>JAFIDM010012231.1:109160662-109176712 GCA_023159025.1 Thereuonema tuberculata
CTGGTGGAAAAACCCGAAAGCGTTGGTTGCGTGGGATGTCAGTCCATGATTTGTGGAGTGCGACCGTCTCCCTGTGTTCTATTCACAGGAGGCCATTAGAAGGGGTGGGAGACTATACGCCTCTTTACCTTCATTATACTTTCATCTGGCTTCTCTCTCTCCCGTCTCATTAAATAATTATAAACGGGATTATTCCTAAATTCTATTGAAACCTTCTATGAAAAAAAAAAAAAAAAAATGAAAGACACACACACTTGTATGTTCACCTTTAAAAACTTTTATTTATTCATTATCACCATTTTTAATTTCAGACCCTTGAGAAATAAAACAACCGAACTTTGAAAATATAAAATTAATTCAAAAAGGAGGGGAAAAAATAAAATAAATAGTCTCTTTATTAAAAGAAAACCATTAACGATATATAAATTATTTCAAGCCCCACCCCCCACTTAATTTTTATTTCTTTTTAAAGTCTTGAAAAAGTGTTCGTTTATTTTTAAATTATAATATTTGACCAAAACAAATATTAAAATTTTTCTTTTTGTGTATTACTTAAATCTGCAAATAACTAAACTTTTTAATGCAATTAATTTTAAACCTATCAAAGGGCAAGCGCTTGAATTACGAAACAAATTAAAAGGCATTTTGTTGATATCTAGAGAAATTCGTTGGGTTTTTTTTTCGGTTCTAATGCCTTTCTAGAAGGGTTTCCCCCCCCCCCCCTTTTCATACTAAAATTTCTCCATAAGTGCCCCAACGGACTCATAACAACAATTAGATTTACAGATATGATAAGTATGCATTAAATTACTAAGTTTCAAGCCAGTCAGTGCGAAAGAAGTTATTAGGGGGCATCCATACATGGAATCATTTTAAGTCAAAGTTACTTAGGAAAGTAGGTTAAAAAAAGCACAATTAGACGTTAATATCTAAAGGATTAGACCTTAAAAAAAGCTATGGCTTCTAGATCATCAATTCTCAAAAGGAGAAAAAAAAACAACAAAAAATTATTGTTATTAAAATAAGAAAATAAGGGAAAATACAAAAAAGGCAGGGGGGGGGTCAATTGGTTTCTCAGCACCAGGCTGAAATCTTATATAAATTAGCCTACACTTCAAGACTTTTTATAAATATATAATTAAGTCTGTATTTTATATCAACTACTTTTCGAATGCTTTAAAAACGTCTGCATTGAGGTATTTTGCAGTACAATGTTTGATAGAATTTTTCTAAACTTAAATTCTAAACTTTTCGGTAGAGCTAGAAAAAGTAGATGTTTTGCGATATAATAAAACATCTATGATTTCGACTATAATGTGGGAGGGAGGACCCCTGAATCTGATGTGGGAGCTTGAAAATAATACATTTTCAACAATGTTACGTATTTAGTACAAGTAAATTGTAAATAATACAAACTGGAATGGTTAAAATTAACGAGTCGATAATTTTTAAAATTCAATATAAGGGCTTGTTTATGTTTGTACAACAATGCGGGTTTGAATATGTAATAAAGCAATGAAGTACCGTGCGATATTAGAAAGATCGTTTTAGTCTGATTTTCGCCGGATTTTCTAAATGCCGTGAATAAAAAAACATTGAGAAACACTGGTCTAGAAGGTTGCCAATAAAGTTCAAAGATCTCGTTCGCAAACTCAAGGACTTCTAATGTAGATTGAATAAGTTTTTAAATAAATCAATTTTATCATTTGCACCTTACTTAAAATATTACAGCTCTAGCCAGTTTATTGGAAATAATCTAAAACTCTTCTTAAATTAACAGTAACTCTAATTATTAGAGTTTTATTATGTTGGTATTTAATGTTGCAAGCAAAAAAATTGTATTTTTCTGTGGGAATTTTTATCACAGAATTTGCTCTAATTTCTTGGTAAGGTCCCTACACAGAAAACTTCTACGTTGAAAAAAATTAGATCGTCTTTTCCATAAATCTGCACGCCAAGTTTGAAGAAGTTTCACGTAGCAGTTCAGAAGTTATTATTAAGACACACGGACTGACTTTCCTAAGAAAATAGAGTAAATACACAACTGTAAAATAAAAGGTATTTTTACGTAAATACAAAATCCGATTTAGGAAGATGATTTCCAACAAAGAACTTTTTTTTGTTTTTGATAAACTGATGACAGTTTCCTTTTTTTTTTCTTCTTGCTAAGTTTAAATAATTTTAATTTTAATATTCCGATGGTTACTGTTGATAGTTTTAATTAACCTTGTGTTTGTCTTCCGAGGAACACGTTAATTACATAATGAGTTCAATTACATTTAAAAACGAATCAATCATTATTACCTGATGTCGTCATGGATTTTAATTATTGTAATCTCGTCCCCTCCATTCTCAAAGTTCTCATTAAATCAGTGACATCGTAATTCATGTAATTATCTTGTACTCGACCTATTCATTAACGACGCTGTGCTTCTTGTCTTCAGAAACAGTTGTAAATCTTGGCTATTTGTTCAGAATATATTAAATGGCATCTGGGTTTTGTCTGTGGCTTTTCCTTTACGACCAGTAATTAGTCATTGCACAAAAGCAGAACAGATACAAAAAAATATTCCAGTGACAAAAATTGTTTACGACTTGCTTTCTTAACGATATTATTAAACTAATAACTACAATAAAGATAAAGAAATAAGAATTATAGTTTTACCTCTGAAAAATTTTGAATGAAATACTTATCAAAGTTGATAGTATATTTTTTGTGTGTGTCCAGAAACAAGCTCCGCATAAAAGTGTTAAAGTTTCGTTTTGTTTGCAGATTTTTTTTCCGAATCCTAAACGACTCAAGTGTTGCTAACAGATTTACAATTTATTCAATTAATAAACTCCTTCTTTATTGTTTTACAAATTAGTACCGGCATGCCGAAAGGATGTTTTATCTCATTGTATCGAAAAGAAAAAAAGTTTGTTTTTGGTTGGAGAATCGTAATTTCTTTACTCCCATCCCTTATTATTTATATATTTATTTTTATGGTTGCTTGGCTAGAACCATCAACTTCTTACCCAGCCATTTAAATTGCTAAGCACTGTGGTGCAACTTAAGGCTGCTTTACATGCTCTCGAAGACTTACCTCAAACCCGCTCAAAGACGTGCCACTTGCCAATTACCGCTGACCGTTTGTCGTATCGCTTTACATGAAAAGAGAACTTCATGTGACAAGTCTCGTTTTGCTCTCGTTGAGATCGCGATTAAAACTGCCGATCGCCTAAGTGACTAAACAAGATGATTTTGCAGCTTAGTTTTGTTAATTATTCTCAACTCATTTCATAGCAGAGTTAAAAAAAAAAAAGAAAAAAAAAAATCGCGGATGAAGAGAATGTGGTGAATGAAGCTGAGGATTGAATATCTAGATTTCAGTGCAAAGTTAACACTGTCGTAGTTTTTAAATAATTTTTTCTCGCCGCCAAGGGCGCTGGTGTCGACTTGCTCCAAACATCTCCTGAATTTAGAACTCTTCTTGTTTACAGCAAGTGGCATGGTTTTTCGGACAAGTGAGAGATTTTCGAGCTACTTGTCGGTTTCAGGCAAATTTTTCAAGAGCCATTAGGCGGCCATTAGGCTCATAAAGAACTCATCTTAGTTATTAATAAAGAATCCTGGAAAAAATGAAAAGATACCAGGAGAATGTTCGAATATTGGTACGATAATCATATCTAATATATTTTTTTGAAATCTTGTCTATTGCCTGTCTCTTTAATATATTTAAACACTACAAATCTATTGTGCGATGTTTGGATGATACGCAGTTTGCGAATAGCATTAATCTGTTGTCTGACATCACAATTAAATTTGGTGTTAATTGATGAAAAGCAAAAAAAAAAAGAAATAAATATTTTTTTTTTTGTGTGTGTATATAATGAGTCGTGGGATTTCCCGAATTTAATGGAAAAAAAAAGCTTTGTCCAAAATTTTAATATTCGAAATCTTGTATGAACTCAGTAGATTACATGAATAAGTAAGATATGTAAAAACTGTTTAGAATGCAAATGTTAATTGACTGATTATGGGAGGTCTTCTTGAATATTTTTCTTCTTTATTTTATACACATTACATAAAATAAGAGCTGGATGGATTTTCAAAAATTGTTGAACATTCCGTATTTAAGATCCAATTTAAAACAAACTCACTTTATATTGATGTTCATTCCTCCCATCCCTTGAACCTCTCGGAAAAAATGACTAATCATTAAAATTTGGTTCCGATGTTTACTTGAAATCCAACTTTTAAAAGATAAGGTCCATTATTTGGTCTTCCACTCACCCTCCTTCTTCGCTGTGCCTCTCAGTTCCAACTGATACCTGAACATTCTCCTAAATAACACAAAAATGCAATACATTAAAAGTGCTAATAATTAAAACATTAGCAGAAGATGTTTTATTAGTTTGCAGAAGATGTTTGAATCCTTTAGCATATTCATTGAACTGTTTCGATTTTGAATTAGTATTTATCTAAATAATAATAACAAACGATTATATTATATAATATTACAATAGAGTTCCTCAAAATTTTCATATCGAGCAGTAATGGAAATACTGACTTCCAGGTTACAATCAACTAGAAACTCAGTAAATATTATACATATATAAGGGACCATAATACACAAATCTTAGTAAACAAAAATATACTTCTTTTACATAACATGTTTCGAGAATTTCTCGTCCTCAGATGTGTACATAATAAACTGAAAACATAAAATAATCAGAACTATATCATAAAATACAAAGAATATTCTTAATAATAACATCAAATAAGAGTATCATTTTAAATCATACAACAATGCATTCCGGATTGACACTTCTGTGTTATAGCATCTATGGGTATTAATTATTAACGATTCGTAAAATTTTCTGAGGTAACAATTCTTTTCTGTAGCAAAAATTATTGGATTATCATGCATCATTTCATGACCTGTTTGTTGGTTATGAATTGCTTTTAAATATTGCTTTTTAAGACTTTTCACCGCCCTCTCGTGCTCCTTCATACGCTTTGAGACCCTTCTTTTTGTCCCCACATATATATATTTATTCCCACCCCCTTTACACCTAATACCATATACAACCCCTGTTTTATCCTTTTTGTTAATTATCGGGTTTTTTTTCTTCTTGTGAGTAAATTACCCAAATTTAAATTACCCTTGTTGGCTTTATGTGCTGTTTTAATTTTTGCTGTACCGAGAACGGGATTTAGCTTATTATTCAATCTTTCATCAAAGGGGATAGATACATATTTACAATCATCCTTAGTATTATTACCAATCTTTACGCCTCTTTCCCATTTCAATAACCTAGTAATTGAACTGTTGACAAATTTTAAGGGATAATCACTATTAATGAATATGCTTCTAATGTGTCCCAATTACTGGCATAACAATACCCCATTGTTACATATTCTTAAGACTCTTTTAATAGCCAATTTCAAAGAGTTCGTTTTATACTTCATAGGACTAGCAGCTAGAAAGTTAATCATTACATGTAAAGTTCCCATACTTTTTTAGTAGATCTTTCCTTCTAAAGCCTCTACTATTAAATATTTCAAACATCACACCAAATTTAAATGTAATCTTTTCGAAAATTTGCTTTTTCGTATTAAATGTAGTTTTTTACATTTAAATTTGGTGTGATGTTTGAGTTAATCATTATGTTGGCGTTAGTTTGTTTTCTGTAAACTGTGGTATCAAATGTATCCACATTTCTGGTAATCAATATATCAAGAAAAGCTAGAGCACTATTTATTATATTTTTAATTTTTCGGTGTATTATGTACACATCTGAGGACGAGAAATTCTCGAAACATGTTATGTAAAAGAAGTAAATTTTTGTTTACTAAGATTTATATATTATGGTCCCTTTTATACTACATTCTACACACGATGATTCACTATAAAAATTACAATAGACTTTTCTTCTATAGCTTAGTCTATTTTGTTTGTAATTTTTCTACCCCCCAAAAAAATGTGAGAAACAATCAAATAACTTTGCATTGTTATAGTTGCATTTGTATTGGGAAACGGTTCTCTTGCTAAATCCGTCCAGCCGGTTTAGCGGGATGCACGCGTACAAACAAACAAACAAAGAAAAGAAAAATTCTCAATTGGAATAAGAAAACTTTGTATGCACTATCAGGTTGTTGTTTTTTTTGTAATTTAGGTTTCTTACATAAAAGTATTAGATTAGTCCCTGTCTTGCATTTGAGCCAAAAAAAAAAAAACAAAATGCACAATCAAAACAGGTTATAAAAAAAAAAACAATCAAAAACCTTTGTAATAGCAATTACACAAAAAAATGAGAATCATTTTTTTTTGTATAATTGTTATTAAAAAGCATTTAACTCGTGTTTAATAACTCTTTTCACATTCTAGAAATTACACACTAAAAATTAAAAAAAAAATTTTTCACTTTTTTCAGTATGATAATTTGTAGAATGTGTAAAATGTACAATTGCTATTTTCCGAAATCCGAAATAGCAATTTTTTTTTAAAGGAACGAAAAAATTTCCTTCATATGTTATGAAATACTCATATAGCCTATACGTTGTATAACAGCATTACATACCAATGGTAAGAACAGATAATAAACATCTTCCCAATCTGATAGTTACTGAATACTTTAATTCAAGATACTGCATTACTGTTTGGTAAAAACACTTACTAATTGACATAGTAAGAAATAACACTTAATTATTTCTTTTCTATTTTTTTTTTTTTTTCATTTCTGAAATTGTTATTTTTAAGGATGCAACACTCAGTGCTACGTCTTTTAGCCTTTTTATCATAAGGAAGGTTTTGCTCATTGCTTGTGGATCCCCTTAATAAATTTGGTAATAATTGAGATACTTGAAACTTGACATGTATATTTGCGAATATAAGGTTATTCACATTCTCATTTTTTTTTCTTCGTGTAGATCTCTGAGGAGAAAGTTGCATATGATGGTGATAAAAATTCCACATCAATGTATAACAATTGCCATTGATGGCAAACAGTAAATGTTAAATTATACGTGCTTTGAATTGATTAAAACCCATTGTATTTAGTTGAGGTATTGAGGTATTTGCCTGTTTAGATTCAATTTGATTTGGAAAAGCAGAAGCAGGTTTCTCACCCTGGCCAGTCCAGTTTCTGGTGTATTTTTGTATTTTTCAGATGATGGCTTTTCTTCAACCGAACTGTGCCTCCTATCGCTAATGTGTTCAATTGCATCTAAGGCCCTTTGTGTCCATTTCACGACCCTTCTTTGACGGACTTGCTCGAAAAGCGCGTTCTGGGTAACCGATAGGGTGGACAGTACAATGGCCAGGATTTCTGCGCGTCTTTGCGGGGGAAAGGCACAGGACCTGGGTCGCATTCCTCGTCTTTTATGATAGCCGTGACTTATGAAGGTGTTTTTGTCTCTTTTGCAGGTGAAGCTGCTGCCGGGACCACGACCAGGTGAGCGGTTCTGTCTCTTTCTTTCTTTCGCTTTTTGGGGGATCTTCGCAGTGCGGAGGGGATGAGGTACTGTCAAGATTTAACGAATGGGGATGCATTTAATGCATCACTGACCAACCTTTGATCTCACAGCAGCTCGGTATGGTGTCACTTTTGTCCCGCTTCGCACCTTGCGATTCGTGGCTCCTATAGAATGGCAGCTTCCCCCTCTTTTGGTATTAATAGGGGACTCAGTTGAGTTACGGGATTGCACACGTCTGGTATGCACAAAGAAGTGAGCTTTAAATTATCCTAAACACACATTTCTCATTCTTCCACTAACTCGCGCTTTATTTATTTTATTTAAACAAATGAATGCGACTTCATTTCACTTCAGTTCTTCTTCTTTAGATAACAAAAAGAGAAATAAACAGTTTAGGGATTAGAAAAAAGTGTGACCTTAAAGCCTATTCATAGATTCTGTTCAAATACAAAAACTTTTTTATTATTATTTTAATGGTATTTATTGTGTAGATTTAATTCGCAATCCACAGAATATGCTAAACAAGACAAGTTGTTGGTAAGATCCAAACATATGCTATTCAAGAAGACTGAACATTGAATCGCCAATAAAATTTCTATGTAATCAGTGTTTACTTATCGTTATTTATTTAGCGCTTTAAGGAGTCTCGTGCCTTCAAGGGCCCAATTTAAACAAAATCATTACGAAAGATCATATTCAAATATGTACACAACACTAAATTAACATTACTTTTTTTTTAAATTCTGTCGGCAAATTAAGGTTATAGGCTAACAAGTATTAGACAAATCAGTAATAAAATTTCGTACTAGCAGGGTTTTGTTTGTTTGTTTTTTTGAAAAAAAGTATAAATTAAAAACCAGTTGTAATCTTAATAAACAAAACAGTTATTTACAAAGTTTTATGAAATTTCATGATTTGTTCGAATTTTAATACTTAAAAATAAGAAAATATTTTGACCTTAGAATATCACCAATTAAGCAGGAAAAATCATCTTTTCAATATATTTCTTCATTTTTACAATACCATTATGAGTGCTTGCCTTTTTTGTCTTTCTTTTTTTTTTTTTTTTTAATAGTTTTTTTTTTTAATCTGGGTTTTGTGAGAACATTAATAATGATAATAAAATAATGTGTTCTTTGGCTAAGAATTGAATAATGAAGTATCCCAAACTGACAAGGGGAAGATGACCTGTGATGGCAGCAGCACATCAGTTAATCCCCAAGTATAATTTTTATCTTATATTCGAGCTACAATAAATTTATAGGAAGGCTGCAACATAAATTTCCTGAAAACTCAAAGTCGAGTGCTTTGTCATGCAGTTACGCGTAATACGTCCTTCCCATTTCTCAGAATTAACACGGAAATATCAGTGACAAAAAAGCTGTTAACTCCAAACCAACCCCTTCGCGTTGTTTAGTAAGAAGGAAATATTATTCTTATCCTGTATGTATATAAGAGACAGAAATAAAAGATTTTTCATTGAAATCTTATTGGTAAAACAAAGTGAAAAGCATCGTAAAAGTAAGGCTTTTCCAAATTTAAGCAGTGATTTTTTTTTTTACAATGGCTACCATGGCCATGTTGAAAGGTCTGCCAATGATTACAGTTTTTGAATAGTTTATGATGAAATAGACACGGGGGGAAGGGAGGTGGGGGATGATAAGGTTCCGTCAACGCCATCCAACCAAAAACAAAAAAATAGCATCTTCGCTGCTGTTTTCGAGATTTTTGAGGAGTGGAGGCGGTAGCCTGTACACCATGATAGTAAGCAAAGGAACTGCAATTCACGAATTGACGTACCTTTGCTACAGTAGCCGACAATCAGTGACTGGTATTTTCAGAAGTCAATAGAAATGCAATGGGCAGGTAATAACAGATTCCAGCAGTATTTAATAACACTTGGTAAATGTCAAATTTGGCAGTAGTACAGCGATGTTTAAAATCCCAAATAAATTCGCTTGAATTTTTTTTCACTTAAAACTTTTTAAAGATAATAAATAGCACTTTCTTTATTTACCTGTTATATCCAACTGAAGATCTCAGTGGTACTTTTCAATTCGATTCACCGCTGGAAGAAGCCGGCCTAGGGCGCAGATTATAAGAGCATTAGGGGATAGGTACGTGATTTACGTCTACATTTAGCAGAAAGTATGATATGAGTCATTCGGTCGTCATTCAAGTCAAGGCTGGAAACAGAAGGAGATCGGAAAATACATTTGGTGACATTGTTTTCTTTACTGATTTCAGATTTAAGGAATTTTCAAAAAAAAAAAATTCTGAAGTAATAAGTTTTTGAATACGTTGAATATTGTAAATAACAGAAATTAATCAATTATTTTGTAGTTAATATTGTATTAAACTCTACACTGTAAATACACAGGAGAAGTTAGTTTTCTTATTCTAGGTGAGTCAGTTCTCGTATTTCCCTTACAAAATTGATTGCAAGGAAACTCTTCGTGCAATGACGAAATTAACTTAGGAAATTCATAAGATGAATTTGAATCAAAGGGTTTTAAAACTATGCGTAAACTGCGGAATATCAATTTTTATTAAAGAATTTTTCAAGCACTAAATAAGTCTACCTTATACCTGTATAAACACAGAGTTTTTGAAAAAATAAATTTAAAGAATTTAAATCTGAGTATCGCCCAATACTTGAGATAAACGAAAAGAAGCAAAAAGAATTCGAAAAAATTAATTAATTTTGTATTTTTAAATTTATAATTCGATTTTGTCTTTGACACAAACTAAGTTTATAAACATGCAAAGACTTAAATAAACACAAATAATAATAATAACAGAATGACTTAATGTCGATTGTTAAAAAGAAATCAGTCGGTGGATTTATTTAAAGTGAAAAAATATTTTTATTCAGTTATGTTTTGTTTTGTTTTTTTTAATTTTTTTCATTATATTTTCTATCACTGATTATTTTTTTTTTCCACGATCTATTATAAGTCAATTTTTGAATGACAAAAAGAGACCTTCAGTCAACAAATTTCATTTCTTAAAATAAATATTAAAATGTTACTTTCCACCAGACTGTAAAACCAGTAATAATCAAGCGAACACTATCCAACCTGGTCGTGCGACATGTCTGGCGGACATGTGTTTGATGCAACTTCAAGCATAGAACACGGTAGAGCATCTCTTTCTCGAATCCAACCAATAGAGTGCAGAATTGAGTGTCGTCACTATGACATCATTCGTGGTTTGCTCCTCTTTGTTTTCAATTCAGCTGCACTGAAAACCATTACTTTTAAGATCATCATTGGATAGAAAATAATCTTTATACAGAAATATAGTAATTTTTTGCATCAAAATACTCTAGAAAACATTTTGAAGGAGGAGTTTCGAACGATTTTGAATGATATTGTGCCTGTTTCTCATCTGTTAATCAAACAGCGAAAAATAGTTTTGATTTTGATAATCATCGAAACCTTTAATATGGCAAAATGTCAGTATAAATTCACATTCAGAAATTAACAGAATTTAGCAAGTCCAACCTGAGATATACTGCTCACAAAATTTAGGGGATGTTACGAAATGAATATAATACACCCAAAAAGGCATTTGAGTTTATTTATTAAAGTTGGCCCCAAGTTGGGTACCACTGTAGCCTGTAGAATTTCATCTCGATATCTTACGGCATTCACCGTTCCATTATTAACAACATGGACGTCAGTACGACCACCAAAGCTGATGTCTGACCACACCATGATTCCACCTCCACCAAAGTAAAGTCTTTCTTGCATGAAACGTGGATTCTCCTGTGTTTCACATTCATGTCAGATCAGGGCACGACGATTGTCAGACTGCAGGCTGAATCTTGACTCGTCACTGAAGAGAACCGTGGACCACTCTTCATGGGACCAAGGAAGATGCATTTCAGCCCACCTTCTGCGGGTTCTGCGAAGTTCAGCAGTTAGCGGAATGCATACCATTGGTCGCCTGGCATACAGTCCCCGTGGTTCGAGTCGATTTCGCACAGTCTGAGTACACACCCGTCGTCCAGCAGCAGCGAGAAACTGTCTCTTCAGATCAGTCGCATTGCTTGCCGGTTCCTTCGTGCTATTAGCGTCAAGTAACAATAATCTCTTGCAATGATGGCACGTTACTCTGGTCTTCTTCATACTGTGCCAGTCGCTCTGAAGCGATTCCAGAGTCTGCTAATCACGCTTTGGAGGTTCCAACCACTGCTGCCACTGTTATCTGTATTTGGCCAGCTTCAAGATGCCCTATGACTCTCCATGCTTCAGATTCCGGTAAATTACGTTGCATGGGCATTTTCAGGTGACTCTCAACGGTTCTGCCAATGTATTGTTGATCCAGGAAAGTGGAGATAACCCAGCAGCGCCGGCCTCTTTTGTACAGGGTTGTGGGCAAACATGCAAATTAACATTTTGTATCACATTTGCATATTCAGACAACTTCCATTTTCGTGTCATTTGTTTCTATTGATCATGTTCTTTAATAAATAAAGTCAAAAGCCTCTTTTATGGGGGGGGTATTATATTCATTTCGTAACATACCCCTAAATTTTGTGAGCAGTGTATTTTCTTTTTGATTTTCTTAGATTTGCTAGGATTAATTCTTCAATTATTTACTAGCGAGCATCGCCTATCCCAGAATTCCATGGGAACACAGCCGATGCTGTGAAATTATGAAAAAATCTAGTTTTTAAAAACACACTGATAAATTCTGAAGCATAAAATTAATTCATTTAAGTATAAACTTTATGTATTTTTGAAAGATAATCTCAATACTGTGATAATAATTTTGTAATTGCTTTCCGTTCAGATGAAGTGGAGAGAATTTCGTAGCGGTCTCTACGAATGAGCATGACGTGTTCCAATGCTTCACTCTTGGTTGGTTGTGATCTTTGTCGTGTAAAATACAACCTTTCAGACGACGCGACGGGTCGAGCGATCAACGGTCGCTCACGACCACTGATCGGCCGAAAATCGTCTTAACCTTGTTCGTCCCACTTTATTCGTAAATTCCTTAAAGTAGGTGATGTTAAGTTCTCAAAATTAAAACTGACAAAAGATAAGAAAATGATTTATATATAAATCTTTTTTTTTTGTAAAGTTACAACATTACAATTCAATTACAATTAAAATGCAAAATTTAATTAAGGATGTAAATATTAAGCAGATTTTGCTAAATATTACTATAGTTTGGAAAAATATTTATTTTAGTTGTTGAATATATAGGATGTCCCAAGCGGAATGGTCAGTAGGAAAAGGTAATAATACCTATCATTCAAATAAAGAAATATAGCTTATTTGAATGTGTTTTCTATTCCGAACGCTTTCAAGATAGAGATATTTGAATGAACAGTTACAAAACTGTTTTGAATGAATATATATAATTCTTTTACCAATATTAATGAAAAAATAAATTCAAATAAATAATAAAATGTTGATTTCATTTTTACCCTCTAAATTAGAAGAAGAAAAAAATGAAGTAATCACATTAAACTACATTTTACAAATGGTTATTAAAAAAATTGTACAGAAAATATATATTGTTTGAACGAGGAATAAAAACATGTAGAAAAGACTCATTCTTTCAAATATTGCCTTGTTCACAATAATAGTAAGGATAATAACAATGATAGGTTGTTTTTTTTTTTTTGTGGTTTTTTTTTTTTCCAGTTTGAAGATTTGTACGAATCAGTTATATAACTACAGTGCAACTTGGATAATTCGAAATCGTGGATAATTCGAAATTCTTGGATAATTCGCAACTTGGACAAGATAATTTGCAACTTGGATAATTCGAAATTCTTTAATTCGAAATCGTGGTTAATTCGAAGATTTCTCTTGGTCCCTTGAATTTCTTATTAAATCAATGTTAAAAAATCGTGGATAATTCGAAGTTCAACTTCCTTAATTCGAAGTTCTTTATAAAAAATTTCGAACCATAACGACTTTTCTGCGTTTCATCGTTAAGAAATTCGACACGTGACAACTAAAATCCCCTTCCCCCACCGTTCCACACGTGACGCCATTCGACACGTGACGCTTCAGACGCCATTCGAGCTTCCTGCTGTCAGTGTCAGCATGTCTTTCAGTAAACCACGCGTGTACAAGAATTTAACGTTCGCTGAAAAGGTAGCCGTCATTTGCGAGATGGAAAAGGGTGTGAAGAAGAAATGCCAAATCGCCATCGAGTACGGGATAGCGCCGAATTTCGTCGGTACATTGAAGGATAAACCAACTTAAGTGAAGCTGTTTTCCGTTCACTAAACATGCTTGATGATTTAGCTAACCTTAAGCGACTGAATTCTACACAACAATCAGACATTGCACAATTTTTTGAAAAACTATAACTTTCTGTATTGAATGTAATATGTACTGTAGCTTACGTAATAAAAATCTTATTTTGTTTACATACATATAATACTTAAGTCTTTCATACCATGATCTTTCTAAATAAATATTTACTTATTGACAGAATAATCTTTTCAAGCATTTAGTGGACCTGAAATTAAAAGATGTTAAAAGATGTAACTTATTTAATTCGAAGTCTTGGATAATTCGAAGTTTTGTAGTGGTCCCTTCAGCTTCGAATTATCCAAGTTGCACTGTATTACGGGTAGTTAGCTGTCAAAGATAAGCTTGAGTGAACGGTGATATTGATATTCCATAATATTAATAGACACAATTATATGATAATTAGTTTGTATAAACAAGAATTAAGCTAATAGATTTTGATAATAATAAAAATAATCTTATGAAGTTGTGACAATGTAATGGTTGTATCTGAAATGGAAGGAGTAGGAGTCTTTGGAAAAAACTTCCCACTTCTATAAAAAGTTGCTTATTCAATGTGTTCGGGATATCTCTAAACACTGCTCTCATAGTCGTATTATGTCAGACTCCTTCGTGACTACAACTACCCTGGCCCTTGAAAGTAGACTAACACTGATTGTTTGGTAGAATGAGGAATAACAACATATTACTTCGCACTACTTCTTCAGCGTTTATTTACTGCAATAGTATCAGTGCCAGAGAACAAGAAAGGCATGAAGTCAGTGGGAGAATACAAATTCACTCCATCGACTGCTCATTTCATTGATGTTCTTTCTTTTTTTTTTTTGCAAAGAATACGAGACTAAAGTTCATTTTTCATGATTACTATTTTTTTTTTCTCCGGTTGAGTTTCCACTGGTATTTCAGTGATTATTCTGAGCCCAAGAATTCTGAAACTCGGGAGGGTTGAATATTATTTAGGATCCTTCCAACAAAACGGAAGGAAAAAAAAAATAATGGAAAATGTGAATTTCTTCTTTTCTTCCGTACATAATGGCTGGATATTATAATCCTCTAAATCAACCCTCATCCTACGGCAGCATTGACATTGAACGCCCTCGCCCCCCTTTGACTGCGTCCGAAAACTTTAGAAAACTAGTATTTTGGATCTGTTTTTTGGTTGGAAAGCCAACGTTTTCTTTGTAATCTCCCCCCCACCGTTTCCATTCCAAATTCCTGAGCACGCCTCTATTCGCCAACCAACGACACGAGCCTCAAACATCGAACAGTAGCTTATTGCATTTTATAGTTGTAAATTGGCAAATCAATTATTACGATAATATCCGATACATATTAGTTTTACATATAACTTACATTCCAAATTTTTTAACAGTGAGCATAATTAGTTTATTTTCATTATTATTATTATTTTCTATAAATTAATTCGTAAATTCTATGTAAATTATACATAAAAAAAAAGCAAGTGACTTCTGTTTTTTTATTTTACGTCATATGAATTGATCAGAACGAATAATACCAAAAGTTCTCCAGTAATTACCACAACAGAGCTTAGTTGAAGATTTGAGTTAATATAATGGTAATATAAAGATGCTTAATAAACCGTCAAAACATATACATTACAATCTCTGTTGTAATAAATGTCAGCAGTCTATAAATTCCTATTTAGATTTACGTAAATCCCTTACTTTTATTATTAACAAAGTTTCCGGATAGTTCAGTTACATGATATTAACTTCATGCAAATAAAACTACAGGAAAGATAAATTTCAAAGGATTAACGTGAATGATGACAGTGCTTTGGAATAGGCTTCTGTTGAAACACAATAAATGTTAAAATGTCACGTCTATTTAACAAAACTAACTCGGAGCTGTTGAAATGGCGCTGAAAGCCCGGCTTTATTTATTTAACGAAGGCATTTGAGAATTTCATCACGTAAAACTTTGCAAATATATCAGTTGCGCGCTACGTAATTGTAATGACAATTCGTGAAAAAGTCTGTCTTTTGTGAATTGAGGAAATTAATGTGTGAAAATATTACCATTGTCCGCCCTTGTGCAAAGAGTGGAATGCAAAAGAAGCCCATTCAGGTCAATGGGATGTTATTATTATTATATCCGTCGCACGTCACAAGGCCTATTCCTCATCTGCGCAATTTCCCTCATTACCAATTCAGTCTGTGGAATTTCGGTACGTGCCACAATTATGTTGCAGCGGGGGCGAAGGCATGCTAAACCGCGTCGTTTCATACATAATTCAGATTCCTCCATCTGAGAAATGGAGCCCGGACTTTCGCTTACTACCGTTGC
>JAFIDM010012231.1:109181712-109202825 GCA_023159025.1 Thereuonema tuberculata
TAAACCATCGTTTTATCATCGATAATCAATTAGTATCGAAATGGACAACGAGAGAAAGGACGAGATCTTTTCAAAGAACTGTTAATAATGTCGTAATCTCGGCCATTCTTGACTACAGGTAAAATTTGTCTGAAGTCTCCGCCAAAGAGGAAAATTTGTCTAGATTCACAAGTCATCAGAATTTGGTTATCTTCACTCGAAAGAATAGTCACAATCAATTCGTCGCCAGGAGAATCGTATATAAGCTATGATCTTCATTTAACATCTATATCAACCAACGTCCATCTAAATAAATCTCTTCTTCAAATATCTATAACGAACAATCTGTACACGGGAGATGGCCTAGTTTGTCTAAAGATATTTTGTTTAATATGGATTCGTTTGTAAATTAATTAATTTATTCATTTCTAAATGTTAATTCAATCATCCTAATTATTTTGAAAATCAAAATCCTTGGGAAATTAAAGCGAATCAATAAATGCTAACTAAAACAAATAAACTAAAAACCAATAACTGCAAATTACTTTCCTGATTAAAAAGAAATGATTTTTTCAAGTCCTTTATTAATTTCTTCGGATGAAACATTACTTCAGTTGCTAAATAAAATTACGTTTGAGTTATAACTGAATGAGCAGCAACACGTTTCCCAGGATTCAATTCAGTGCTCCATAGAGGGCGCAACTATAGTCGAACAGACGGATCTTCACGATCTCGTTTTTTCGCGCTTTCACGTAATTTGCGCGAGATTAGCCTCTATCCAAGTCTTCTCACAAAATGTCGAGAAACAGTGCAATACGAAGC
This sequence comes from Thereuonema tuberculata, assembly GCA_023159025.1. Classification (NCBI taxonomy): domain Eukaryota; kingdom Metazoa; phylum Arthropoda; class Chilopoda; order Scutigeromorpha; family Scutigeridae; genus Thereuonema; species Thereuonema tuberculata. Next base: position 109,182,514 of record JAFIDM010012231.1, read on the forward strand.
AGCGCACGGAAAATAATATTGCAAATTGAAGAATATTTTCGGAGGGAATTAATGAATGGAGGACTTCTCATTCCTTTAGAAAGAGTTCAAGACAGTTAGCTGAAGCAATCTGTATATCCAAAGCCTCCATCACCAGGAGATACTAAATACCTTGACACCTCCTGAAGAGGCTAGTGGCCAGATCTCGTGTTTTCCGTAATTCTCAAGCAAACGAGATCGTCAAGAACCGTCTGTTGGACCATTTAATGGAAAAGTCCTATAAAAATACGACAGAGACTCGAGCTATTCATATCCATAAAAAATATAGAAATATACGTTTATTCTAAATTACAATTAATCATTAATTAAGCTGATACATTTCGCAAGATTTTTTTTTATTATTTAATATTCAGGTTTTCAGTATTTTTTTTTTATAAAAACAAAAATATATTTTTTTATTATTATTGTTATATCAAAGAAAATGAAAGTGAAATAAGTCAAAACAAAATATCTAAAATATTTTTTTTGAAAGATGCTTTGGATTTCTTTACACATTTACCGGGCAAAAGAATTACGATTCTTAATGGTTTAAGATGAAGTACATAATTTATTTTCAATGTTCGTAATCTTTTAGTTTCTGGGTAAAGTTACAAAACTACTTTTTCACTTTCGACTTCGAGTAAGTTGTTAGAAAATTTGTTGTTTGTTGTATAATTCCATCCGCACTTTGTTTTAAATTTCGCTTTTTTTTTACATATACATTGGCCATTTTCCAGTTGGTAGTTGGTGTTCATTTACATATATATGACCGATAAAATCTACTATGGGTGTTTCCCTTGTGAGTGTTTCGGTTGCAGCTCATTTCATCAGCGCACAACAACAACAGCAACGAAAACAACAGAAGCATTTTCCGTAAACGATGGAAAAAAAATCCTATTTTTATGTGGCTCCAGGTAGGAAATGGAATTTGGGCTGAACTCCCCCACTAATGGTTACTAAACCAGTAGTTGCAGACCTCCTGAATGCCATTCGGCGTCCAAATCTCATCCCCTTTTATGACTCGAGCCACAATCACCCTGAATTGAGAGAATTTATTGACCGATTTCCCACCCCCTCTGCTTCTTCTCGACCCCCACCACTGCATTGACCCTGGTTTCATGCATGTGCTTACTTCCACGCCAAGACAACCACCCTTTCGTCTTTGGTCGTTAACTTCAAATTGGAAGTGGTCATTGTCGTAATTTCCTGAGTAGATGGATCTCTCGAATGGTGACACATCATGTGTTCCACGGGGATGAGGCACCCCGCCTTCACGCTTCAACAAAGTTCTCAACTAAACCAAGAAGTTCTTACAGGAAGTTAATTCTTTCGAAGCTCCAAACTTTTTTTTTTCCCAGTAATGTTTACTGGAAATTTAAACTAGAATTTATCTAAAGTGAGATTTGATCAACAAAAGCAAGATCGCTAGACGTTTGCTGTTATTTTTTTTTTTAATTTGCTGTTAAAATTTTTAGCATAGGTGTAAAAGTTACAAATTCACCGAACATAATTACAAGTGCGAAGCCATTAAGAAAACCATGCATTAATTACTGCTAAACGAACTCCAAATTATTCTTAAGAAAGAAAACAGAGAGTCTACTTCATATCTGAAAGTGAAAAAAATCAACAGAAAAATAAACAGGGATTAATTTTGTCACTTCCTTTATTCGAATAGAATTTCATAAACGAAGAGGGAAAAAATGCGTGAACTTCTCGTTTCCTGTGAGCTTTCTATGAAGTAGGATGGTGAGTCAAAAAGTAACCTTAATATGGCCATAAAAATTTAAAATCTGTAGTAGAGGATTTTTATACAGATATGTTATGTCTTGCCACTTTGAGAAACCTACGGGCGCAAATACTTGACCTACGCGTCGACTGTGACGTCAGCAAGCCAAAGCCAAGATGGCCGTGCAGTTAGAAGGATGCTCCAAAGAGGAGCATCGTGCAGATATCTGATTTTTGGGCAGCAAGGGTGAAAAACTGGCAGACATTCATCACAGAATGCAAAGACAGTACCGGGATAGTTGTTTGTCGCTCCACCAAGTTTACGAACTGCACAGGAAGTTTAAAAGGGGAGTGTCAAGTACGACTGATGCAGCTCGCTCCGATCACCGTCCTATTGCGACTGTGGCTGACATTATCACTGCAGTGGAACGAATGATATGGGAAAACCGGCGGATAACAATCAACGAGATGACTGAAATAGTGTTCATTAGTCATGGCTTGGCATACCACATCATTCACGATATGCTAAAGTACAGCAAAGTCTCCTCTAGGTGGGTCCAAAACAACTTGCCCCCAAAATCAAAGAACTTCGTGTGGATGCTTGTGAAACGCTATTGCGACATAATGAAGTTGATGGGGATGACTTTTTACGCTGTATCGTGATTGGTGATGAATGCTGGGTCCAATATTATTAGCCAGAGACTAAGCGAGCAAGCAAGGAGTGGTGACATTCATCATCGCCGAAACCGAAAACATTCTGCACAACTCCGTCGGCTGGCAAAGTGATGCACACGCTCTTCTGGGACTGTAAAGGTCCAATCCTGGAACATTACATGACCGAGGGATTTACTGTGATTAGTAAATCGTATTGTGATCTGCTTCAGAGCCATTTAAAACCCACAATCAAGTCAAAATATCGCCGTTCTGGTGTGCTATTACAGCAGGATAATGCTCAGTGGCAAACCACACGTGCGATGGTAGAAAACCTAATAGATCTGCATTTTAAGTGTCTTCCATATCCTCCATATTCACCAGACCTTGCACGAGTAATTACCTTGTGTTTGGACCCCTCAAGGAGGCATTAAGTTTCACACGAAGTTTCGCACAGATTATGAGTTGAAAGAGGCGGTGCATACTCTGCTTCACAGTCAACCAAAAGATTTTTTTTCTCGCGGAATCCAAATTCTGCTTAACTGCTGGTGCACCTGTATTGAACGTAATGGGGACTATATTAAAAAGTGATGAAGTGTTTTTATTTTGTGTGTGTGCATATTTTGTCAATAAAAAATAATTAAGGTTACTTTTTGACTCGTTCTCGTAATTCATTAGATGGATGATCATACATTATGTAGGCCTACAGGATGTCCACTTTCTAGAAAATCAGGGAATGACAGGGAAATGAAATTTCGTCAGGGAATTGATCTATAATTTTTGTAAAGGTCAGGGAATTTATAATAAAAAGGGCAAAGTCAGGGAAAATGAAATTGTAATGAAGGCTACAGCAGGCTATAACACAATTAAATTCTCTCACCAGTCTGTGAGATCATGAATTCCTTTTTTTCCAGCATTTCCTCTGGCGTAAAATTCATTCTTTTAAAAGTTAATACTTGTAGTGTTTCCTCGTAATTTTATAGTGTGTGTTAGAGATGAAACTTGGTGTATGAATTACATATGTTACGTAAGAATTATATGTCCTTATCAATATTCCTATTATGTGATGAGCAAAAAAAGGATAAAGTTATTCCCATTATATAATGTTCATCATTTTATCTTGTCATCCACTTCTTCTGTAATATTTACATATATCTGTATGTTATCTGTAAATTTATCTGAGAGAAATATATGTATCATAGCTGGTCTACTTTGTATGTACACGTTTGACTGAGTGAAGAATATCCAATAAAAAAATGTTCAAAAAATAAAAGAATGAAAAAAAAAGGTGAGAGTTGACTGGCTGTTGAAAGGTGGAGGCCAGATAAAAAAAAAAAAAAATCAACCATATAGACATTGGTTGAGATTGTCAGGGAATTTCATTTTCATTTTACTGTGGACACCCTGTATGTAATATCTTCTTAAAGACTTTACTAAGAATAAAATTGATGAAAGTCTTAGAATAAAAAAAAAAAAAAGAAGCAAACTGAAATCACTCTAACATCACTATTTTTTTTTTATTTGTTTATTAAACCATAAATCCCAATCCAATTCTGATGTGATTGATAATCATCTGCCTTTTCATTGAAAGTGCAATACTCTGTTGATTCCTTTGACCAATGCCGAAGAGTATAAGTAGAATTCGAGAACAGCCAAGAGACTCTCTTTTCAGATAATTGACTTGAATTTAGATGGACACAGAAAGCGAAAGAACATTCTGTCTTTGTCTTTTTTTTTCGTTGTGAATTTCCACAAAGATCAATATGTAATTCTTAGAGCCATTGAAGCAGATGAAATCGTGAAAGATACCAGATGACATTTAAAAATAATTATAAATTACACAAGAATAGGATAATCTTTTGTTTTTTGTTATAAAATATTGTAACTTTGTCACAGTATGTTTAGATTTTGTAAGAGTTTGTAAATCATTTTTATTGTTCTTTCTTCCACATAATTTCTATCAGTTCATTGTTACGATGAAGAATGTTGTAAAAAAAGTTGATATATATGGCGCTGTTCAGAATATAGAGAATAAAGAAAAAACACATTTAACCATAAATAAAAATGCTTATTTCTTATCACATTAAAATTTTGTAATAAATAAAGTCGATCATTTTCCAATAGGAGCAAATAGATATAGTTTCGTATCAATTCATGAACACTAAAGCTGCCGTGAAAAAAAACATTGCCGTGAGTTTCCAGATTGACATCTACTTACTTTACAAGATTTTCCAGAGCTTGGTTTATTGTTGCAGCAAATCTGATTGGAAATTGAAAATTTTAAATGCAAATGGTATGGTAAAGGAAACGATGGGGAGCGATGGAATACAGGCAACATCAGCTTTCATTGTATATTCATTAGTCATTACCCCCCCACCCCCCACCCCGAGTTTGTTTTTAACGGAATCAAACAATGAACTTTAAAAACCAAAATGGATGGATTTAAAGTTGATATGTTAACAAAGTTTGACAAAGCAAAAGGATATTATATATCGCTACTCTATCATTTATTTTAAAGATTTTGTTATTAACTTGATTCTTTTTGCTGGATGGAAGTCGACATCAATAATTATTTGTGCTTGTGGAATGACCGTGCCGGTACAGCTTGCGCTATATTTTTCCGGGGGAAATCCTAATCTCCAAAAAATGAGGGAGGGCATTCTAAATGGTTAAATCCGCCCCTCTCACAAAAGGTCACTAATCCGCCACTGGTCATTGTATAAATAACTGAATGTAGGGACAGAAAATTGATGTTTTTTTTTTTTTTTTTAACTTTTTCACTGATGATGTTGTTTAATGAAGTGGCTGGAAGTAGCACTCGATTTCCTAACTTCCTTCAACAATAGGGAAAGAAAGTAAAAATAAGTCAAGAAAACTGAATAACATTTGATTCACATTGTTTGAAATGAACATTACCCTTATTCTTTTCTCTTATAACAGTGGCCATTCTTTTAATTCTTAGGTGACATTATTTTCAAGGGAGGAATGTATCGCAGTTACTAAAAATCGATTTTCGAGCGCATGTCCAGTAAATACGAATCAGTCGGAACCAAACTTGACTAGAATCTGTTCCGGGACTATTTTATGCCGCTGCCAAACGGTTTTCATATATCAAACAGGCTCCAAATGCAAAGCGGACAAACAAACGTGTAGATTAAGAATTTGGTTACGAATTGACTGATTCGTGTTTGGATGATGCAAGTGGTATAGGATTTAAATTGAGGATGTCTTCCATTCTTACAATTAAGTTACAAATTCTCTTGTTCCTACGTCCACATGATGTCTTGACTTCCAGAAAAATTGGATTGAAAATACTCATTATATGAAATATTCAAATTTCAACTGTGGTCATTAAAGATTGTTTGCTTGTTTCTTTTTTTTATTATTTGATATTTGAATATAAAAAACAATAAAATACAATTTTGCATTCCAACGTTACCATATTTTTAAATAAGTCATTCAATGTATTCCTTGGTAACGTATTTACTCCAAGAAGCTCTCTTGAGTTTATTTTCAAAGAAACATTAAATTCCTTTCAAAATGCAAATTCTTGTAATAAAAGCTTGAATGCTATTGTTTTTAGTTCGCATTCATTAACTTTTCACCGCAGAAGTTTTATAGCCTTCCGAAATTATTTCCAACTGAGCTTAAGACAATTGTTTGTAGAGAAATTTAGGCTTCGAATCCCGGGAACCAACATTAACATATTGGAGGTAAGAATTCTCCAAGGAAATATCGGCGTTCCTTACGGATTTAAGAGGCTTTCCGTTTTAATCTCTGCCGTTCCTTACCTTTTGTTTTCTCTTTTACGACTGTTGGAAAGTTTTCGTCGTACAGAGAGGAAAAAAAAATAATTAAGAACGGTGAAACCGTATTAATGTATCGCCTTTTCCATTTCTCAACGTTCTTTTCCAAATTAATGCTTTTGTATATGTTTCCGCATTTCGAATTCACCGTTTCCCAACTCCCCCTCCCGACCCTTCCCTTCGTCGGTCGACGCAGTTGTGAATTCTAACCATCTCTGAGTAAACACGATAATAAGTTCTCATTTGTGCGGTATGGAACTGCGGCGTTGGAAACCTTTGCGCTGCCGTCTTAATCCCCCCTCCGCGGCAGCAACAGCAGCCCATCCGTCCGTCCACACATCAAGGCCCCCGCTTGCCATCGCCGCACACAACGGCAATTACAGCGCCAATAACATGTCCCGAGCGCAGCCATAAATCGTGACAATTAGCATTGGGCTTTAATTCCACTAAAGCCCGAATTTGTGGGCCCAGCCGATAAGAAAACTCCACAGCGCAAGTCATACCATCAGATTTGAATTTATGAATATTAGGGACGTTACCGCTGCCTCGGTACTCGCCCGCGTGCGCCTGAGACCGCAGTGATTAATGCTTCAAGTTTCATCCAACTTTAGAAAATGATACACATAAATTTTTCGTGGAAGGAGGAGGCAAAGGGAGAGGGACGGTGTGTGCATTATTTAGAGACCTCGCTTTAAATTACCTGTTTTCCGGCAGCATTAATATGACCATACATCAAGCCAGCTCATTTAACTATATGTGGGTCATATACTCTACAAAGAGGGAAGGGGGAATAAAAAGAAAAAAAGGTATTCTACTCCCTCAGAAGAATCCACTGAACCCGTTGGTGGTACAGCAGCAATATCATTGTTGTGAATGACATGTTGCTAATTAAAAATTAGCCTAAGTGACTTTCTGCGAATAGTTTTAAGAATTTTATTAATTTACGCTTGCTAAGTAACTTATTTTACGACCTTGTCAGACATTAATTCGCATTTTAATTAAAATCACGCTTCCAAGGAATCCTTTTTGATGTCACTGTTTCAGCACTGAAATAAAATGTTGTTATTACGATTGTCTCAACAAGACGCCTAATGACAGCTCGTCTGTAATTTTGTTAACATTTGGTAACTATTGGACTTCGAATACATTCTTCGGATTTGGAATAAGAAAACACAAATTACCATAAAGACGGCTGAAAATATGATCATTTGTTTTCCGATGTATAGTGTAATACTTGTAGTGACTTTACAGAGTGCGTCCAAATTCATATAAATGATCTTCATAATGAAGTTTCCCACTTTCCATGTATTTCTGTTTCTGTTCATTTATACGATGTTGTACATCTTTATAATAAAATGTAAAACCTGTCATTCTATGTTTACATGTTTCCCCAAAATAACTTCTCACTCACTGGATGGATCATCTGAAACTTAACATTCATATTTAGGGACCACAAACGATCTCACTTTTTTTTTTATTTGAAAAATATGAATCCTTTTTGAGAAAGAGAACGACAGAATTCCAATAGAAACGCATTATTACGAAAACAATGCCTTATTTACACTGCATATTAATCCTGTTTTGCCAAATTGCTTTGATATGGTGAAAATTAATTGGAATTTAAACCACTGAAGTAAGTAATGCAGATTTGATTAACTTTTATTAGAAAATGGGAAAAATCCCTACTATTTGTATTGAGAAAATAATATAAGAATAAACGGAAGCTTTCCGTTTTATGAGTTTCGTGTTTATAAAAAACAATTCAAAACGCAATATTACAATGCTTTCAATGTTCTTTTAGAAACTTCTTTGTCTCTCTCTCTCTCTCTGTTTTGCTGTTTTGGAAACTGAGTAACAGGATAAATCAGTAAAACTAAGTATCAGCTTCTAAGTGTACACGAATATTGTAACAGTTTATATATAAATATTTTTAAAAATCATATATTTATCTGTATTTTTGTAGAAATTATTTATCTGTGTTTATTTTTTTTATGACTATCGAAATTAAAACAAATTAAAAATGTAAAATTAACTTAATCTTTCAAGGACCAATTGCTATGGTTGCAGATTGCGACCATTTCTGTAGAATAGCGACTCTCAGTCTTTCCTGTCTCGCGAATTTGTACCATCTAACCAAAAGAAAGCACAGTATCTCAGCAAAATACAGAATTTTTCCTCGGACTAGTAAACGGTAACGCACTGTACGGATGTGATTTGATTGGCCATTTGGTTGATATTTTCAAATTTAGCTTTTTCTCGTAATCAAATACTTATCCCCATATTTTTTTCTTTTTTGCTTCTAATTTTTTTTTTTTTTGTCAACCAAAAAAAAATATATATATAATAACACGAAGATATTGTCCTTTGAAATGTAACTGCATTTCATTGATGTAATTGGTCTCGAAAAACTTTGCATTTGTTAAATACATAATCATCCCAGTATTTTATAGTTATTTTTATAGGTTTTTGTTATCGGATCTCATTTAGCAGTTCATATCTTCCTACAAAAAATAAAATTTCATTGACTATGTAGCTGTAACGCAGTCAGATGGCGCTGCAGTCGACGAAGCAGTAAACCAGAAAAATTGCAGTAAAATTTTATGTGACAGCGATGGGATGTAAAACCACGCCTCTGATGTAACTGATGTCTACAAGAGCGACTTAGATCACACGATTAGACAGTTGGTTGAACATCCACGACTATTTTAAAGCGCTAAATACTGAATTCAAATGCTCCTTTTTCAGTTTTCTTAACTTGTAAAAATTATTAAAAAACATTTATCTGCATTTTACAGCATTGTCAAAACATTTTATTTATCTGAATTGTAATATCGGAATTATTTGGAGAATAGAACATTGTAAAAATATTAATTCAAAATCTGCTTCTTCTCAATTTCTTGGAGGCTTTTTCCTTGAAAACGTAACGCAGTCTTCGTATTGACAAACAATGAAATATAATTATTAATTAATGTTTTACTTCCAAAAATTGAAAAATATACGATAAAAAATAAGTTATTTTTATTCAAATCTGAGAAATTTACTATGAGATATCCATTTTCAAATAATTAAAATAAAGTCATAATTAATAGATCCTAATAACAGTGATTTTATTTTTAAAACAACGAGATTTGTTTTGATTTTACATTAAATAACTTTTCAAAATCCTCATAATTATTCAATGCAATATTTTTGTTAATAGTCAGTATAATATTATTCCAGTAGACAATTAACATTTGGAAAAATGGAAAAAGAAAATCATTTTGAACAAACAAATTTAAATGAAGTTCAAACGAGTAATGAAAATGTGCTCGTGTGATGTTTTAAAATCCCAAGCTCTGCAGTCCCCGGAGGTGAAACAGGTGCTTTGTTAGTGGTAATGTTTAATTGCATTATAATGTTAAATTCTCATTAAGTATTAGTGGTTGGGATAATTTGGACGTCCCTTGATGCTCTTCCTGATACCAATTTTGATAGTTACTTCAGTTCATGAGGACTACAACGTCAATCCCACAACATTTTATTTTGAAATTGAATGGTATTGATTTTAACAGAAATAAAAATAATAATTTAAAAAAACAACAACATTGTAATAAGTATTTTTGATTTGTTTTCGTTTCTTATCTCTAATTTTTTTTTTATTTATTGCCAGTACTTCTCAATGCTAATTCAGTACTGGAGGTCAGATATGTCTTTTGTGTATTTGTTCGGGAATAGTGCCGTATTGCTCTTTCATAATATACAATGAAACTTTCGTTGAAAGTTGAATTACAAAGGTATGTAACTTTGTAATTGATTTATTAATAAATTTATTTCTTCAAAATCAACTAATATTTGTAAGGCATTACGACTCCCCCCCCCAAAAAAAAAGGGAAAAATGCAGCTTTTTTTATACTAAGTTTCTTCCTAAATTTCTCGAATGAATACTGATTTCATTTCCTTAGAATATTTAAGGTTACGATGGCAAAAAAATACTACAATTGGGCTTTCTTTTAGAGAAAACTGTACGGTAAGTTGAATGCATCTTTTTGGGGAAAGATACATTATAAGTTCTCAATGTTAAGGTATTTTGAGTTCTTAATGTTACGTCACTAATGTGTATCCATTATAACCAGGGAAAACGAAAATGGTCTCTTCAAGTAAAATAGTATCTATATTTTTTTCAATTTATATAATGTTTTTTGGGTTTTTTTTTCTCTAATCCAAAACGAATTTTTGAAAGCAAATAAACTATATGTAAATTATAAAATACCCAGATATTTGCGTTAATCTTTTTTTTTTTACCTGTCGCGAATTTTTGACACCGTTGCAATACCTTTCTTTTGAGGTAAGTGTACATATAACTTGTGCTAATTTTATTTTCTCCCTCCTCAGTATAGTTAGATTGAGATTTTGATGAACAATCGTATTCACTGTCTTGTTCATCTGAATAGCTTTGTATAAACAAGTTGTTTTTATGTTAACGACAAGGTCTCAAAACAAGTCTCCTAACGTCATTGGTTCCTGAATGGAATCTGAGTCTTGTGATAGCCAATCTCACTTTCAGCCTAATGCAATTTCCAGAAAAATGCTGTTTGGAAACCTGCTGTTGTTGCTACAAGGAAAAGAATAAAGAATGTTTTGATTAAATGGATGACTGGATAGGAAACTGAACTTTTCAAAATTGATAACTTAAAAATGCTCCATTATAAAATTAACAGCTTGTGAATATGAATCCTTTCATATAGTAATGTCGTGATTGTAATGTTTTCAAGCCATTGTAATTTATCACAATTTATTTACATCTTACTAACTATAACTTTAAATTACCAAAATTTAAGCCTTTCAATACTATTTTCAATAAATCGAATTCGGGAATTTTCCATCTACAATACGGGCATTCCTCTTCCTTAACATCTCCCCAACTTGTGCATTACGATACTAGCTTAAGTTACGGACTTCTTTTGCGGTAGATGACGTAATCACAGCATTACATCAAATGCTAGCTCGTCATTACGACCCTTCAGGAAAGGTCTACAACTTTGCCATAGAATTCTAAGTATTTCTTTTGACAATTCTAACTGCCATTATTAAAAATTACATAGAATCGTTCTAACTAGTTAACAGTTATCCTTGTCCTTTTGTACGTGTAATGAAAATCAGTTTTTCCAAACTCTCATGAATTGCTGAATCGCATATCATGTACTGATAATATCATGAAATACAAAAAAATATATTGAAAATTTAAGGCCCGGATTTTTATGACCTACCAGTTTAGAAAAGGAAAAAAAAAAATAAAAAAAAGAGAGAGAGAGAGAGTGAGAGAGAGACTTTAATCACGAAAAAGTAATTAAATATATGAATCAGGTTCAACAACTGTTACAATTCTTATTTCTAATTTTTATATCTTATAAGAACTGTGTCGGACTTCGCTTCTATCTTAATGAAAAGCTTGGTAATATTTTTAAGAGCTAAACAATTGTTTATCCGACAGCAGAAAATTTATTGTCATTATTATTACGTATTTATTATTAAATAATATTGTGTGATTAATAGAATAATCACTCGTTATCCATTAAGTTATTAGAAACTTAATGTTAAATTTGAGCCACTGTTCTGGAATACCTTAATAATGTATGATTTTCAGTTTCTGTTATTTATTGTTAATAAAGAAAGAATTTCACTTAGGATAACGTCCCATTTAACTATGTCTAAACAAGGACAGATTGCAAATTTCAAATGGCGTGAAGAAAGTCAAACAACCTCAGCAATTAAAACTAGAAAAATATTCAAGTCATTCAGATAAAATAAACGAATTCCTTACACGATCTTTTAAGTAAACAAATTTTTCTGTTATTTGCTTAATTCGCGTCGAGGCTCGGAAGTTGTGCCCACTAATCCGATCAGTAGATACGGGATTATCGGTGTGTGCGAGTTGGGCAACCTGAAATCTAGCCATATTTACAAGGCTAGGAATAGTACAACATTTGGATGAAACCAAGTGGCGCCACCTGCAGCTGCCGCTTCCCAAATGAGCATCTCAAAGTTAGTCGTGAAGTAATTAGCGCACGGGTCGTTGGGAAGGGCGATGAAAAGTAAAGTAACGGTAGTTATGTTAGGTAACTGTAATGAATTACTACTCATGTCATGTTTACGAAAGTTATATTTTTAATCCATTAAATTTGTAATAAATTAAATGAACTTTTCAGGAAATCGTAATCAAATTTAACATTATTACCAAAGTTAATTTAATTTTTAAAGTAATGGCCGTTTTATGTAGAGGATTTTTATTTCGCATTACATAGAAAGTTTTCATTTATCGCCCTTAAAATCTACCGTCAGTTTCTATTATTTCAGACTTTGCGGAAGTAAATGAAAAGTAGTATAATATCATCCATACTTACGTATTGCTTGTGCAACTGTGTTATATTATTAGATTTATGTTCCATTTTGATTTTGGCACAAATGACACTCACAAATAAATAGTCTGTAGTCAAAAGATAGTTTTCCGGGGAAAATTGAAATTTAAAGGTAGGTCCCAGTGTCATCTCCATATGGAGTGAAACTTAAGTCACAAAGCTTTTAAAGCAATAATGCTAGCTGGTTTATCCTTGTATTTCAACCAATAGATGAAACCTTGGATTCATAAAAGAGAAACTTACCACATTCTGGCAGAAAAAAAAATTAACGCTTGTTTTATCTTTAAAAGATTCGTAATTTTGGCCAGCGTATTGTATACTTAATCCCTTTATAGACTACAGAGCGCTAAAAGAGGTATGTTAATTTTCATATACATTGCAACAGAACATTAAAATACATTAATGTTTAATGTGAATATCTTTCGAAATTCACTGGTATTTTCTTATTGTCTTCTTTCCTTAGGGAGAAATCTCTCAACAATCCTTCCTAAGATAAACAACAACATTTTACTTTACTTGTGCTTCGCATCTTTTCATAATTGCATAGCATAGATTTGATTTTATTTATTTATTTTTTTTTACAGTTTTTTTATTTATTTATTTATTTGTATTTGTGTACATATGTGAATATTTCAAGACAACTAGGCAAAAAATTAAGTACTGTATTGTAATTTTTTTTGTAATTCCTGTAAATTAAATACATTTTATTTTACATTGATGATACCCTGCATACGTAGAATATCCTCAGAGTGCAGGGATTTCCCTTAGTGGCAAACCACGGCAAAGCCTCATCACTTCGGCTAAGATGTTGGGGGATTTGTCAATATGACCAATGATGCTTTCACTTCGAAATTCGCTTAGATGTTCGTCGAGTGTGACATCGAAGCATTGTTAGCTACAACTAAAGGAACGCAACAAGTAGAGCAAACAGTATATTCACAGCGAGCAATTGACAGCCCTTAAAGATGTCATACAAAGAGGGATTCAAATGCGCTCTTAGAACGACATTGGCAGTGTAGCTTATTTGTATGCACTGCAAGGAGGCATTTGAATAACGACTTTCACAGTTCTCGGTCTGTTGTATAAAGATTCGTCGATTTTTTATTGTAGATTATATGAGTACGCATTTATTTATTTTTCTTATTCTTTTTTTTTTTTTAGATTATTTTGATACAAGACTATGCTTAATTAAAGCTCAAAACCAACAGAACAATAAACTGATTATTAAATTATCTGTGATTTTATATTACGTAATTCTCAATATTAATAAAATTTAGACTTTAAACGATTATTGGTACACGAATAGACGGGAACCAAATTGAAGTTTCAGTCCAAATCGAAGTGTAAACTTCCGGTTCCAGTCCCTGTTTCCTTTCAATTTCTTAAAAATCAAGGGCAAAGACATGGGTCCCATTGAGAAAAAAATATAGAAACACAGGATTACTATCGGGGAGGAAAGTTAAAGAACTGAGTTGTACAATTGAGAAATTCGTTTTTAAACAGTGAACTTGTAATTCAGTGTGTTTGTGGTTCGAAGGGTCGTTGCTCTGTTGTGTCTCCCTACCAAGATCTTCTTCTTCTTCCTCCTGCGATGGGAGTCGCGAGGAATGAGCAAACAAACCCATAATTAACGGTGCAGTGCAGCTCTTGACGTGCGTGTTTTACAACGTTCGAAACATCTTCCCAGCAACGTACGAGACACAAGGAATTTGTAAGAAACTGTTCGCAGTCGCAGCCGATGGCTGTCAGCTGTCAGGGACAGAAAGGAACAAATAAATTGAAGGTCTTATTTCTTTTCAAGTAATTTTTTTTTTTAAACCATATTTCCTTCATCGAAATGACTGCATAATAAAAAAAGAAGAAGAAGCAGCAAGCGGGCAATTGCTCAGTTCACACTTTGAATGGCAGCACACAGAACCTTTCATCTTTACCATAGAGCACGCGATCATCATAAGCAATATCTTCAGTCCTTAAGGACTTTCTTCCTCTACAATTTTTTCACCCCAAAGCTAAACTTCTATTGCATTCTAAGTAACGACTTTAATTTCCATTGGTTATTTTTTTTTCTAAATGTTGAAACAAGCAATTATTTCGTTTTAGGCAATCAGAGATCCATCAAAGTAATTTTTATTTTTCCATTGCTTTCAGCGAATCGATTTAACAAGAATCTACATGGGAAAATACTCTTCAGGGTTCTTTTTTTTTTTTTTTTTTTTTCGATATCTTGATGTGAAAATTGCTCTGTTATTTAATGGAAAACTGTCATGAATTTTCAAAAATAAAAAAAAATATGCATTAAATACAGCATTTCATAAAAAGTAACCAACTAGTAAGCATTCGTTTTATTAATGATGAACAAAAATTAATAGTTAAAGTTAATAACTTTGTAGAAAATAAATATTTTTAATATTAAAACAAATTACTTGATGCCACAATATTTAATAAGGGTAATAAACCCGTAATTAACGTTGCAGATTGAGATTTTTAAAAAGGAAGAAGCTAGGAGATTTAAATAATTAAATTTAAGTATTGATCTGTTAATTTTGATAATAAATAAAAATTACTCCGTTTAATAAATACTTCATTTCAAATACTTTGATATCATTGTTTGATTTGAAGCAATGCAATAAATGTAAAGGTTTTATTTTAGATCTTTTTTGTATTATAATAATACATACAGAATTAATCTATAATAATTTATAGTAATCTTTGTTTCTCATCCATATGGACCGTAGGGTTTACCCAGGCCTCTGTCAATTGTACCGGGTTTTTTTTTATTCGGAGGTTAAAGGGAGAGGATTTCGGGCTGGCCATCTGTCCCGTTGCTCGAGAATCGTTGGTGCCTAAATCTCCTGTGCACCCAAGGATCTCCATGACATATAGCGGTATATCTTTACCTTTGCTATAGGAAACTAACGGAAGGAAAGTGTAAATCTTTATTAGTTTGAACCATTTTATAAGAAATCTGAATATGTTTTAAGTGGCCAAGATAATACTTTAATAATCGGATCATTTTACAGTTATTTTATTTATATATTTACTTGTATAGTAAATATTTTTCCATGACTGAATTATTATACTCTACTGTAATATTTGAAATTATTAAGTTGAAACTTACAGATTGATAAAAACCACTAAAACCAACATTACATCCCCCTCCCCTCCCCCCCTTTTTTTTCCCAAATATTACCCAATCCATCAAAGCGAAGAAGTTCTCGCACTGTTGAAAATAAATATTAGTTTTATTCATTCAGTCGAATTCAAAATTCACATGAAATAAAAATATTGTAAAATAAATATTTTTGAATGACAATTTAATTAAAAGGAAACGAAAACTTGAAAGAAGGGAATTGAGGAAGCCATGAAAAGGAAGCAACCATTTAAACTATAATAATGTTTTCCACATCGATATTCCGGTCATTATTCCAACTCGACTTTTTTTTTGTCTTGTGGAAGTAAACTCAAAGATTACGTGTTAAAGTATTACTACTTTATTAGAAACTACTTTTTTGAAAAACAAGGCTGCACAAGAATAAACAATAACGCCTTTCGAATTTATCATCAAAGGGAATCGGGAACGGCCGTTTCGTTCTTATTGAGACTCATCAGCCCGATTCACCCTTCCCGATGATAAACCCATAAGTGGAAATCGCCCTTGCATCCGATAGTGACCCCCGAACCAAACAAACAACAATAAAAAAGTAAGTGTTCCAGAGCACTCAAAAAGTCTTTTTCCTAATAATTGATAGAATTAATTGCATTTAATTACAAAGAAAGCAACAACTGAAAAGGTGTAATAATGTTTCTGGGTTTATCGTCGGGGAGGGTGGATCGGGCTGACGAGTCCCAAAAGGACGAACACGCCGTTCCCGATTCCTTCTGATGATAAATTTGAAAGACGTTTTGTTTATTCTTGTTTATTCTTGTTAAATTTATTTATTTTGCTTTTTTCTGATAAAGATAATAATCGCTTTCTCTTCCTATTCCATCATAACAAACAGGAAAGAACTTGAAGTTTATTTTCCTTAAATTGTACTTTTTTTTTCTTTGTACACTATGTCAAAAAGAAACGACGCACTTGGAAAAATAATGTGATCATGATGAAAAGAGAATGGAATGAAATGATGCCAGAACTTTATGAAAGCAATGCAGTTGTTTATTTCGGAACAAGCCCAGAATCGATACATGTTAGTATGTTGTGGGGCCGCCTCTTGCAACGAGACATGCGGAAATACGGTGTGGCATTGACGCATAAAAACGTCTAATGGTGTCGTGTGAAAGATTCATCCAAATGTCTTGGAGTAGCTGGGCTACTTCTCCCACATTGCGGGTGACTAAACTCGCCGTCCTAACATATCCCAGACATGATATACAGTTGATAGGTCTGGTGATCTGGCTGGCCAAGGAAGCGTCGGAACACCACGTAGACACACACTATTCGCCGTAGGTGGTCGGGCATTATCCTACTGAAAAATGGCTCTTGAAAGACCTTGCAGCAAAGGCAGAACGATATGTCGCAGGATATCCTGGACGTAACATTATGCTGTGAAAGTAATCCGAAGGACAAGTAAGGATGACCGGATGTCGTATGCATTGGCTTCCCGAAAGAGGTTGTTAGGTGTGACGGCAGTGTGACTCACCATTCCCGTAGGTGATGTGGTGCGTGCTGGCCTGGTTGTCTCCACACACGTTTCGGCTGCAAGTGAGAACCTAGATTCATCACTAACCACTAGGCGTATATGATCCCAGTTAGTTATATTCCACTCTGCTCCTGGCGCGACACCACTGCAAAAGGTGATGGCGATGCTGCGGGCTCAGTGGTAGTCTTTGTAACGGAGGGCGTCATCTGAATCCATTCTCTGGCAGCTTCTGACAATGGTTCGTCGTGACACAACAGGTTGCCGAGATAACTCTCGGAAGGCGTTTAGGGAACCGTTGGTATCGTGAGGGCCGATCTCATGATCCTGTGTGCCTGCCTGGTAATAGTTATTCTCGGCGGACCACTGTCCTCCCGACAGGTATGTGTGCGTTGACGGACCCGTAGCTGCCAACAATGTCTTATTATGGCATCACCGCGATCAAAGTGGAGGACAATAGAATGATGTGTCCAACCTGACTCTCTCAAGCTCACGCTACGCCCTCTATCAAATTCACTCGGTTATTGATACGATTGTTGAGAGGTGTGTCGTGGCATCCTCAGCGGCTGCAGAACGGCATCCAACCACAAAAACGTTCGGATGTGCGGAAACAAGCAAGAAACGCTACTTATAAGCAATCCAGAATGGCTCAAACGATTGAATTGCGCGGTGACGCCGCCCTCTGCATTCATTGGCTGCGATTTTTTTTTACAATTTACATATGTCTACCCATATTTGTACATTACAGTATATGTATATTAAGTTCCGCAGTTGTTCGAAAATATTTTTTATTTATGAGAATTTTTGTTACTTTCACATTCAGATTTCTAGAGAGTGACGCAATAATGTTTAAAAATACAAGTTAAGTCGTCTCTTGTCCATAAATATGCATTCCAAGTTTCAACAAAATTCAACTAGCGATTCCCAAGTTATTAAGGAGTTTTTAGCAAACTCAGAGAAAAATGGTAAAAAAAAAAAGAATCTCTTATGAAACTGCGGTGCTCTCAAAGCGATGATTTTTAGTTAGAAATGTTAATTTTGATGAGGGGAATTTTTACTCAATATTAAACGAACTGAACTAATTCGTTAACCAACGGAAACAGTAGCTTGAAACGAAATTAAATCATTTACATAATTATTAAAACCAATAAACTAAACTCAAATAGATTCTTCGTTTATCGAAAACTCTCTAAAAATATTTTCCGAAAGGCTTTGTGTGTGATTTTCATTTAAAAAAAAAATGAAACCGCAAACATTGTCAACAATGTATTTTTAATTTCTAGTATTTTCATCTGTCTTTAAAAGTCGGTGTGAAGAGAAAGAAGGGAGATGACTTTTTTCTTGAAAATCTTTTTTGTTGTCACTGGCTGAAGGTGTAACAATGAATACATTAAATCGGAAGGAATTTTGCTCATTTACAATTCTTTTGTTCTCCGAGAGTTTTCACTTGTAAGAAATACTGAGAAAAAAAAAATATATATATTTTTTGATAACTTTAATGGAATTCTTTCCTACGAAAGGGTCGTTGAAAAATCGATGTAGTTAAATTATTAAGTTCAAAGCTTTCATCTTCAAAACCTAATATTGGAAAGTAGATTAAAAATATTTTATTATGTTTTTTTAGGAAGGGCTAAGCTTTCATACTCATTTCTGTCGGTAATTTCAATCCTCTCATTATCTGTTGATTTGATTAACAATTTAAGCGATTGGCGTATTTATTTATTTATTTTTGTTAAGTACAATTTGAACTCTATTTTTAATGTTACATAACATTAGAGGTCATCCGATTTGGAAGTGATGATAATAATTCCCTCCAAAAATATCAAGAGCTAATGATTATCCATGGAATTGCTATGCAGGCACATATATTTTTCAAGTTCTTTCTTTTATATTTTTTTTTATTTTTTAAAGAAATTTAGTTGTAGCTTTTTTGGCGAATACATTTGATTAAAAATTGATATTAAAGTATAGTGCACTCCTGATTATCCGGGTTAATCAACGGGAGGGGTCGCAAAGACAATAAAAAAATAAGGATAATTCGAAAACTCCTTTTTTAAAGAAAAAAATCAACATCAGTACAAAAATACAAAAATTGCTTACATTTGCATGCTGTATAACTTCAAACTAGGAATTTTCCTTTTAATATTTATTGCTTAAGAAAATCTTTAATGCGTCTTTGCTTTTGCTGTTTGTTCATCTCTTGTCATATATCGACACCTATTTTACGAACCGCAATTCCCAATACTATCAGCTAAACCAGACAAAATTCTATTTCACATCAACATTTTATGTGCATGATAAGCGTGAAAATGTTTCTCTTTAAATTTTTTGTAAGTCTAGAATGAGCACGGATAATCGGGAGTGCACTTTAATACATTTTTAATTAATTCCATTTGCTTAAATCCATTGAGCATTTTTATTAATCTCATCTTCAAATTTCTTTTGGAAATTTAGTTATTCAATCTTTAACTTATAATCATTAAGTAATACTCTGCATTCCAATCATGTTGTGTTAACTTATTAGTTTTGCTTTTTTTTTTTTTTTTAATTCTTTTTTCAATATCTTATTACTATGGGACTGGATTTCTTGGCCACTGAACCGTCTAATAAAACTTGAAAATAAAAATCTTCATAACATTTTGATATATTTAATCAGATGTTGCAATGTGCCGAAAAGCCTTCGCTGCTTATTACTTATACAACATTGGAATAGAGTAAATCCTCAAATTTCTAAGTTAAATCTTTTTCATTTAACCAGAATCGAAGTTGACACCAATGCGCATGTATCACAGTAATGGTATAGTTTTCCCAAGTGCTACAATCAAAAATGCGCTTTATCGTTAGCGTCCCAATCCGACTCTCTTCACATTACTAATTATTATGTTACTGTTTCCAATTTTATGACATTGGTATCAATTATTTTTAAGGCGCTTTAATATTATTATTTTATCGAATCTTGATTGTATATTAGAAAACCTACATCCCTGAAATAAGGTTTTAATATTTTTCCTACAATAAACAGTAACACAGTTAAGTTCTAAATCCATACTTCCTCTTTAAATCACATCGTAACATATTGA
>JAFIDM010012231.1:109207825-109277774 GCA_023159025.1 Thereuonema tuberculata
CTTCCGAAAATTCGATAATAAAATGAAGTGTAGATGAAGTTTTTTCAGTAACACAGTTATCCATTCTACCTAAATTATGAATGGAAAAAAAGACTATTATTGTGAAAAATTCATATTTCTATATTAATAGAATTTATTTGGTGAAAAAAAAAAGTTCGAGCATAGATGTAATTTCTATCAATTCGAAATTATAAGCTGTTATATCTGATAATTATAAATATTTTTAGAGATCTAATATGAAAAATCGTGGAAGATAAGATATAGCCCATTAAATACTCGGTTAAATAAATATCAAAATTCTCATCCGATTTCATATTTAATAAAGCTAAATTGTGATTTTGAATGACTACCCAAATTCTCGCAGACAATAATTCACTACATCCAAGAAGTCAAAGTAGCAGTCTTTGAAGTATTTTAAGTAGAATATATTTCGCTTATTTGTGGAAAACTGGTCGTTGTCTATCAAGTTAATATTGTATTTGTTAATTTGTAACGTATAAATAAATAAGAATTTTATGAGATGCTTACATGAAATATATTATAAAATAAAATTAATAGAATTATCTTAAAAATTAAGTAAATATGTAATGTTTTTAATGGAAGATATATCGCTCATTTCTGCAACAACGGCATAACTCAAACATCCATTTTCCAGAAAATGAGTTTGAAAGTTTCGAAAGTGAATAGAATGTGTTAATTCAATAGCGATACAATTCACTCTCTCGTAGGGTGTTTTAAAAACTCAGTTATGCCATTCTACCAATAAAAAGAACTCCAGAGACTCGTTCTTTTTTTACAAAAAAAAAACCCCGAAGTGATCATTTTTGAATTATGATATTGTTGCAGCAAAAAGAGCGCCATATATATATTTATATATATAATATGTAACTTTAATAATAATTTTAAAAAAAAACTTTAATTAAAAACTTAACATTAACCATTAACATCTTGAATAAATCAAATTATCTTCAAACACACTCCAAAACATAAAATTCTCACCGCAATATTTCAATGGATTATTTGCCAGACGTGTTACTTAACGCGAAATAGTCTTTTTGAAAATAAATGATGTATTCTTCTTTTATTCCTTTATTAAAAGAATTTTGTAAACTTTTATAAATCACACTTTTCTAGATATAATTTTATTTTGACTTTCTAATGAGTCTCTGTTTATCGTGACTTTTCTTTTTTTCTCTGTTATCTGTTTCCTTTTTTTCTTTATCGTCCTAAGGTGGTTCTTTTAGAAGTTATTTGGATTTCTGGATCCATTCCACTCTTATCTGGAAACGATAAATCTTTTTGGGTGTGAAATATTTTAAAGTTTTCTTCGGCGGCAACGGATTCCTTATCTCGTTGCAACGCAAAAGCAACATTCTCTCGTCGTGTGGCTACCACTTCGATTTCTTTTCTCTTTATTTCTATTAAAAACTGAACTGAAGCAGAATTAAGAACAATCGGAGACCAATAACGGCTTTCTCTCGGATGCAGCCAATTCCAGCTTTTATTATTTCGAAGCGAGCACGAGGCAGCTTCGCCTTTTTTTTTTTTCCCTGAATGTCAATGTTGTTTATTAAATGAACATCCGATAAGACGAGACGATAACAGTTTTGATACATAATTAGAAAGACAAAACAAAGTTTTTCAATTCCATTAAAGTTAAAGCGATTCATTAAAACGCGGACGACTTATTTATGAAAAAAAATAATGCACTTCAACTTTTTCTTTCTTGTTTATTGTGTCCCTACAGCAGAGATTATTACATTCAAATGTCGATAAGATATGTTTTCAGTGATTCAATAAATATAAATCTGAATTAACTTTTGTAAATTAAACATTTAATAATAGTAATAGTAAGTAAATATCAAAAAAATTAAATTCCTAGTCATCAATTTGCTGATTTTAGAAAAAGGATTTCCATAAGAATTCTTAATGGCTCATATATTCTTTACATGAATTTGGAGCTTTTAGTTGTAACTTACTTTTATTTATTTATTTATTTATTTATTTATTTATTTGTTTGTTTGCTTATTTATTATTATCTATCTATTTTATCTATTTATTTTATTAAAGCATGAAAAGTCATTTAGTTTTCCTTAAGCCAATTAATCTGAAACTTGTTTGTAGCAGTTTTAATTCCAGCTGATGAGAGATGGTACCTCGTGACAGCAACATCCTGGAATTCTATTTAAAAAATCAAGTTTTCTCATCTGTTAAATTGAAAAGAAAAAGTCATCCCTATGTAACAGTTTTGTTGATGAATCTAATAATGATTCTTATAACATTTTAAGACAAGACTTGCAGTTTTTTTTATATTATCAATTGCAAGAGTTCTCAACCAATGAAAATATTGAAAATTTTGAGTTGATCAAATCAAAGTTGCTCAAAAATAAGTAGAGAATTAGATAAGAAGAAAATCAATTTGTAGTTTAATGATTGGTCGAAGCCTCGATTTTTCTCCCATACTAAAGATAGATTAAATCTCTATAACTAACAGACCTAAAAAAAAAAGAAATTTAATTTAAAATATTGACTTTGATAAATAACAGCGCAGAAGTTCATGTGATTCTCAAACGTCTCCTGATGAAGACTCAAGGAGCAAAAGCCGAATTAATTTCATCTGCAGTGGGAAAAAAAAATCCCTCATCAAAAATTATTTGTATTTTCAATCGTTATTGTCATATTCTTGAATGTAGGATTTTTCAGCTAATTTTCGCGAACAACGTGAAAGAAATTCTTACTTCCCATTCTGCAAATTACATAAATGGAATCCCACGAAAAAGAGACTCACTGTGTTTCATCAGATTGTTTTCAAAGACAAATAACTTCGATCTCTTTGTGATTAAAGGGATATTGAAATGAATAGAACTTTTGTTTTAGTATTTTTCTTGTGATTAAATTAAAAGTTAATAAATAGCACTTAGGATGTAAGGCAAGAAATAGTAAGTCTCTTAAGTCCATTGGCATCTCAGTGATTAGCCTAGGCCTATGTTAAAGTTTTTATAACCTTTTTTATTATTATTATTTTCTAAATAAATTAAAAACTAAATGTAATAATATAGCTCATAGAATAAAAAGTTGTAAGGCTGTTATGTACATTGGCATTTCGTTGTGTTTTTCTCAGTTACGTACTTACATAGCCTACGACGATCGCTGTCTATTACATTACATTAATAGGTAAAAAACAATACATTGCTTCAACGCTCCAGAACGTAATCTTCCGGGTTTGACTGTTCTTACAGTCAACAGGTGCAGTTATTATTTTTTTAATGTCCTTTAAATTTACGATTTAAAATTTAATATAGTCATTTATTCAATGTAAATCGACGTTAGAAAGGTTTTTTTTTTTTTTGGTGGATGAATATCCGGATACAGACAATGATTGAGCCCTTTTTTTTTTTTTTTCCTAAGACCGTCTTTAGTCAAGAACAGTTGTTGTTCATTTTTCACGAGGACGTAACAAAATCTAGATCGAGTGAAAAGTGACTTGTTTCAAGGACTTGTTCCCCAAGTCTTTTGCATAACAACAGTCCTGTAGTTTTTCTACTCCAAGATTTCTGAAACTTATTGAAGCTTCACTGCAGTTTAGAAGATTCTTAGAATTATCAACAAAATATTCGAATGTTAAATGTCGACGAGTTAATAACATCCCCACATCAACTTTAAGAATATCCAGTTTCGGTTTTAAAAGTAAACACAAGATACTATCACTTAATTGTCTGAAATTCAGAAAACTGCGTTCATTTAAATCTAAATTAATGCTTCCGTGCACAGTTGCGGAGTCATATACATTTTAAATGTTTCCGTACAAGTTGGAAATTCAAGATTTAATAATCCTTCGTTCTTTCAAACACTGGCCAAAAACTACAAACATTGAAGGACTTTCTACGAATGACAACCCATATTCGACGCTATATTGATTCTGAGAGATGCGTGAGATTCAAAAGATAGTCATTGTTGCAAACTCTGATCTTTGACGGCAAAGGACTTGGACACCTCACAGTCCTTTCTAACATGTCCCACACCTACTCGAGGGGATGAAAACTGAGATTGTGGAGGCCACAAGGAAGATGACGTATACAGTACCTTCCTCGTGCTCGCAAACCATTTAATAGGACTCCGGCACGATGAACAGTTTTATAAAGACCATCCCATGGGAAACACTACAACATTTCAGGGTGCAATGGTCGGCTACAATCCTCAAATATTCGCTGGTTGACTTCTTCTTTACTGAGTCTACATCTACAGAGCATTCCGCATACCACAATGGATTTCATATCCATGGATAATATTCCACAATGATCATTTTTATCTTAAAGATTCGTGTTTATGGCCAGTGGGGTGTGAAGAAGAGAAGATCAAAATTCACCTTATCCGAACTTCCTCTGTAATATTTCATTGGATTCTCGATTTTTACATTTCCGCTGCGCTTATCGCGATTGAACACACTTTCTGTAAGATCCCGCTATATTATTTTATTTGTTCTTTGACTTTTCTAGTCCTAACTATTAGAAATCAGTTCAATATTACACCAAATTTGTGTTTCTTAAACCTTTCATCAGGATTTTTATGTGTAAGCATTTCAATGCAGTGTCATGTAATAAAAAGAAGAAAAAAAATGTTCATGTATACAATTGATACTGCATTTTACGTAGTTAAGAACATTCTTTTTGACATTCATACCAATAACAATGACGGGTGGAAGCCGGGTGAGACGGACCACCCTCAGCATAGTCCCTTTGGCCAGGAAATTCCGGGAGCTTTCCCTCCAACTATTTGAAGGGCCACAAAAGCTTATAGTGGGATATTTTAACAATAACAATGCTACATCTAAAGGCCGAGGGTTCGTAAAACCTAATTTTTTTTAGATAAAATATTCGTTTTTTATAATCAGAAATTCCATTTGATATTTTACAAAATAAGTAAATACTAATAAAAATTTATTAATGACGGTAATTTTAATGGATATAATGTTTTGAAATTAAACTATTTAGTAACCAGCAATTCTTCAAGAAAAAAAGAATTACGTTTATGACCGTGATAACAGAACATTTGTTTCTTGTGCTTTTAGATACTTTTATCATTAAACAATTATTTTTTTTTAAAACTACAAAATTTTCAAAAATTAAAACTAAAAATATGTATTTATTGTCTTTAGTTTTAATTTTTGGAGGTGCCACGTTCTTTTTCACCATTAATTATAAAATTTTCCATTGCCTTTCCTCAATGTTTCAAGGGTAAAATTGGATTTCATTCTATGCAATGACTTGCATACAAAATACCAATACACACGGTGTGCTATGAGGAAGCGTCAGTATTCTGGGAGTTCATTGTATCGTTCATTCTGAGCTTACAAGAGCATGTATTCCAAATGGTTTCCGAGAGAGAGCTAGTTGAATGTACAGTTAGGAAATTATTGATAAGAAAAGGCTAATAATTGCTGTTTTTATATTAATTTTTGTTCCAGTGACGAATTTCCTACAGTTTATATTTAAAGTTTAAAAAATTCCACCGTCAACATTAACACACTTTGCCACTCGTGTGAGAAGATGGCGTGTTGCTCGTCTGACTGCATTTGAATGTTTCTGTATGGCTGTAAACAACGTACTCAACATTTGTGGAGATGTGTGGCTTTTTTAAACTTGTACAATGTAACCAATACAAAACGTTTTACACCGATTCCCACCTGCTTCTGGCTGAAGGAAAGGACAATATTGTGCATCAAATTCAAAAAAACACTAAACTCGTTTATTCGAATTTGATGTGACAGGGCCCGTTTCGGACAATCCGAAATGTATTAATATTAATTACTTTAAGTACTGTATATTAATGTTATTAATAGAGTTAGTTACATAATCGGAAAAATGTTTTGTATATTGTTAAAATTTTCTAAAAATCGTTTCGGAAAGACGAGTTTTCACTGTGATTTCAAGTGGCTCAGTCTCTCAAATCATTCTGAACAGAACACATTCATATATACTCTTTTTTTGTATAGAATGGACGATACTATTTCCCCCCGAATCTGTCCTCTTGCGACACCATTTACATAATACAAACAAAAAAAGTATTAAAGACCTTATAATATTGTATATAAGGTCATTTTATTCTTATTCTTCGTATTATTATTTTAATTACTATTTATGGTTGTTGAAGATATTTCATGAAGTTTGTATTAAATCCAGGCTACGATAAACTAATTGTCCAGGGTTTATTTATTAGGTTCTTTACATGATTCCTTTGTCGGTATTCTTAAAAGGAATCATTGGCCCTATTGAAATTTTATCTTGTCAGAATTGTGATACAGATTCATTTAATTATCCTGTAACCATTAGATAAAGGAGCCTTTTTTTTTATTATTACATATTCTATTTCACTTCATTATTAGATAATAACACTCAAATACACTAAACAAAAAAAAGGCTTTCTTATTTTTTTTACTATTCAAATTGAGGTCAGTAAATATTCTCAAAAAGTTACATTGGTTTATAAATAACTACAAATTTTAAGAAAATTCTTCGCCACATGGTTTATAAAAAATTATTAAAATTAAATTACTAAAGATTAGAGATTAATTTAAAAGAAGATTAAATTGAAAAATTTATTAATGCCATGAAAGCAATAGTTTTCATTTCAATGTATTTTTAAATTTATTATTTTCTGAATAGAAACAGGATCTATATTTTGTTTTCATTTTCAGAAAAAATCCTCAAATATTTATGTAAGTTGTTTAACTTTAATTTGGATCTTATGACAATACGAAGACTACTAAGCAGATTAATATAAATGAATTAGAAATGTATTCTTCGCGTGAGTAATGCTTTTGTTATCTTTAAACAGTTTGTTGACAGAAACCCATATGATATAAGTTTCAAGAAGAGTTACCTATTCAAAAATTGTACAGATAAATATGCACGTACAGACTGATTTTTTTTTTTTTTTTTTTTTAAGACACTCATTTCCTCGGAAAGTAGGCTAAAGAAAAGGGAAATACGCTGAACACATTTTCTTAATTTCTTTTTGATTAATAATGCTAATAATTCAAAATTAAGTTTCCGTGATAGACGAAGAATCTTATGTCCTGATATATTTTCATTTTATTTAAAAAACAACAACAACAACAACTAACAAACAGACATATATTTATTAATTTTTAAGCTTTCCTTTTAAAATAACATTAACTGTAATTTGTTTGAAACAGACACGTGGATAATTAATAGGTTTTCCTAAGTTGTTTCTTTTTCATCTTATTAAAGAGAATGAAATAGAAATAGCAGTTTGTTTAATGGTGAAGAGGATGTTTCTTTGAATCTGACCTTCTTCTTCTTCTTCGACCAGACGATGGATGATTGCATGTTCGAAAATAACCGTAGCTTTGAGACTGCTTGGACTCACCTTTTGAAATATCGTCGAAGAGAAGCGCACTCTGTGTGACTTTATCTAATGCGCCCAAAATAGGAGCTTTAATGGATTTCGGAGGCAACCAGCTTCCAAAATACACCGAGGAGGGGAAGGGAGAAATATGCGCGGCCTTGGTGTGACAGACTCATTTACGATTCTAATTCAGTCGTTATTGGAATTTAATCGGTCGGTTTTGTTGTCGTAAAGAAAGACTCCTTGGAAAGAAAAGGGTTCCCGAACGGAAGAGGTCTTTCCATTCTGCGAGGGTTCTTCTGGGCGGGTGCCAGATTGGAAAGGGAATTGAGGCCCGCATCAGACAAGATGACTGTGTCTCCGTTCATAACTGATGGCTTCTGACAGCAGCTGCAGTGCAACAAGTCATGGTGTTGCTGCTGCAGCAAAATGTTGGCTCCTTTCCACTGAATCTTTTCTTCCTCTTGTGTCAAGTGATAGTTCTACATAATAATTAGTACGGAAGAAAATACAATTCGATTCTGTTCACCTGTAGTTTACACATTCGGTCAAAAGTTATAGCTTTCTTCTTTCTTTTTTTTTAATAGAATTCATTTCATATTTATCTTTAGAATTCAATTTAACTAAAACTAATAAAAAAATAAAAAACATAATGATAATAAATATACATCCACCTTTTGAAAATGTGATCTTTTTAAGGTTAATGATAAAAAAAAAAAAGAAAAATATCCGTAAATTCTAACATAGAGAAAGTAAAGTACATCATTGTGTATCAAAATTATTGTAAATTGCTTGCATTTTTGTTAAAGATAATGTTGTTATTGTAGATTCTAATATTTTTTTTTAATTTTGTAATATATTGCGTATGCCCGCTAATGTGTGGTTGTTGTTGTTTGTTTGTTTGTTTGTTTTTTAGTTTTTTAACTTTTTACGTCATAGTATAATTTTTACCATTTTTATTTAGCGATTTCTGTATGTGTTTGTGTATGTTTGTTATTGAAAATCTTGTGGGCTTGATAATTCGAAAGCTAATTAACTGATCTTCATAATTAAGAGTTTAATATTATTACTTCGAAATGATCAGATTGTGGTAAATATATCGTATCATTTTAAAGTTTACTTTATATACTGTCTTATTTTTTTCCTGTATAGTAAAACATTAATGACTTGGGGAGAAAGATACTTATCAATAATACACTTATGTTTCGTGGTAAAATGTTATTGCATAGATCCTTAGTATATTTTTGTGTCTGTATTCCTTGTTTATGGATACTTCGTAATAAGTACCTCATGATGTACCCTTAAGTAAATCAAAGGGTGTCGCACTGATCAGTGTCATACTTTATATTCGAGAGTTAAATGTTATTACCTACCCCTGATTATATTACGGTGTTTGTAGGTCCTTTTTACGGTAACTCGACAACCATGCCTAAAGAAACTCAAAAAAATAATGCACTAATTACTTGAAATTTCATATTTGAAAGTTTAGAATTATTGTGTACAATCTTATTCAATTTTGGTATATATCACAAGGATAATCATTCTTACCTATTGTAATGAACACATTTAATTAAATTACCTTAAATTCTAAGAAAAAATGTACTGATGCTGAAGATCGCCAATTTGCTGAAGTACTCCTAGCTGAAGATCGCCAATTAGCGTGAAACAGCTGTTCTAGGATGTCACTTAGTAAACATTTCGTCTCACCCATCACTGATTTATATCAAATTTTAAATGTTGGTGATTCCTTACTTATTTTAAGATCCATTTTTCTGAAGACTTCAAACGTATGCCCTTGTGTAACTCGACTAATAATGCTTCGAAGTAAATTTGTTTTTGATTTTACAGCATGTTTACAGTCTGGGTGATTAGATTTATCTTTTGTAAGTGACTGTTAAAAGCTATTTTGTTTAGGACCAAAACTTTCACTAAAAATTTTTATTTTTCTGAAAACTTTACAGTTTAGAAAAATGCACTTACATGTTAGTATGGAGGAATTGATTTCCATTGGTACTTTTTGCTAGTGTCACTCATCTTATAATGGTATCTGCTAATCTTCAGAAAATTTATCAATAATGTATTGCAAAAACAGGAGAAACAAATACTGCTTTAATAATAACAAACATTTGCTACGAAAACAATATAAAGATGTTCGTAAACTAGATAAGGAATTTATATCGTGGATGATGAATCAAATGCTTTCCTGAAGTCCATTGCAAGATCGTATTTTGTTATTGTGAAGTTATCGGTTTTTAATTTATTTATATTTAGAATTTTCTTCTTTTTCTTTTGCTGTTTTAATATTTTTGCTTGATGTTAGCGGAAGTGGTTTGCGATAACTTCGTCTCCAATTTCTTTTGACATCGAAATGATCTTTGCCTTATCTCTGGGTTCATTCTGGTAATTACACTGTAATGGAGGTTTTTTTGTTCATGTTCTTATAATTGAATTCGGATGATTTGGGTTCTAGGTTTAATTAATGACGTTTAAGTAGGTTATTAATAGGATTGTAGATGTTTCAAGGAGAATGAAGAACGTTAAGAATTAAGACTGCTTTGAATTCAATTACCGAAACGAATCAAACACCAATATTCCCTACTTTCGTAAGAGAAATACAGAGTAAGAAACGGGAATTTCATACGAACGCTATTTACATTGGAACTTTTCTATTACCTTAATGAAATTTGGATTACTCAGATAATTAGCCTTTAGCGTTTCTTTGGAGCAAAGCATTAGCGAAAGTGTGTGATATTTATCTGATATCTAAGCAGACTGTAGGTAACAATTCTTCCGCAGATCATTTTGGTTCAATAAAATCACAAATCCTTCCGCCTCTAACTTTCAACTGTTATAAATTTTCCTGTCTTCTGATTGGCGGAAAACAAATTCAAAATGTCCTTAGTTTCATTAAAAGCAAAGAGAAATAGATTGGCATTCACTAAACTAAATATAAAACAAACATTCAAGAAACTATATGGATAGATAACAGCTTAGCTTTTATTAGCACTGTTTTGTTTGTCATTGCACAAAGTAGCCAATTCCTGTAAATTTTTCGTGAAACAAAATGTATAATATTTGACTAATATCACGAAAGGTGAGAACTTAAATTCATATTGGTTTAAGATAACAAAATTAAAGAAAAGTCAATTCTGTCACCATAATAATAACATGAAAACAATGACTGAAGTATGGATTTGTACCTTCTAATGGAGCCTCATTGTTAAATGCATTTACTTGCATTCCAATTTTCAATTATTGTAAATTATTCAGAATTCACAAGTAACCACTGGAGATTAAGAAAACTCATTGCTTGTTTTTGGCCAAAATTTTTCTGATAATACTTACAAAGTCAATGCTTGGTGCATCTAGGCATTACAAATATCGCTTCAGAAAATAAAAATCAGTTTCGTATTTGAATACTTAATTGTATAAGATGACAAGTAATTCACATTGAAAAACTTCCTTTAGGTACAGAATCCAAAATATGAATTAGCAAATCTTTGCTTGTAGATTTCTTAGCGATTAGATAAAATTAAATTCCTAATGCCGGAATTTTATTTTATTAATGAAGAAAAAGATTTTTCTTGAATGAATGAATGAATTCAAGAAACTGAAGATGAATCTCTTAGTTATGCTTACTCGTTATGAAATATTTGAAATATATTTACAGAAGAAATTACAAGAAATGGGTTCATAGCTATATTTCAGTTCATCTACGACTAAAACCCCCAAAATTAATATAAAAAACAACCATATTAATACACAGATAGCTAATGTTTTTTGTATATATATTAGGTAGTTTATACCTTTGCAATACAAAATGTTCGAAGTAGAATTGAATTTCCAGACAATAAAGAAATTAAAAATCTTTTTTTTTTTTTTTTTTTGGATTTGATTGATCTTTGGTTTGAAGTTGAATGGGCCTCAGTCCCACAATTTTCCGATAATAGAGCCATTAAACGAACAAGTTCCTGTGAAAAATTTTAAAGTTGCTAATTAGCATAAAAAAATTTATAATTCTGTTTACAAGAGCTAATAGAAAAACAGATAACTAGAAATAAATTTTAATCTGTCTTTTCGTATCCTATTTAAATTCTACAATTTAAGCAGCATTCATGTACCCAGACAGTTATTAGAATGAGGAAAGTTAGAAATATTTGTTTTAACTTCTAAAACAGTTCGAGAATTAAAATATACGTTTTAGAAATGATGTGAGCTGCGGCATCACTTCAAGCCTTGGTCAAACTTCAGTTATTTAACTTTTCGACTGTATAATTTCTTGTGAATATTCAATACCTGACCAAATTTGCCGTTTCCTGGTGTTTATTTTAGTTTTAGGAGAAGTCGTATAAATCAATATATTCCTTTAGGCTTCGTTCCAGTCGAAATTTTGTTTTATTTTGAAAGTTTTAGACAAATTAAAACCATTAAGAACAACACAAGAATGAAAATCACAAAGCACATTGTACATTAAACTATATCAATAACATTATCTTTCAATTGAAGTATCTTCCAAAATAAAATAAAAAAATTAGTCATCTTTTATCAGAAATGTGAATCAAATATCTAATAATATGATCATATCTAATTTAAAATCCATAAGCATATGTATATACTGTCATTTAAAAATGTAGAACTATAATCAAGCATCTAATAAAACTTAATAAATTAGAAGCACTATTGATTTTGTTTAGAAAAGTTCTTTGCATAAAAGAAATTGACGTTCAAAATCATGTACAGCAATCCCCTTAGTATGGATTCATGAGTAGGATGACCATCTGTCTTTAATTTTTGCTTTAATCATTGTTTTATTCGTTCCTTTTTGATCTCTCTAAGCTTAAAGGTCGTGGCATATTGGAAAGATGGTATTGCAAATGTTAGAAATATGGACAGTATGAATTTGGTTTATGGGATTAATAACTTTATAATGTTTGTCTTTAATATGTTTGAAGTATTCATAAGTTTTCTTCATAACTTTTTCAGTTAGGTATTTTAATAAAATTGTAAAATAGGTCCAACATTGAAATTACATAAAAATGGCGTCAATCAAGGGATCAGTTTGATTCTACAGCTCTTAGCTGTTTCTAGTGAACCTTATTATTAATGTACATGAACTTATAGATTACATTCAGTAAAATAGCCCTTAATGATCCAAAACATCATTTAGATTTAAGGGAGAAATATTAAAATCAAAGAACCGAATTATATGTAAGACGTATGTGTTTGTTTTACTTGAATGTTTTATTGTAGTATTATTATAGTCTACTATTATTATACTATAACAAAACATTCAAGTAAAACAAACATATTGTTGATTGAAATGAGTAAGCGAGGAGAGATATTAATGTTGTGAGAGTAGAAAAGGCAGTTTTGCGAATAGGGAGCCTGGGATTCTGCCCCTCCCGACTCACTCTATTAGGGGCCTCGCATTTTCATACAAAATTAACTTATGTTTTGTATAACTGTATGTAAAACAAGCCTCCAAATCCTCGCTTGTCTATCCCCAACTTATAATTTCTTCAGAATTTTCAAGCACTAATATGTTAATCATATATCTTCTGTTTCACACTAATTTAAAAAAAAAATTAAAATAAGTTCCTAATTTACATATCCGTGGATCTCATTGCCACCAAACGCTTTGGCTTAATCAATATTGGGACACACAGGACCCATCAATACATACAGGAAACAAACAAAAAAAAAAAGAAAGTTTAGAACAGAAAAATTGAATTTTAAGTCGTAATACAAAGGTCATTTTGTCTATTCGGTCTGTCTGTGATCAAGATACCTCAAAACTTTTTATTCTAGGAGACTGAAACTTCAGGTTTTTAAAAGAGTTTTATTGATTTGGTTGGAAATTGAAGCTACAAAACATAATAATTCAATCGCAATTATCATCGTATCTCTTTTCCCTCAACGATTACATTCGTGAATATTAGTTACTGGTTGTACAGACAAGTAAATTATCCTATTCTCCTTTTTTTACAAAAACTTACTATTAACGATACTATATTTTTTTTTTTAACACTAAGTCTTGAAAAGCTAATATTTATCTTCCTTCTCTAACTTGTCACCAGATAAACTTTGATTGATCATTCGCTGTGGTCTCAGTTTATTGTTGGTAAATGTTTATTTTTTTTTTTTTATCAATAATTTTTGGATCTAATTTATCGAGTATTGGTAAGTTAGCAGGGTAGCTATTTTCTGTTTTGATTTTCTTTACATTATAACATTTCCACAGCCCTTTGATTGTTTACCCAAATATTTTAAAACTTGATATAATGAATTTCAGTATTTTACATATTTTATTATAGTAGTTTGTCTTCTTATTACAATAACGGAACAAAAGCCCGAAATTTCCGAATTTTAGAATAGACCGGTTATAATTTTTATAATTTTACAATGTTTATTATTAAAATATGGTAAGCGCCAAAACAAACGATACTGAACGTCACAAGCCTTTGTTGCATCACGTGATGATCCCATCGAACGTCGGCATGACACGTAACAGTATGCTTATGCTGGTTGAAGCTTGGGAGATGTTCAAATGATGCTAACAACGGAGGAAAAAACTTTTTATTGTCGATTATTATTTTCGGTCATACGGAGTTGGCCGTTCAAATGGACCTATTTTGCTATACGTTGGAAATGCATTTCGAGAACGATTTCAAAAACCACCACCAACAAAATGAATATGTTAGCCTTTGTCGTTCGACGAGCCACGTTCGGATACAGCGCAACTGGATGTCCAGTTACGGCGACAACAAATGCGAATCGAAGAAGGTTGGGGGATCTCAACAGATTCTGCCGTTCGAGCTGGTTGGGGCCACTTCCCACAGAGCGAGGGATACGCTTCAGTTGCTTCTTGCGCAGTTTGGTAATCGCATTATTTCCCGCGGAACAGCCTTCCCATATCCGTCTCATTCACCTGATCTTACACCACCGGACGCTTACAGTTAGGGTATGCTGAAGGAACCCATTTTCTGAGTGAACTCACCGGCAATCAATGGTGACATGTGTCAAAAGATTATGACGTGCGTCAGAGGAATAAACAACATCTCTTCAGGGACATGTTTAAGAATTTCTGTGAGCGAGTACTGCCTGCAATGCAACGGACAGCATATCGAACACGTGCTATACCACAGAAAACGGGGACATTGACTTCCGCAAGCTTCGCTACTGTTTGTATTCTGTATGTCACATCAGGGCCGGATCTAGGTACCGCCGCGCCGTGGCCTGGGTGCGCCTCGAAATAGCTCGGTAAGGCCCGTGAAGGATTTTCGCTGGGGGGCTGACAATTTTTAGATCCGACCCTGTGTCACAGAAACCTTTTTTGGACACAAATTATTTCAGTAAGTTTTGTTTTGGCGCTACTGTATGAGCAATCACTAGATTTAAAAATTTTTATAAGAAAGTGATCTCAATCGAACAATAAAAACATAATTTGCTATAAAATGTAGCAAAAAAGAATAGTTGAAATCCGTTTGTGGAGCTGAGGTGTCTAAAATCGAACAATTCCAAACATGAAAGTTGTATCTGGTTGATTTGTACACACACTGTCCAAAAGTAACTGGCTAATTCAAAAGAACTGTGCTTTATGTCACAGTAACTTGGAATCAAAAGATAGAAAAACATCAACAGTTCCATAGTTCCTAAAAAATAGTGACTTCCAGTATTGTGATGCCAAAGAATTTGTCTCTTTCCATTATGAAATCACATGAATACATAAAAAACGATACGTCCAAAGGACCTTATCTCCATCCACGAATTATAAAACCTAATGAATGATCCTAATTTCCTTTACTTTATGGTTGGATAATGGGATCCTAATTGAAATTTTGAAGAAGCCTGTATTTTTGCATTTAAATATTTTTTTGAATTTCCACTGAAGTGCTTTTTAAAATTAGGTATATTCCAAAATAATGTCAAATAATAAAATCTTATTAATATTAGATGATAACACTGACATATTTATCATTCATATATAACAAATTCCCTACACTCAGTAGTAGAACTTTCTTTGTGTATCATAAAAACTTAAAAATAATTATTAATGCTAATATTGATTTATGTCCTATTGTCATTTCTGTCCCATTATCTCATGATGAATTAATTACTGATTCAAAGCATAATACATATTATGAAAAAAAAAAAACGTTTGTTCGACTAAAAATAGAAGAAGGGGAAGAAAATTGATTAATAAATATTGATATATGAGGCAAGAGATAACGCTAATCAGTGACATGGGAACCTTCGTTCAGTCTGTAGGTTTCACAATTTCAGTTTTAAATTTTTCGTCAATTCTTCCTGTTATTCTTAAATCTTGATTCGTAACTAAATGAAAACTATTTTTTTTTTATTATTATTTACTAAAGGTTTGGTCACATGACCTTCACGTTGGCATTGGAGCGATCTTTTCAATACGGGAAAATAGAAATTAAAATTCTGCAGAAACAAAGTAGACAAATTTCGACTTAGCTACTGGAAAGTAAGTTACATATTCTTTTTTTTATCTGCTTTTAATATTTGTTGTTGTTTTTCAGAAAAATTAATTCCTTAAAAAAAAAAAAGAAACACAGAAGGAAGTACGGAAGACGAAGTGCAGTTTTATTTTTAATCGTGCTGTTTTTTTGTTTGCAATGAGATAATTATTAATGGCGAAAGTGTTAGTTTACAACGTTGTTCGCATTGAAGAGTATTTCCTTGGCGAGTGCGTTATGACCGAGAGGCTTCCAAAATTCTCTTTCCTGAAAATGTATTTTGGTTGTGCGTCCAATTTAACCTTTTCTAAACTGGAGAGCAGCAGCTGGCTTCCTTCCCCACCCGTCCCCCGGTCACATGGGCGGAGTGCAGACTGCGTGGTGCTTGTCAGCCGATCGATGGAAGGGAGCTGTGATGTTCGCCACAAGAAAGCTCCTCACAGCAGCCAAATTAATATTTTACATTTAGAGAAGGCACCAGAAACACACACTAACTGTCTTTAGATGGAAATCGGAACAGAAATTCAAATAATAAAAAAAAAAAAAAAAGAGGAGAAAGGAAAACAGCTTTAAATTTATGCAGTTCGTTATCTTTCAGTGCTTTTTGCAAAAGGTATTGCCAATTAGAAAGAAAGAAAGGACGGGAAAAAAATATAATCTGTTTTAATGCTGAAATATTCATTAACTTTATTTTGGCTTCGTATGCTTGGCGTTATCATATCGTTGACTGTTAGGGGAGATAAGCGTCGTGTATTATCAACTTTTACTTGCTTGTAAGTTTTAAATAGCAAACGATAGATAATAAATTTATCATTAAAAATATAATCTACTTTATACGATACCCAGAAAAGAAAAATATTGAAATAAATATACGATGATCTCATAATTTTTTTTTTGGTTTTATTTTTATTTGATCACTGCCAGTTTTAGGGCATACGTATCTTGTATCTTCTATTACTTTATCCTTAATTTTTTTTCCCCAATCGATTGTAATATCTCCCCCCACCCCACCAAAAAAAAAAAAATTCACGTCTACATAAGTGCTCTTTTTTTTTCGTTCTTTTATTTCAACTAATGTGTTTTTAATGTATCTTCCCACCTACACAACAAGAAGTTCGGCGAATTAGCGACGGTCGTTTACGGCATTGGTGATTGGGAAACAGCGGATTTTCTGTCCTTTGGAGCGACTGTTCTGGCAGGGTGCCTCGGTGCACCAGGCGCACACAACCAACAAACACCTTGACTATGTATAGCCGCGTCTACCAAACACTTCTGTCTGGATGTTTGGGTTTTTATCGACAAAGACCCAATTTCATGATGTCTTTTTTTTTGTAAATGGCCAACTAGCTGAAAGTAGCGACCTGTTTAATTCGTTATGAAAAGAGACAATTAATTGATTTTTTTCTTTTTCTATCTCATCGTTGAGGAAGTAGTAACGTAGTGAATATTGGATGAGGTTGGAGGGGGAAAAAAAAAAAAGAATCATAAAAATGCCCTTTTTTTTTCTATTTTGCCTAGATATTTGAAATTCTCCCCTTTTAGTTTCACTTATGGGTTTAAAACGTTTTTCATTTAGTCTTTCATTTCACTAAGTTTTTAGAAAAATTAGGTATTTCATTCTACTGAATAATGTAGGCCTATATCAGGCAAGATAAAGTTACTGATTTACGCAAAACGAATGTCAAACCAATGTACATTTTCCGTTTTTGTTTTTGTTTTGTTTTTTTGTTGTTTTTTTTTTTAAATTAATATTAAGATATTAATCTACAAATAATTAAAAAATCTTAATCATCTTAATAATTACTTTAAAAAAAAAAAATAAGTAGTTGACATTTGACGAACTGAATTTCGTATGAGTTTCTTATCTGTATATT
Organism: Thereuonema tuberculata; assembly: GCA_023159025.1. Taxonomy (NCBI): domain Eukaryota; kingdom Metazoa; phylum Arthropoda; class Chilopoda; order Scutigeromorpha; family Scutigeridae; genus Thereuonema; species Thereuonema tuberculata. The sequence continues at coordinate 109,225,548 of JAFIDM010012231.1, forward strand.
TTAACATTGTTTTTTTCAATTGGAACTGGTTTTAGCGTTGGCTTTTCTCTTCCTGTTCAGGCCGGAATCTTTTAGCTGTGGTGAAGGTGTCGTTACAATTCGGTGGTATTCGCGGCCATGTATAACGGAAGGCCCGAGTAAGTGCGGCAGCCTCCATTTAATTACAGTATGGCCATCTCTTTTATAAGAGTAGTGTGTGTGTGGTGCGCGCGCTTTGCCGTCTCGCATGCCACTACCGGGGCTCGGCGACGCACTGTCTGCTAACTCCGTTCTCTCTCATTTTCTCACACAAGGCCAGATAGTGCGTCGCCGTCGTTTTTGCGTCGATTGCTTATGCTTTCCTTGTTTTCTTCTTCGCTGCAAATCGATGGTGGTGCTGCTGCTGCCTCTTGGCGAACGCAGGTGTGTGGGTGGGTGGAAATAGAAGAGCCTGCATTTTTCCTTCGACGAAGAAGAGCAGGTGCGACAGCAACACTTTCTTTTTAAAAATGCCTTAAAGCTGATTCGCTCGACTCTCATCGTATATTAATCAGTTGAGTCTCATCTAAATTAATAATCCCTTCACTGTCCATTGTTTCAAACTGCAAAATTAGGATCTCCCGAATAATGACGTCAACATAGACAATTCAGCGTTTTACATAATTATTACTATTTAAAGACCATTGACTTAACTGATATACTCTATTTAGAAGGGAATTCGAGGGGGCTCTACGCCTTTCCCCTCGAAAAGTCAAAGTCCGGAGTAACTACCAGTGAGACTAACAGTTTTGATGGGGTTAAATATCTTTTCTTTTTTTTTGTATTTTTTGGTTGGATGGTCGTTTGAATGGACTCTGCCACTAGTGCCATCAAAAAAATTTTATGAGATTTTTTTTTTTTTTAATCTTTTTTTTTGTTGTTGTTGTTGTTGGTCGTCCTTTTAATTTGGGCCTCTCACCAATTTAAAATCCTATTATACTGTTACGAACGAAATTATTGTAACGATTTTCTAACGCCATCACTATTTTTTTCGATGGATGACGAAATGCAGAAGATTTAGAAAATTTCCACATAAGAAGCCCGGATGCAATGAAGAATTAAGAAATTAATACGTACATTGAATTGGGTTTTTTTTTTTTTTTTTTTTTTTTAAAGAAACGATAATCCTTTGTTTAAAAATAAATACAGAAAATTTGATTAGAAATGTGTTAATACTCTGTTTTTAAAAAAATAAATAAAAAAAAATCAAAGTTTTAATCAAAATTTTTTTTTTTTTTTTACAACTTTTAAATCGTGTATTTCTATGCCGTTCAAATAGGGCTTATTACATTAATGAATATTTCTTTTTCTTTTCTTTCTTTCTTGTTTCCTTTTTCTTTTTTCATGCAAAAAAGATTTAGATGAAAGAAGTGTAAACATACATATAAACAGCCTTTTTTTGTTTTGCAAAAAAATCAGATTCCGATACTCACTTACTCAGTGTAATATTTTCCAGATTTTAGAAAAAGGTGCCGATATACGTAGCGGCCTGTATCTCACATAAATGTGCTCAAAAAGAAACTGATTGGATTCTCGTTAATTATGTGATATACAAAATAAACACACGAACAAAATCGAATTTTTTTTAATGTTTTGCTGATTTTGCATTTTGTTAAATAATCTTTCAACAAGAAGTCATTTCGTTGTTTACAATCCAGTGAAAACATTTTTTCGCCTTCACATGGTAATTTGTCGACAAGGGCTCATTGAAAAAAAAAATTATGGCTATTTTTTGAATATGCATATCAAGTTTTCAGAAGTTATATCCAGTGCCATTGAGGGTAGGGTAGGAAACAAACATATAGTGGCTGATTTTTATGAGCTTGTTTTCTATTGGCAACTAGGCTAAAAATGAAACAGAATATGGATATGTCTGATAATGCGGAATATCAAATAACTGAAAGTAAACATAAACGGACTCTGGTGAACAAAAAAAAAACAGAGAGAAGAAAAGAATTGTTGACATTTATTCAATATCAGCATTTTTCATGTAAAGAACAAAAAAAAATTCCTATCTTCTGAAGACACTGTTAGACGTAAAGACTTGTGTTCTATTAGTTTATGTCTCCATTAGTTGGATCACTTTCCAGGTTCTGCAGCCTGACATCCAACGCCATATGTTACTGTTGACTGTATTTTCTGGAAGATGAATGTAGACAGTATTTCTTGGTTCACAGCGTTTGGTTTAGCACAGTAATGGCAAGAACCAGTATCTTGTCATCAGCAAATATTACCCTTTCTCTTTTTATGTTCGAGGGAAAAGCGGTTTCGATTTTGGTTAAGTGATCCAAAACAAAACTGTTTTAGGCTTTTGATGCTCCGAACGCTGGAAGCAAAGAGATCTCCCTTCACGAACCTCTTTACAAAGCTCTGCAAATCCGAATGAATTATTCGGGCATTGGTTGTTGGCTTGCTCCATGATTCCGTTGTTGTTTTCAGTTCAATTCTTATCAGCTTCCTATTCCCAATGTTTCGGTACAAAATCCATTTCTCTTCGAAGTAATCTGTTGTCGTCGTCGTCTTATGATTTTGTGACATTACTGAATTTAAATTGGAAAGTCATAATTGAATATTTCAACGTGGTTATACACCAAGTCCTATGCCTTAAAACAAGGTCAATTATAAATATCGGCTTAGGCGATAAACGTCACGATGTAATTTATTAAGGAAGTCATTATTGAATAATAACAGACTTATTTGCAAGATTCGTCGCTCCATAGAACTGCTATCGTGACGTTTTTCTTTTCAGCCCCGTGGCCTGTATTTTTTAATTGGCATTGCCCCCAAAACTGCATCCAGAAACTTGATACATGTTAATTTCCCTCGATTTATAAAATATGTTCTATTGAATGAATATTCATTGTCTAAGATTATTGTAGATTATTCTTAGAAGGCGATTGAGAGATGCTTGCATTGTTTTCATTTTCGGCAACCATAAAATCTATTATTACAGTAGACTTATTTGCATTAACCGGCCTCGGATGAACCGGCCGTCGGCTTAACGGGCCGCCCAGCTGCTGCACTGTGACTCACGCGGTTTCAATCACAGATTTCTTATGGAATTGTTTTTCCTTAAATTTACAGTATAGTTTTCTTTTATTAGCGAGCCATTTGGGAGCTATTGTCCTGTCCGTCCATGTCTGTCCACACATAACAACTCCCCAACGAAAGGTCGGATCGACCAACGGATTTCATCATCGTGTTCAGAGGTCCCAACAAAGTAAGAATGGGGTATTTTGATTAGCCAGCGCCCCTCATGTTCGAGATATTTGTCATTGTTGTCATTGTAGTACCTAACAACTATCGAATGAAAGATCGGATCGACAAACGGATTTCACATCGTGTTCAGAGGCCCAAACAATTTAGGAATAGGGTATTTTCAGGAGCCAATGCCCCCCCCCCCCCACACACACACACACTTGCTCGAGATATTTGGCATTGTTTTCATTGGATTTCCGCTATTAACTTAGAAATGAAACCATCTTATTTCAGTTATCAACTGTATCTTGATGCTTAAGGTCTCGGACTCATATACTGAAGGTTGTCGGTTCGGATACGTATGTATGCTTTTTTTTCCTCATATCTACATGTTGTTTTTTTTTTATTTTTTATTTTCCTGACTTTTTTTTTATTTTTCCTTATATTATTGTACTGCCTTTTCTTTATAAATATATTATTTATGTAATATTACTGTGTATAATGTAACTTGTACGTACTGCAAGTATATTAATTTTTATTTTGTAAAACTACATAAACTTTGTCTCTTTCATTGACCTTTTTCATACAATTAAACAATAGAAGTACTTTAATTCAGTTAAAAGCTAATTTAAAAGTATTTTCGGTTTAACCGACCATTTTGCCAACCAGCCTAGTTTTTTTGTAGGACTTAACGTAGCTAAAGCAATTGAAAAATGTTTAAAATCACTGACTTCATGAAATGGTTATTCATTTTGTTTTTAATGAATCATTAATTAAATCACAAAATATAAAAAGGTAAAATAAAAGACTTTATGAAAACTTAAAAATCAATTATTACGATTTCAAATATTTATTTATTTATTTATTTATTTATTTATTTATTTATTTATTTATTTTAACTTTACGCAAAATTTGTAAAATTTACGCAAGATTTTGCTGCCGTTTTTATTATTATTTACGTGCTACGATAAGGGCGAGTGAGTTGCTCGTTTTGGATGAAGGTTAACATTTGCCCTCAAAACATTTCGTGGTCACTCGGGGAGGATGAAACAACTGTTCCTAAAACCAATAGACTTTTTTTTTGCGTTTCATCCTGTGGCAACGCATTGCATTTCAACGATTCTGGCATTTGGGGCCTTATTTATAAAAAAAAAACATCTAAAAAAAGGCCAAAACGATAACTGTTTTCTCTTTCGTTTTGACGAATATTTGACAGATCTTTAATGATTATAGAAAATTAGACGTTTTGTGAAAATTAACACAATTATATTTATATTAAATCAAAAGGGCAATTTTAAACTTGAAAGAAAGGTAACAGAAGACACTTGAAGGCGACTTGTTATAAAATATATAAAGTTTATGTATTTTATAAACAACAATTTCATAATTTATAAATTTTAGTAGTTAATCGTCATCTGTTACCATCTTTTTCTAGCCTTTTGGAAAGAGATGACAGAAGTAATAAATACCCTTTTTTATCCTTTTTACTTTATTATCAATCATTGTCATTTTCTGACTTAGTAACATAGTTGCAGTTTAAATATATATTTGTTTATATATACGTAAACAAATATTTTTTATTTTTTATTTAGCTAATTTTTTAAAATAAAAAATAATACTTTTTTTTTTTTTTTTTTACCCCTTCAATTTTACTTTAATTTCTGAAATATCACTCAAAATCAGTTCTTTTAATGCAAAAGATTATATTGCAATTCTACCCTATTTCCTAACGATGCAAACCAGCATAAGCCGTTTTGACTGTATTAATAAAACGCACCTTTCTTCCTTTTTTTCTTTTTTATTCGTTTTCGTCATTGTCTCCGTTCCTTCTTCTTCTTTTTCTTCCTCACTTGGGTCGCACCGATCGATAAAATGTGATTTCGCCGTGGTGCAATTTTTGTATGCAATCATCGGAACTGTGCGCGGTAATGTCGGTCAAGATATCGATCGCACAGAGGTAGCGGAAGCAACCATTCTCTCGGCAGGGTTGGGCTACAAGATTCCGTCTTTTTCTACCCCCTTTCGATAAACAAACGTCTTTAATAGACGGAGGAAAATAAACCGGGGGTCTCCTGCCGTAGGGGGAAACGCCTGTCCCACATTGGTGTGTTTTTATGAATAAGTTAGATGTAGCTCTGCTTCAGGAAACCCATTTGCAATGCTTTGCCCAACTCGAATACAGAAAACAAAAAATTCGAGAGAAACCTTTTTTTTTATTATTATTCCCCAAGAGAAAATGTGTTATTTTGCATTTACTCTTTTTTTTTATCTCCGGCAAGTTGCTTAAATTTGAAAACCTGAAGCTTTTTTTCTTTTCTTTACTTTTTTTAAATGAGTTTGAATCAGTTAAAATATTTCATCTCAACGTAAAATTACCGAATGAACAAAAACTTACCTAAACTTTTTTCATTTCAACTTTTATTTATGAGAGTTGAATTTGAATTTATTTTAAGAATTTTTATATTACAATTACGTTTATGAAAGAATATTTATTTATACATTATTAAATAATAAAAAAATCACTATGTAAAACATTCTAACAACTATCGAACATAGATCGGATCGACCAACGGGCTTCACCATCGTGTTCAGAGGCCCAAACAACATAGGAATAGGGTATTTTCAGGAGCCAACCCCCCCCCCTTCCCCTCCACATACACACACACTCACTTGTTCAAGATACTTGGCATTGTTTTCATTGGAATTCCGCTATTACTTTAAATGTTAGAAATGCAACCATTTAATTTCATGTATCAGCATCTTGATGCTTAAGGTCTCGGACACTTATACTGAAGGTTGTCGGTTCGAATCCGTATATTTGCTTTTCTTTTTCTCAGTGTCCGCATGGTTTGGGTTTTTTTTTATTTTTTTATTTTCCTAACTTTTATTTATTTTTCCTTACGTTATTGTACTTCCTTTTCTTTATTAATATTTTTAATATTACTTATGTAATATTATCAAATTTGAATTTATTCTAAGAATTATTATATTACAATTACACTTATGTAAGTATATTTATTTATATATTATTAAATGATAAAAAATCACTATTCCAAACACTTCTGGCACTACATGACATTTATTGTTATAAAGGTATAGGCACTAAATTTTAGTACTGAAGTAATCTAATGCTTGAAAACTAAATTCCTGATTTAATACTAATAGGTGACTTTTAGGTTTGCGATGGGCACTAGATCACGGGTTGAAGGAGTGGGTTTCTTCGCCGGAGGTCGATGACATTTTTTTTTTTCCTAAGTTTTTTCTCCTTCAGACGGATTGACCCAGTTTTTATTAAATGGGGACCTGGGTCGTTTCTGAGGGTTAAGGCGGGCGAGCTTTGAACTGGCCTTTCATTCTCAACTGTCCTGATTGGATCAGAGAAAATGTCAGATCCTAAACCTTCTGCTCACCGTTGAGATAGCAGTGAGCCTAAACCACAGTAAGAACGACAAATTAAATAATAATTACAAGAATAAAAACATTTCTTTTAAGCCTCGAATTTATTATTTACAGAAATAAATCTGCTTTATTTCTTTCAAGGAGCAAATCTTTTAAAGTGAAAAGAAACAGAGTGTGATTTCTTCGGGTACTGGCTTTGCAGTTTGCAGAGGACATTGGCCCTAATCACTTTGAGTTAATATTTTTCATGAGATTAGAAATTCAGTTTTTGTAGTAAATATAACTCTTCATTAATTAATTCTTGCGAATTTAGAATTCCCACAAGAAATACTCAAGATGGTACAAGTCATCCAGGAAATTTCTGGTATGTTAGTAAAGAATTGAGCTGAATTTATGCATTATCTATTAATGGATAAACTGGTGAAAAGCATTAGAAAAATTTTAGTGTGAAATTTCTGTTTCATTCAAATTTTTCTAAATATGAGATACTTTTATTCGGATTAAGCTACGGCTTAATATCATGAATAATTGCTTTTAGGATCGCCTTCACAAAGTGTAAAGAGAAAGGGGAAGCTTCTACCCATTCACCATCACTATAATCCACACTATAGGTCGGACAGACATATAAGTGATACCTTATTGGAAAGCTTACGGCTTGTAGAGATGGGGGGGGAAATATAACTTCCGGTCTGCGTTCACTTCCTGTGAGACCCAAGTGGCTGAAATGAACATGGTACGAGGTCGCTGAGATTTCTTACAGAGTATTAAAAAAAATAACAGTTTTGAACATTTCAAAGTAAATCATATAAATGTTAGATTACTTTAACATGATTTGTTCCTATAACTGCTTATTGATTTGAGACACGCAACGTATGTAGAACTGGTGTGACGATCTTTGAATTAAAAGTCAAAATATATCCCAAAAGCTGGAAATACTGGTACAAAAAAAAAGTTTGGTTCCGAATTTTTGAGTTTTTTATAGAAAGTTTAGGTGCAAGTCTAAAACTAATTGAAAAACGATTCCATCTAGTTTTAAGAGAATGTAGCATTGCTAAATATCTCTAGCATAAAATAGTGGTAAAAGCTTTCCGTAGAAACAGAGGATAAGAATTCTTCCATTCCTCAGATGAATGTAAAGAACAAGAAATAAAAAATGTGCTCCTGAAGAAAAAAATATTGAAAATTCTTTAAGAATTGCCTCAAAAGATAGAAAGAAAATGACATTTAAATTATAAAACCGAGCGCCAACCTGTTATGACAAAGCTTTTTTTTTTTTTTGTTAAAAATACTTTAATTATTAAAATAATTGTTTTTTGAGGTTTGAAATAAAAAAAAAGAAAAACATTGTACAGTGTAAGAATTTTCCATGCCCTTTTTATATAGTAAGAAATGTAAATATTTAGTATTGAATATTCTTTCAATCGTTAGCACTAGAATTTTGTCTTTTAGGCGAAAGAGAACCCTCATTACACACTGAGTTGGAGAGGAATCCATCTCATTTAATGATATGGGCTGCGATGACATCACGTGATTTATTTTGACCACATTTTTTTGATGGTCATGTTAATGGCGAAACTTGTTAACACATGCTACAAATATGGTTAATCCCAGAGCTTGAAGATGCGGGTAGCATGGAACGCGTATAGCTACAGCAGGACGGGGCATCCTTCGCTCTTACTGTGCATGAATTTCTTCATGAACATTTTCGGACGCTGGATTGGTCGCGGTAATCCAGCACCATTGAAATGGCTACCACGAAGTCCTGACCTCACGACGTCTGACAGCTCATCAAGGGCTACGTGTCTGAAGGTTGTTATGATACAAATTGAAGAATTGCGTAATCAGTTGAGAACTCATTTTGAACCATCGCACTGGACATGCTCCAAAAAATGTGTCAAGTAGGACGTGCGACGTATGAACTTGTGAGTACAGCATGAAGGCAAACACACAGGCACATTGAATACTTAATATGTAAATAATTTCTTATAATATGACTATCAGTAAACGGGTACGGGAACTTCCCGGCCACACTATATCTGTAAATTTGTCTGACTTTTAAACAAAATAATTCGAAAACAAATGCTCTTATACAGGACCTCTTTTTTTAAGATATTTTTGACGACAAACGTCAGCTTTTAAAAGAGAAAGAAATACGATAATGTATTTTCATAACTTGGTTTTATTCTGCTAAACATAGAAAAGACAGTGGAATTATAAATTCAGCTAGAAATAGTAGCATAACTACAGAGGTACGACGAAATTAGGGTCAAAGCTCCAGAGGCACTTTCGTTGATTTAAAACTTCAGTCTGTCCTTTCTTATCAAGACAGTTCGTTTTCATTTACTTTTCTTTTCTTTTTCTTCTTCTGATTTTTGTCTTTCTTAACGTAGCTAGCCAAAGATGCTTTTGCACTATTAAAATCTACTACCAACCAACCAAAACTGCAATTTAGAAAAGAGGGCCCACAGTTGCACCCGGTGCTATCTTGCTACCCCATTGGCTACAAGGTTTTCAAAAACTCACAATTTATAGAGATGGAAATTCACGTTTTCTTCATTCTGTTTTTGGATGTACGTTGATGTTTCAAAAGCACGTCATCAGTTATAAAGGTGTTTTGTAGATTTGTTTTGTTGTATTGTTCTGAATAAATGCACACGAGCTCCGTTGTAATGTTTTGGGTAAATAATATTTATTGAATAATTGCTTTTATTAATATACTTCAATTAATTTGCTGAATGTATTTGTTTACACTATATGAGAAAGTACTAAGATGTTTGAACCTCTACATACTTACTGATTCACAAAACAAGTTTGATTATTTTACTAAAACAAATAAATGTGAATATAAAACAAGCCTTTTAGAATACGACGATCAAACAGCTAGTGTTCTTAGGTACTGGAGTTCGGGGGGGGGGTGGGGGGTTATTATTTTATTATAAGCAATATAATAAATATCAGTAAACTAAAAGTAATTAATTGTAAAAAAAAATTTCCATCTTTAAAAAGTTTTCCATCAATCAGAAAAAAAAATATTTATACTCTAAGCAATTAACAATATATAGAGTAAAAGTCTACCCAGATTCATGATTCCGATCATTTGGGGGCAAAATCAGTTACGCTGTTTTAGTTCCTTTTTTTTTTTTTTTAAATATCATTCCCTGACTATTTAATCATGTCAAATTTAAAAAGCAAAAATGAAATGTTGGGTTCGATTAATTGGATTTCTATGTATTTGGTTTTTTTTAGAACCAAAAGCACATTTGCATTTAAAAAAAAAACCAGTCTATTTAAAAATCTTTCAAACGAAATTGGATTGTGACATTATTAGTTGATTTTGAACTAACTAAACTGATTTTAAAATTTTATCAAATTTTGAACTTACAACTTTTTTAATCTCTCCTTCATTTTTTAGTTTTTTTCTTTTTTAAAAAGTTTTAGGATTGGGTTGTTGATGTTGATTCTGTTTTCATTTCTACTTTTAATGAAAGTTTTTATAAAACTTACAAAAAATTATTTATCAAGAAGTGTCAAAACAGAAGCCATAGTAGAGTTGATCTTGAGGTCGAAATAAAGACGGGGGAGGCTCAGTAAGAATGTTCTCTTTAGTACCGTAATCAGTTTTAGCTACTATCACACTTCTTCAGACGTCTGAGGTATTATGATAATAATGTGATGGTTTCTTCCCAAGGCAGCCAGAAATGAGCTGAATTCTAAGGACGTCCGAAGAGCCTCTTCAGGAGACATATGTCCCCAAAAGCATCTACTGAGGATAGGAGATTTCTTGTTGAAAGTAGATTGGGAAGCAAGGTAGCAGCGAGAGAGTGCTATAGATGTATAAAAAGATAAGAATACGTTCCTGTGATGTTTTGATAAGCACAAAGAATGGGTGAAGTGGATCGCTTGTCTGAAGAAATATCGCCCATAGAAAAGCCTTATCTTTAGAATAAGAAGAAGAGAAAGAGCTTAGTTTAATAGAATAAGAAGTTTAATAGATTACCCCAACTATAATTTCAAGAGTTCTTCCATTACTTGTTAGTTGCTTAAAATACATGAAGACACAATGTAGGTGGTTGAATACAAAGAATGACGGATATTATTAGCTTTTTTCTTCTTATTGATTTTAGGAAATTATAAAACCAATGAAACTTTTTGAATCTAAAGGAGTCATTTCTAAAGGAGTTTGATAATTTTGTATGGAATAGCGAGATCTGACTCAGTGCTAGACCATAGGCGTACAGAGGTAAAGAGTCGAGACCTCCCAAACATATCAAAATATATAGAATAAGTCCTTTTTGTTCCTGTTTCTTTTTTATTAATTGGATAGTCGATTGAAATGACCTCCCCAACCCACCTGGCCGGCGTTTTTTTTTTTTTTTTTTTGGTTTTTTTAACACACATAGGACATTGCTCCCTAACTGGTCCCATCGAGAAATAAAATCCTGTGTTGGCCCTTGTGTTCAGTTCTTTGAATATGCTGTCCATGCGATCGTAGGAAGTTCTACTATATTGCAGAATAGTCATTGTAGTTTCTAAAGTTAGTAAAAGAGGAATTCTAACCCACACAGAAAAGCCATTATTAGCAACCACACTTCATATTGAATATTAAGATTAAAGCATTAGAAAATGGAATTATTTCCTTTATTGTTTCATTGAACGTCACCTAAAAAAAAAAAAAAGATTAATGTTACTTCAATTAGTGCATGATTGTGGTTTAAATACAAAGGAATTGTTCCAATTACAGTAGATCTTGGTCATCTTCCTCGAATAACAGGAAATGTGGATAATATCTCCATTAATAGGAATATTGTTCAGTTATAAGATGCTTTTTTTTTTTTTTTAATTAAAAAAAAGTTAATTCATTCACAAAAACTAAATTAGATGATTTAAGCGGTGTTTAAGAGAATTCTTTACTTGAGGTGTTATAAATTAATATTTGTAATTCTTTGCCTTTTGCTTGTGTTTATTTAGCGTTTTCAGTTGACTCATTTTTAAAAGAGAAATTTCTGTTTAACTTTAAAACATTTTTACGACCTAATTATTTTCAGGACGCTTTAAATAAGAGAGAAATTAAATTTTTAAATGTTAAACTCTTTTAGCATATTAATTACTCAAAATGTAAATATATGCAGTGCATTTAAATTAAAGTGCCATAATTTTTGTACAATTCTGTCATTAAACATACGAAACCCAAAGGGAAATCATTACAATTAAAAATAAATTTTATGTTTAGTCTTGATTCAATTACATAATCAGACTCAAGTACATACAGTTTCTTAAAGAAAAGAAAAGAAACTAACCATTGCCCAATGAAACATTTGATGAATTCACTTATTAACAAAGAAAGTTATATTTCTCAACAAGAAAGTTAGAAATTAACAGTACATCACTGTTAAATATTGAAATATTGATCATAATAAATTTGATTTGTTTATATACAGATATTTCAGTGTCGACTCTACTTCATTTAATATCTTCTTTTATAAGTTACGATATTTCTTTTCCTTAAACAGGAAACTGCTTCAGGTTAGTGAGGACAGGAAAAAGTATATATCTTTTAATAAAAGTGAGGGAGATTGCCTATGACATTTCAGCAAAATTATGAATAATAGAAAGATAAAGGCTTAATTATTAGCAAAATTGTTTATCCATAAGCTTAATTATTATTACTAAGATGGGATTGTTAGTAAAGATTTATATCATATTAATGAATTGTTGTTTTACTTGTGGGTTTAACGTGCGTTTATAATAATACGGATGAAATTAAAGCCACCACACATGGATGATTGATGAAATTTTATATACAAATTAAAGAATACACGAGATCTTTCGGGGTGATCGCCACCCCCTCTTCAGGTTAGCTAGTACAATATTGTATTAGCTAACCTGAAGAGGGGGTGGCGATCACCCCGAAAGATCTCGTGTATTCTTTAATTTGTATATAAAATTTCATCAATCATCCATGTGTGGTGGCCTTAATTTCATCTGAATTGTTGTTTATTTTTAATTAATTGTTTTGTAAAAAAGATGTTAATGTGAAATATACTATTACTTGTAAATTGTTAAATTTAATTTGGCTGAATAGACTATTTATATAAATATGTTATTAAGAATATTTAGAGGAGTTATGAAGTATCTTTCTGATTTGTTTGTTTATAAAAATATCTCTGTATCGAAACCAACTTCTGCTGAAGCTTATATTACATTTTTCACAAACGAAAGATACATATCTTACAAAAAAAAAAAATACAAAAATTTTGAAATTCTAAATTACTCTTGCAGTAGTGGTACATAACAGCAGCCTTTTAGAAATTTTTATTTTCTAATATCCAGATATTTATTTATTTATTTTTTGTTATTCAATACACGATTCCTTATATTACAATAGTTTTACCATTTACTTTTTGTGCACAGGTATTAATGTATTCTTTAAATTCAGAAGCTTTTGATTTCTCTATCAAAGAAAAAAATTTTGCTTCATCAACAGCTTAGAGATGGTAGAAGAAATTTGAAGGATGTAAAGTTTTATTGGAAGACAAAATTAAAGACTTAAAGAAAATGTTTTTTTAATGTTGACTTAATTATATGACATAAACGTTTTATACTATAAAATGTTAGAATTATTAAATGATTTATTATCAAAATATTTATAATCTTCTTAAAATTGTTTGTAAGATTGTCAAAGTTCCAATTGAAAAGAACAATTCTGTTTTTCTTGGTTTTATCTTTTTGCTTCTTCTATTTTCTTAAACTTACTTTTAAAAAAAATGAATGTGGTAAAAATTGTAATTTTTCCATCAGTGAAAGATTTACTAATAAGGAAAATTTTTTTTATAATTTTTTTATTTTTTTTATAGACATTTTTAGCTTTTAATAAACAGATGGTATGAAAAAATTTATAATTTTATGATTTTATTTTGTTTTTGACGAAAAATTGATGAGCTTTTTTTTTTTTTTAATAGACTTGTTGTTTGAAATCTCAACCCTTTCTACTTTTTTTAAAGTAATTCTATAAAAAAAAACCTTGATTTGTAAAATACCTATACATATTTTTTTTTTTTTTTTCATATTAAACATTTATTTCCTTTTAAACAAAAACTAATTAGATTTAAATCTTTAGTAGATTCAGTTAGAATTCGGATTGGTATGTTGGATCTTCGTAAATAGGCAATTTTAAATTAAAAATATTGATAAATTAGTTTTTAAAATATTTGATAATGTATATATTAATTTCAAAAGTACATCAATAGATAAAAAGCAAGAAATTCAAGATCTTAACTATTAAAGAAAAATTTATCTACAAAACAATTCCAAAAGCTATTTTTGAAGTAAAAAGAACTAAAAATAACTACAATGAAAGATTAATAACTAGAAAAAATTGACTAAGAATTTTTAATATTATTAAGCTGAATAATAACTGTGGTCAAAGATTAGAAAGTCAAATTAATATAAACTGTTTAGTCAATTAAATTGGAAAAATTATGGAACCGACAACCTGCAAAATATTAAAAATCAATTAATAGCAGATATAATTGATGAAAAAATATTCTTTTAAACTTAATTTATCTAATCTAATATATATTAATATATCAGCGCAGGTATACATTATAATAATCTACTATAATCTACTAGGACTGATCAACATTAAAAATAAAAAAAATTGCAACCCATTCTGAGATCATTGAGGTCTTATCTGATGCAATAGTCTTGCCTTTGGCCGTCTTTGCTATTGGTTCCTTCTAATTTTATCCCCGTGTATTTTTACCTTTTTACATTTGCTATTTCAGGCTATTGATCAGTTCAGTGTCTATCGATGAAAATACATCAGACTTCCTTATTTTTATCTCCACATATTAAGTTCAGACAAGCTTTTTTTTTTATTTTTTTTCTTTCATTTTTTGTTTTTGTCTCACTGCAATATATTTATTCCAAAATATTATGTGATCTTTAAGAATGTATTAGTAAATAAACATAATTTTTTTTTTTTTTTTAATTTTTATGATTGGACGAAAGATTTAATTTGACAGTGATTCGGTAAACCAATTAGTTACCAATCTTTCCTAAATGAAATATTTAAGCAATTTCGGGAGATTGTAATTTCATTTATTAATATTTTGGCAAATGATTGCATTCGTTTGCTAATTGTATTTATTTTCCCAAAACCATCTAATTTTATCACTGCAGTTCAATTCACAATTCTTTAGGAGTTTCCTCATTAAAGCCTGTTCGATTTTTTCCCCTCTTAATGAAAATCTTTTTTAATAGAATAAATTTAAGGAATATAAATGAAATTTGTAAAGTTACTATAAACAATAGGAGATTTACCCATTAATAGTCGTTGGCTTGATAGAAGAACACTATGTGAAAGCAATCGAACACGTCTTGAATGATTGAGAATTTGATAGAGTAAGAGATGTTGTTTGATGAGTCAAATACAGGAACAAATCAGATTTTGCCAATTTAATTTTACAAAAAAAAAAAAAAAAAAAATTGAGACGAAAACTCATTTTTTTAAAAATACGCTTAGAATTTAATTCGATAATTTTGTAAACTTCATTGCTACGAAGTATAGTTTACATTCTCTGAAATAAAAATATGCTAATATATTTTAAAATATTACGGTACAATGTACTTTTATTTAAGCACTTTGACGAAACAATGGAAAATTCCTTTTCATATTTTTTTTTGAAGTTTATTTATAGTTTTTGGACTTTTTTAAAACTGTTTTATATTAAATAAAATCCTTTAAACTACATCAGTTCAAAATCTTAATTTTAATTGTGACTGTTAACATGAAGTTAAAGAGATCTGATATTCCACAAATCTTTATACAATAAAAATACTGCAACAAGACACATAAATAAACTCAAACATCTTCATTAAACTTTTTCAAGGTTTAGCTTGTAGAGCAAAACTTTTAGAAATTAAAACGAAATATCGGTATCTACAGTGAAGATGTTTGAGTTTATTTATGTGAATTGTTGGATTAAAGAAGATAACGGTTTTTGATGTATGTCTTTTGAATAAAAATACTGTTTCCGATATCTTAAGTCAAACCTTATTTCCCATTTTTATTTTCCTTGTTATTGATTTGTCACAGATCTTTGTCTGTATGACACCCATAAGACATTATTGAGTTTCAAGCGATCAGTCTCATATTTCGGCCAAGTAAAGCTGACTGAGGGAAATTCAGGATAGCTGAATTCCCGATCTGTTTAAATTCGTTTACTTTGGATGTAGAAACCAAGAAGATTTAGTTATTTTGGTTGCGTCCTGTCTTTTAATGACCAATGCTTTGAAATTCAAAAAAGTAGTGACTACAAAAAGCACCTCAGTGCATCCTTGGTTAGGACTCGAGAATCTCCTTGTTCTATCACTGTAGAATCTCCTTGTTGAGATTCGATTTCTTTCGATACACATTTTAAAAAAAATTCTTCTTCGATAAATACAGTTTACAGCAATCAAATGCAGTTAACATAGGCACCTACAGACGAAGAATTTTGCATTGCTTAAAGATGATATTACAGTGACCCCTTCTTTAAGCCTTGTCTGTACTGGAAGAAGAAACAGTAGAAATCAAAGAAATTACTTCTCTGAAGATGATTTCCCGACTTTTTTTTATACAAGAAAAATTAAAGTATTTGAAGCCATTTGATTAACATTTTGATATTTAAGCATTAAAATTTCAGTATTTTATTAAATATAGTTCCGAATTAATGAAAATAAATTCAATTAAGAATAAATGACAATCATTCGTAATTAAGATATTTAGTTAAGATTTTGAAAATTTAGATTAATTCAGTTGTTTTCTGTGTTTTTATAATTGTCTTCGTACAGAAGAGTCTTTAGCAGATGGAATTTTTAGCGGCTCCTAGGTTACAGTTTGCTTGTAAAACATAGGTGACCACTCTTGCATTTACGCTTGCTGGATGTCACACTCTGTAGTGGCCAAACGCTTAGAGATATTTGAATGAAACCTTCACCATTGTGTTGAGCATCAAAAAGTAGGTGACCACGTCCAAAAAATCAGACCTGTAGGACCCCTCCCTGCCCCCCCCCCCCCCCGCAAGGAATTGTTTACTAATAATGGGTTGCTAAAAACCAAGAAACCTGATATTGTTTTAATTTCCTTACTATTATAAATGTGATTGTCGCGAATGCAAAAGACGCAATTTTTGCGTTTATTCTCATTGTAGTGATTGTTGTAGAGCTGCATTACAAATGTGATTGTATGCAAAAGACGCAATTGTGGCGACGTGCGGAAAAACGAGATGCTGATGCAAAGCGAGAAGCTTTACGCTTGAGTAAAGAACGGTCTTGAGTAAAGAACAAAGTCAGATACAAGAGACAGAGAACGAGAAAGAATGCTGAAGCCTATCGCCGACTATGATCTGATCGCTTCCTACAAATTTTTTTTTTTATAAAATTGTGCGTATTATGGGGCCGCTTTGCTTTTGACACTGTCTAAAAGCTTTAATTACCTTGTTTTGAATAGTTTCCTTTTCCCACAGTTAAACTTCGTTTGTGTTCTTTTCTTATATTTCCTAACATTCATCTGCTTTTTCTGTGAATTGGAGAGCGCCCGTAACGCTGCTGTAATACTTCTTTTTTTTTTTTTTTTTTTTTTTTTTTTTTAAGAAAGGCATTACTTTCTATCAAAAGAGCCTAATGCTAGCTTAAGTGCTGTTATATCCTTTCTAATTTGTTGTCGGAAATATACGTGCTAACGTCTTTCAATTCTATATTATCAATTTTTTTTTATGCTATTAATTAAACAGTTAAACATAATCTTTATGTTCTGTTAAAAAGATTATCTTCGGTCCATTTTCTTATGCTTTTGACAATTTCTATTTCATGGATTGTAATTCCAATGGAGACAATTATATCAATTATATAAAGCGTTGAGGGTTTAAGGAGTCTCCATTAATATTGAAGCCTCTTTTATCCCAGTCTGATTTTTCTTAATAATGCCGTCACAAAAAACAAAGTATTATGTTCATGGTAGATAAAATCTATCTTCCTATATTGTATCATTGTCTAAATCTGATCTAAATGTAATAAGCTTTATATAAAATTCACTTTAATGTGTGATTAAAAAATTTCATAAAATAAATAAAAAGGCCAACACACGTTTAAAAAACATTTAAAAAATTACGAAATCCAGACGTTTTATCCAGACGTGGCACGGGACTTTTTCAATGTGAACTTTTTATATGTATTTTATGAAGCCTTATATAACTTGTTTCATTATTTCTCATATTACTAATAACAACCTGCGTCAAAAGCCATTTCGTAGTCTGTAAGTTTAGTCTTAGCGTTCGCCTTCGTTTATCGGCATAAATAGGATTTTTATTTTGGGGCGGAGGGAGGGAATGGGGGCAAGTTAGGAAACTGATCCGCAACAATCAAAAGAAGAAAGAAAGAAACTAAGTTATTTTCAAAAATTCGAAGGAGTGACCAAGATTCCTTCGACTTACTATCGAATTAAAAAAAAATAGATCTAATCTGTACATTTTGAGATTTCGGAGGGATAACAGAGTCCCCATACGTACACACACACACACACACCTGTATGCGCCCATGTAGTCATTAGTTGTCTCAGTAACCTGTCTTAATACACCAATATGGTTCTTATGTGCTGTGGATGTTAAGAAACCAGTCCCATCAAAGATCGAACGCTGCAACAAACAAAATTAAACTATCCATACAATATAATCAGATTGAGTAAGTTATTTAACACAAAATTACTGTTCGTTTGTGTTATTATTACGAATGAATGTTAAGTTTACGTTCTTTAATTGGAATCAAAATATATATCACTAATAGAAACCTTTCCTTCGATTCTTAATTTATATTTTTTATTTAAAAACTTATTATTATTTTTCTTTTCTCAACCAGTATTTGTTTCTTTTCAATTAAGTTCAGTGGATTTATAAAATGTAAAATTTGAGAATATTTATTTTACTTTAAAAAGCAATTTAGAGAATTTTAAACTCCATTAACAGTTTGATTGTTTCACTGCGATGGAATAATAGCTTTCAGTTCAATTGCTTCTGTTGTGATTGTATCTGAGTTCATGTTTCAGAAGGAATTGTATTCGTTTATTTAATGCAGTTACCAAACACCTCTTGATGTTTTGCTATAGGATTTTATTGTTTATCTCTTTTCCAAGACAATACCAAATGACTTGTATAGCCACTACTATTAAATTGCATTCGGCGAATCTATAAACGAAATTCTAATAAATGAGAATCATAACTTTCTTTCATTTAAGAACTAAAACAGATCTTTTTAGATTTTTACTTATTTTTTTTCATCTTAGAGTAGCTTATGTATTTTGCAAAGGGGGAAATTTCATTCATTTTTGTCTTTATTTGTTTTAAGAATCTGTATTATTATAAAAATCTTTTATTTCTCTGTCTGTTTGCGCGGCGGAATTGTTAATTTCCTGTGAAAAATAGAAGTAATTACAACAATAAAATGTTCACGACGGGAATCGAACCTGCAACCTTTTGATCCGAAGTCAGACATCTTATCCATTAGGCCACGGGGACTACAAGCATAAAATATCACTTTTTGCCATAACCGCTTGGAATCGATTCTTCTTGGATTATCTCATACTAACCGGGGGAGACAAGAAAATGGCCTAGTAAAATTGAAAAAAAAAAAAAAATTTGGCATAAACTTTATTATGTCTCATAATATAATAGAATACTATTGTTGGAAACGGATTGAAGGGATTAAAGTCAGGGAACAGGCATTAGAGAATCTTAATTGGGGTAATTCAGTTAATTAATAGTTTTGATAATTAGAATTCTATTGGATGACTGAAGTTTTAAAGAGAGTCCCTTTTAATAGCTTAAAATCTGCACTTATCCTTGTCAATTTCCTGTTTGGACATTATTATTGAAGTTATTTTAATAATCGTTAAGCTGGCAAACATTTATTATTATTGTTATTATTGAAGAAAAACAATGTACTTCTAGTGTATTAAAACTAAGTAACATTTTGAAATCAAATTTTGATCTGTATTTACTTACTTTGGTTTAAGCAAGATTTTGAAGATTACACATGTGCATGAGTTATTTATCAATATTTTCTGAGTCCAGTGGTTGTCAGATACGCTGAGGTTATTGACACTTATCTGACTTAATGTTAGCTTTAGTTTTTGTTTATCCAAGTAATCTGAATTTTTAATGGTTCTTATTAATCTCTCAAAGTTTTGCGTAATATTTCAACAAACCAAAAAGAGAAATGTTAAAAAAATTAATCAAACTCGTCGAATTCGGAAGGATTTTTTATTTGTTTATTATTATTATTGCTACACAGTTTGAATTTATTAAAAAAAAATAATAATAATAATAATAAAATAGGAGAGCCCAACGAGCTTGAAACGGTCGTCCCAGAGTATCAGCTCGACTCAAAAAAGCATTCTTATTTGAAGACATATAAATACTTAATCAAAATTTATATCAATCTTTTACGGCATTTTGCTAAGTTCTGTTGAAAGTTAGATGCTCATTTTTAGGCTATTTTATTTTGTAAGGCTGTAATTAATAGCTATGGCGTTTGTTCTATTTTGCTTTGTATTCTGTCGAATGTTGGGGGATCTCTTTATGGTCGACCAGATGGGATTAACAAGGGGGGGGGGGTTCGTCCGTGTTCTTCAGGTGGGAATTTTACTACCAATCTGTAGGTGTGAAACATTCAGCGCGATCACCTTGTAAGAAAGAAAGAAAAAGAGAGAAAAAAAAAATACTACTACAATATCACAGGTGCACATGGATGTTCGCTCGGCGTTCCAACTGTTGGTGCACGTGCGGATCCACCTCCAACGATCCTAATTGCCGTACCTACCCCTACAACAAAAGGGGGATGAGGGTAGGGGGTGAGGCAGCAGGAAGCCAAACGGGGTTGAATTTCAAAGTCAGAGTTTTCTCCATTCGCTCGGATGTCGTGTGCCTGGACCTTCCATTCTTGTCTTTAAAGAGATAAGCCTGGTTTATCGTTTATCTCACACCCTTCCCTTCCTCTGTCTCCTTTGGAGGTCTTTTACAGCATTTGTGCATTTTGATTGTCGCTCGCAATCGCGTTGTTTTCCAAAACAACATCCCAATGCTTAATTTAGCAAAAGAATTGACGTAAAAAAGCAAATTACGAAAGCCTTGGAATTTCTATAGACACCAGCGCTGTAATTTACGTTCAACCTGTAAACTATTAGCAGATTAAGGAATGTCGCTTTTGATTTACTCGCTACTAACGATTACAAACCAACTAATTTACCAAATTACCCATAAAGAATAAAAAAACAAACAAACCGAATAATCTGAATTCCCAATTTAAATGACATTTGCCAGAAAAATATCGAAGCAATAGAGGATTTCTTTTTCTTGATTTTGATTTTCTTTTCTTTACATCTTACAGGTTAACAGAGTCATTATTTGAATCAGAATTTGATTCAAATAATGCTGAAGTTGCATAATATCTTTTCTGTAATTATAAAAATTATTTATTGCCAATATAAAATTATGAAGTTTCGCCAGGAATATGAAACAGGCGGGTATTTTTAAAGGTCGGGAAGCCAATTTTCAGCAGCCAAAAAAAAAAAAAAAAAAAAAAAAAATTCTTAAAATTTGGAATGGGAAAAAAAAAAAAAAAAAAAAAAAAAAAACGAAAGAAAATCATCAGGCACGTTAAATAGGGTCTACTTTATACATTTTGAAATTTCGGGTTCCCCCCTCCCTCCCCCATTTCGCGAAATATGGCTACGATGTGAATAGGAAGAAAATTGTAGAAGTTCCAATAATTTTATATCAATATTTTATTTAATTTAATTTTTATTCTATCTTAAGCTTTAATCTGTGTTGAAAAAGTGGTTTATGATTAATATTTTCTATGAAGCAGGAATTTTCTAAATGTCCTCTGCAATTGAGTTAAATATAAATTCATTCCCTTAAGCTTAAGCTTTATTCATTCCCTTAAGCTTTATTCTGTGTTAATAAGGGAATGAATTTATATTTAACTCAATTGCAGAGGACATTTAGAAAATTCCTGCTTGATAGAAAATATTAATCCCTAAACCACTTTTTAGTGTATAATCGCAACTACTTGTAATAAAATTCCATCGATTGACTGGGGATAAAAAAAAGGTTTTGGGTTTGTTTGTTTTTTTGTAAAAAATGCTCTGCAAAAGAAAGAAGAAAAAATGATATATTAATTACATTTCCATTCATTGTGGATTTATTTATGTTGAAGTGACGAACTTATTTTTTCCATGTTTTTTTTATTTAATTTGTTGTTATCCTATACTTATGTTGTATTTGGATTTAGGTGTTTCAAGAAACTAGAATTAGCGGAAGATATTTCTTTTCTTTTTTCTTCTTCTTATTTTGGTTTCCGAATCGAAGTTATTTTAAAGTTCAGAACCTTTCCTTTTGTGGTTTAAAGACACGCCTCAGGTTCTTCCAAATTGCTTTGTAACTTGATTTTTTTTTTCCTCTGCTGCACCAGAGTTTTCTCGCGGAGCCAGAGATGAAACAGCCGTGCTTCCCTTATTAGATCGCGGCCGCCACTGAGCGCCTTCCTTCGGACCTCGGAATCCGTTGGCTGAAACGAACGCTTGTAAAATTCATTTCCAATTACCCTTCGTGTTTCCAATTTGGGAAGGAAAGACTGGCGCGCGCTGTTTTTCCCTTTTCTTTGCACTCTGTCTTTAAATCTTGCCAGACAGATTTTCACGTCGTCCTCCTGAAACGAAATTCCTTTTAACTGTTTCACTTGGATTGTTCTCATTGGAGAAGTGAAAGCAGATATCCTTCTTAAAGCAAAGGTTAACCTAAATGCAGGACCTGACAAAAGCACTTGGAACCACTTGCAGATGCAGAACTAATTATTGTGGGTGGTCTTACTCAAATGTCGTAATTCCCAAATCTCAGGTTCTCTAGGATTTTTACCATCCCAAGGTATTTGCCAGCAATTATTTATCCCATTATCTGCTTTGAAGGTTAAAATGATTATTAACAATAAAAACCCTAATATTCCTCCAGATGCCCACCATTTGAGATTCCTTCATCCTGTTCTGTTTCCCTGAATTGCAGTCAAATGTTCCTCAAGATGCTACAAACTGTTACAGGAATTCGAAATAAATCATTAAAAATTAGCAGCGGAATCTCTTGATATTTGGAAAACTTGATGTCACTTTTTTACCTGAATTATTGAGAAGCAGAATCTTGAGTTCTGATTAGACATTCAGAGACTCCTTCGCTAACAGACCTTTGTGAGCCGCTAACGAAAGCTACCTAACACTTGTATTAATTACGACAGAAAAAAATATTGAAAAAATTAAATAACACAGACGTTTTCGAGATCTCTTCTTGTATCTTTTCAGCTGCAGGTTCTTTGTTATTAAAGAAGAGCTCTCTGAGTTTAGAACAATTCAACATCCACTGTCAAAATATATACGTAAAAGAATAATGTAATGAAGTGTTTCTAGATCTCAGTTGATATATTCTTCGGAAAATATATTTCACATTTTCCAATTTTTTTTTTTTCTACTTTTGTAGTACGTACAATTTACAAGCTACTCCTCACTATTTTTCAACTTATTTTTATTTCAACTTCACAGTATGATCCATGTGGAATTTTTTGTATCAAAATGAGACAATATAGTAGTTATTTGGTTTTTAAAGACCAGCTCAATATCTGTTCATGGTTTACCAGAGATCCAAATAAAAAATTACTAGAATTATTATATCTGTGTGTGTATATATATATATATATATATTGTTATTATATCTGTCTTTGTATCTTACTTCGGCATCATTTGGAAACGATATAACATCAATTATTTCAAAATTTAAAAAAATGCTTTGTTAAGTAGCTCTGGAAACGAACTTTGAATCAAGATTAATCTGCTTTTAAGTTACAGGAAATTTCAGCGTCTTCGATCTCTGTAATTTTCATTATACATTACATCTCCTACAACTATCGTTATTCCTAGTAATAATCTTTCTTGACGCGATCACGTTTTGCCAAATACCATCCGATTTTCATCAGGAAATAATTGCACTGTAATCTTAAAAATATTTTTGAAAGGGCTGTGTTCTCTGTATAGATTGCAGGACCTTTGTTAGTTCGTTTTTAAATAACTATTTTAAAAAAAAAACATTCTAGGACCAACCGTAACTCACATCTCACGAGATTGGAACCATTTCTCTTTCCCATTCGTCATTATTATTATTATTATTATTATTATTATTATTATTATTATTATTATTATTATTATAATTATTATTATTTTAAGTCTAAGTTGAGAATTGTTTTCAATCTAATTCCTTTCCTTTAATGTAACAAAAAAAAATATACACACAGTATGATATTCAAGAAAATTCAGTTACTTCCAAAATATAATACAATAATTTTCTAAAGAAAGGGGGGGGGGGACAGAGAGAAATGAAGTTTTTATTAAGAACTTCAAAGTTTAATTAAAGCATTTATTTATCAATAATAAATTTAGATTTATTTATCAATAAATACAATTCAAAAAAACTGTATTGGTTAAATCTATAAGTGAATGGTTAATGGATTAAAATAAAGCAATTAATTAATTAAAGCAGCGAATTAATATGAAATAAAATGAAAGTTCAGATCTTGCAAAGAATTCATTTTAAAATAACAGTGAAATGAAGATAAAATAATTGATTGATTCAAATAAAATAGAGGAAGTATATCAAAGTGTTAATTCAAGGGGATTTCTAGAAGGTATCGTTTAACACACTTTTTGGTATAAAAAAAATATTTATTTTTTCAGTTGGATCAGTGCCGTAGCTACAGGATTGGGGGCCCCGGGGCAACAAGTGATTATGGTTTCGTAAAAAAAAAAAATTCCCCTTCATTCGGGGGCCCCCTTTGCTCGGGGGCCCCGGGGCACTGCCCCGGCTGCCCCGGTAGTAGCTACGGCCCTGAGTTGGATATTCAGTTAGAGTTCTTAAAAAGTAAAAGAACCTACAAAGCTTTGAATACATGTTTTCACTGACTTTTCGTGAGCAGAAGGTTAATTTTTAAAACTTTACTATTCTAAATGAAGATCGCTATTTTTCTGTGATTATTAGTTATTGTTTCTAAGTTAAGTATTTATTTCAGCTTTTTTTTAACAAAACACAGTATATTTAAACTTTTTTAACTACAGTACTTCAGAAAAATTCCGCCAAACAAAGTATTTTACTTTACAAATGAGAACGATTTCATTTTGCTTTATATTTCTTTAATTTATCATTAACTGTACTGTCATTGTTGAGGATGATTTTGTTAATGCAAGGAGAGTATCTTTCACATGGTAACTTCGTATTTCTTAATCGAACCTATTATATAAACTAGAGGACAAGCCTTCTTTATATCCGAGTTGTTTCAGCAGTTTTTATTTAGTGTGAAGAATTTTCTTCTTTGCTTGTATTGAATAGTATTTTCTCACTGGTTGCGTGACCTGTTCTCCCCCCCTCTCATTTCTCGTGACGACCCTGAAGAGGCGTGATCTTTTCTCCCGCCCCGTCCCACCCCCTCAGTGCACAAAAACAGCGGCGGTCGTTTTAGGGCTTTAATCCCATCCCCCTACTCTTTTGTCAGCCGTCGGATACCATTAGCTATTGTCCGGCTCCCGCGTGGTCCTCGGTCTTATTATGGGATGGACCCGATTAGGACGAGCCGATCGACGCCGGCTCATACCATCGCCCACAACCGACACGGGACGCATTTGGATTCACGATTATGCCATCACGGTAAACAGCCTCAGTGGAATAAGCCAGAAAAACTATCGGACTGTCGGTTCAGTTCCCTCGGCAGCATGGATTGGCACAGGTAAGAGAAAACTCCTTTGCGGACTTTTGTTACTAAATCGTAAAACGACGAAGGAATCGATACCTAAATTTCAGTCAAACGAAAGAATCCAATGGTTTTGATGAATAATCGGATTTCAATCTCTGTTATCACCGTAAGCTATAACTGCAGCGATGGCTTCTATCGAAAGCGACTTTAATCAAGTGACAATAGCTGTGGTGGTTTTCCCTTGATACGAGGCGATCAGTTTAAAGTTTATTACGAAAACCACAACATCGATTATTCAGCACAACCAACAGTCTCGGTTAGCTAATGATTGCAATTTAATAATAATGATAATAATAATAAAAGTGAGATTAACCATATTGTCATCATTTGTTATTTATTTATTTTATTCGTTTTTTGTTTGTATTTATTTGTATTCTTTTTTTTCCACGTATTTTATCAGTAAATTTTTCAAAATAGTTTATTAATTCTTTTCTAAAGATATAATTTTGCTCGTCTTTTTTCTTTGCTTTGAAAAGGAAGAAAAAAAAGTAGGACATTACTAAGATTTTTTATAAATAATTAAGACATTACATTTATTTCGTAATAAGATAATTTCTTTACTTCCTAAAAAATTTTGATAGCTAAGAATACCGAGTAAGAGATTAAAAAAATATAAAATTTGAATTAGTTATTTAATTAATGTAATTTTATCCTGAAAAGTGAATGACGTTACAATTTGTCTGAATGTTTTCTATATGTGGTTGATTTGATGATCAGCCAAACTGTTTGGCAATAGTGTGAATTTCCTCAATTGCTTTTGGGTGATTTCGTGTTAGATAATCATTCTGAAAGACTCATCACAAGACGGACAGCAGTGTCTCTTTAACAAGATGCTTTTCCCTCCCCGCCCATCTTTCTCTCTCCGTATGGTTTTTCTCCGAATATGACCCCCCCCCCTTCCCATTGCTGAAAAATTAAGGCAGCTATGATAGCGTCGTTGTAAGTGCAGTTCGTCTAATGCGGAAATTCCGTTCTTTTCGGCCTTAACAGAGTTGAGTCTTTCCTCCTCCACTTCCTTGGTGGATCATCTCGCGTTGTGCTGGAATCATCCCTCAGGGTGCTAAAGCGGGAAGAGGGATGATCTGCAGGACCTCCCGTTGCCCAGGCACGAAATGGGCGATTCCACAATGTATGAATCCCTCGACAGCTGCACCGAGTCCCTCCCAGGAGCGCACGTGCAAAATCCAACAACCCAAGTTCTATTTTTCGTCGAACGAAACGACTTTGTTTCCACCGAACCCGATTCCTTTCGGGAGAAAGTGAACAGCGATCGGTGGCTCCACTTTATCACCTGGCTAAGTTCCGCGAAACTTAAGCAACCTGAGACATCTTCACTTATGGATCCGCTTCCTATTGTGTTCTGTCATTCGAGTGGTTTTATTGATGTGTTTCTTGGATACATTAAGTGAAACTCCTTTCCCTAGTAAAGGCTGGTCAGTGGTCGTTGCCATCATTCGTGTGTTTCTAGTGAAATGAAGAACCTATGGAACAATTAAAAAACGAAATCCCTAATGGAATGTTTTACAGCAGGTCTCGTCCGTAAGTTATTTCATTTTAACTAGAGGTTTTTAAGAAGTTGTAAAGACCATGCTTTTACTGTTTACACATTTTTAAGATTAGTATAAGTTCACTACTACATTTAAGGGCTGAAAGTAGACAGTAACTGCAGGACATTACATTAAAACAAATAATGTTTATGGAATTTCACATGTCATTGTTTGTTTGTTTTTTTATTAACGAAACATTGTTTTTTTAATATAACACATTATGTTAACTTCGAGTTTTAAGTTCAAGTAATTAATAATTATTTTAATTACGAGTCTAAATAGTTCCGCTCTACCTATTATTTCTCACTCCTTAACTATAATTTTTAATTATACGCTTTTCTGAAAATAAAAATAATAAAAAAGATGAAAAAGCCAATATCTTGTATCTAAATAATCTTATCTAAATCTTTTAATTAGTTAAATAAAACGAATGAATGAAAATCGATCACCTTGGTCGATGGGTGCTAAATATACTCCATTAAATATAACTGCGTAGATGTAAAAGTGCCGAAAAGTAAAATCACTAATCTCTGACTAGATTTGACTTCACCTTCAAGTCAGAAGCAGCCAAAACTTAAACTAGGTCAGTTTCATAAGAATTTAAGCGGTTTGAATCACTTCCTTTCGATTAATTTTAAATCTATTTCATATCTTCAATAACCTATTTCGAAGAACGAATGTTTATTATAAGGAATGAACTTAATAGAAAACAATTAAGACGTTTTATTATTTTAAAAAAAATTCAATCAAATTTCACAATTTTGTTTTTATTAATATACAGTGAAGTCTCACTTATACGAATATGAGAGGGAACCAAAAATTATTCGTATAAGTGAATATTTCGTATAAGTGAATTACATATAGGACTATGGGGGTTTCGCCGGGGAATTAGAAATTCTTCGTATAACTGAATGTTTCGTATAAGGGAGACTTCACTGTATTACATTTCTTTATTGAATTCTTAAAAACATCATATAGAAAAAGTAAATATTATATTATATTGTATTTACTCCGTTAATTATTTGTGATTGCTTTATTATTGTAATTATTGAGTTTTTCATTTTTTTTTAATTGCTAATGTCTGTCTTCACTCTGTATTTGAGTATATTTTTATTGAGGAAAAAAATGTATCGTAAATTGATGTAAATGATGGAATTGAATGAGTATTCGATTGTTTTTGGCTGACAATAACACGGCCAAACCACGAGATCCTATCAATTCTGGAATCACTTAACGCTGCCAGCGCCTGTCTCCTCACACTCTCCACTTCCTTTAGAAACACTAACGTTAAGTACTAACAAATAAATACTTATAAAGTGTTGTTTGCTGCCGAAGGATGGATACAGTGGCCTGAAAACAAATTTCCATCGCTTATTATATTCATGGTTGACTCAAACAACGAAATGCGACATTTTTTATTTTTTAATTTCCCAATACAGTTATTTCTAAACGTACTTTTTGTCTGTCTATGTGTGAGTGTCTACTATGATTACTTTTTAGCATTTGTTAAAACGAATGATCAGGAAGGTTAGGTCACTTAAATATTATTACTATTTATTCCATTAACTTTGATGTATCACAAAATGGAGAAATGCCTCAAATCAATGCGCCATAAAATTGAAAGTTTTAGATGTTCGGAGGAAGATAAAAAAATTTAATTTTTATCAACTTTTTGATTTTTTTACAAACTTGGCTTTCATCGAGTATTTTGTTTTTATGTAAATAACTCTCATATTTTTTTATAGATGAATTGTGAAAATAGATAGAGAACCATGTTAGAATTACCATTACCTAAAGGTACCATTAAAATTTCAGCATCCTTGAATAGATAGTTTTGATAATCACGATCAAGTGGTTTAAGGATATTGTAAATAATGGGTTTTGGTGCCATAAAATAAACAATCCATTATGTATCAAAAGTTTACACCCATTGCGTAGCGTAAATTTATTATTTAAATTTGATGAAGATTTTGATTATAGCTCCGATGTAGGTGTGTAGTTTGTTTTGACCCAAGAATTCTTATCTAAAATTATGATTTGTTTAAAGCAAAATGAATAAAGGAATTCAAATTGTATGGAGAGACCTGGCCTGAAAATTTGAGCTTCCTCTGATTAATTTTTTATAATTAATACGATCAGAGCGAACCAATTGATTGCGAATTAAAGAAAAACGTTTTAAAGCAAGAAGATTGTAAGAGATATTAGATCAAATCTAATTAGATATTAGAATATTCATGCTATGCGGATATAAAGATTGTTAAAGCCTGGCTGAGACTTATAAAATTAAGACCTCTTTAATAATTTTATTCAAAATGAACGTAAATTTTGGGTGAATGGCACTTTTACAAGATCTTTACGACGAAAAGACCTCGGAGTGTTGGAATTTTGTCATGGTTGTCACTCAAATCGTCTCGATTTTATTTTTTTCCTTGATTCAGCTTTATTGCAACTTTAGCAGAATTCACTGTTTTCTCTTTTCTGGTGTCGTTCGTTATCTTTTACGAGTTTCCTCTTAAATTTGTTTGTCACGTTAATTATTTTTGAATTTGCTTCAGGTGACTTCAGATTGAAGTTGGTTCATTGCAGTTTCTCAACGTATTTTTATTCAACGTAGGATGTTAACAGCTTAAAGGATAATGAACCAGTCATGTTACCAATGTTCAAAACATCAATAATCATATAGAAACAGCAAAAATTGACCAGCTGGGAAATTTTTAAAATGCTGAAAACTTGTCAAAACAAACTTTTGCCGGACAGAGTCGTGCTGTGATCGCAGATGTCTTCATTCTAATCCATTTGTAAGACGAATCTTACAACATTTGTAAGTCTTCGCATTTCTCTCTTTAGTCAGTTGCAGATGCTGAAATGCCAAAACTCTTTTTAAGTTGTGCATACAAGATGACTTAGTCTAAGCCTGTTTCCATATTCTAGTTGTGGAAATTTTCTGTTTTCATATCTGAGCCCTTCTGAGGCATCTGCTGACTATTATGAGGTGACTAACAATGACGTACACGATATTTCTATTATATGGCTGCGAAAACAATTAGTGCTCATTAAAATTCTTTGTTAAAATAGTAAGAAAACGTGACATTAATAATGTTAGCACCAAACAATTGTCTAAACGAAAGCTTGAATATAGAGTAACGCCCAAAACAACGCTGTTCTGAGTAGATTCTGCTATCGGCTGAATTCTGCTGTGGAAGAAGTTGACATCGGATGTTTAATTTACTGTGTTTTGTTTTGGGAGGAGAAAGATAAATCAATAGATCAATCTAGGTACTTGATTTGCCAATAAGTAAACAGTGTAACACCCAAGCGAAAAATCAATGTTTTCTCCTGATCAAGTTTGAGGCTCATATCTTGGGCAATCAGAATCGTTAATCTTTGTTTCTGTCAGATCACTCGATAATAACTCGATGAATAACAGCGTTTACATCGGCCAACGAAATGGCGCTGTTTTCACTAGAAAAATACATGAGTCTAGTCCAGTCATGTTTTGTTTACTTGTAAATTACGATAATATTAAAAGGACAATAATAACTATCAACTCACTGCGTCCTTTTTTTTTTAAAACCCAATTATGGTTACTAAAAAAAATAGACTTATTCAAATTATATTAAAAAAGTAGATAGTAACGATATGAAAAGATTTTTGAACTCCAATGGAAAAATCTGCCTTCTAGATGGAAACTGAATATTCAGTTTAAAACAAGCATTCCTCGACATTTCGGATTTTTCAGATGATTTTCCGGGTTTCAAAATTATAAACAAAAATTCAAAATTAAGAAATAAAGTACAGTAGACTCCCTCTTAACCGGATTAAATGGGACCGAGGGTAAATCGGTTAAGCGAAAATCCGGTTAAACCGGAGAAGTGAAATAAATTAAAGTTCGGAGGTATTTGTCTTGTAAATAAATACACAATTAAAATATTGCGTCATTTTATTCAATGTATTAAGGTATTATAGGTTACATACCATTAAAAAAATGAGTAACCTTTTTTTTGTTGAAGCCTAGAAGTTCGCACAATTTCACAACCATAGAGAACAAACAATGATTTTATGATTTCGTCGCTCATCCAAAATCACCTTTCTTTCCACCCCTTGCAACTGTATTGGATACGTTGTATCTGAAATTGTATCTGAAATACGTGCGATACCGATACTAAATAATAATAAAAAAATAATACGTTTTTGTTTTTTGTTTTGTTTTTTAGCTATTTTTTAACATTTTACGGATAAAAAAAAAATTCTGCCGGTTAAAGCGGAGATCCGGTTAAACGAAGTCCGGTTAAGAGGGAGTCTACAGTAGTTTCCTTTAAAACTTAATGTTTCTAAAAAACGTTCTAAATCATTCTCGGAAAGAAAAAAAAAGTATAAGTTTTTTAGTATTTTTGTTTGGAAAGAACTCGATAAAGCCAAACTGTTTTGCCATTTTTTTTTATTTTTTTTTTATGAAATTTTGCATTTTAATTTATTAAATAGTACAAAAGATTAGGGGAAAAGAATTATTCATCCTTTTCCCCAAGGTTGAGAATGATCGAACCGTGTGATTGGTCACCTAGAGAATTAACTCAAGTGATTGATCACTCGCAACATTTAGCGGACCTCACAGAAAACTCTCCTACACGCTTCTGTTGTACAAATTGAGTGGGAATATAAAACGTCTCTTTTATTTCCCAACCAAACCATGCAACATATTAAAAACAAAGTCATTGGGAAAATAATAATACTCATATACTCACACATTATCACATTTCTTAGATTTGAAACATAGGTATTGTTGCTATGTTAGGAATGTAAAAACTTCGTTAGGGTGTGTAAACAACATTTCTACATCTCTAATAGTTAATAATAGTTAATATCGAAGATTTAAATTCTATTAAAAACAAAAGTTACTGTAAAATTTCGTTAATTTTAAGATAAATAACAAATAGAAAGTGAAAGTAACTAACGTAACAACGAATTAATGATATCATATAAATAACAATTCACATTGTTAAAAATGTAAATGTTAGAATCATATTCCGTGTGTGAAATATAGAAGATTATTTAGTCGATTTCAGCTTGGGGGGGGGGGATAGAAAGAAAAAGGTTTCAAAATTCACCAGTAAAGATATATGGTACTATTTATATTCACTTAATATACCAGTAGTTTCAATAAGTTAGCGAAGAAAAGAGATGTTGTGAAACCTAACTACAATAACAAAAAAAAAAGGTCTTGTTAATTAATTACGTCTTTTATTAAAAACAAGAAAATTATGGTGCAATATTTTCTGCAGTCTACATAATTTTTCGAATTTTCCTTTTATTAGTAGCGAAAAGGAAAAAGGGAGTTGTCTGCACTATTATGAACTGACATCATTGTAACTAAAGCAAATATGTGAACTGTTTTAAAACGGAGAAATAAATTGTCTATTTTGCGATTAATAATTATGCATTTACCAATTTACAAGTGATGAATCACACAGTAAATTAGTAAATTTACTTAATGAAATGACTGAACGCGTCATTTAATATAACGTTCACTCTTAGTAAAAAAACAAACAACTCTTCCTTTGTAACAGCGCTTCCACAAAATGTTTTGACTCGGGAACCGTTTTCCAAATTATATCTTTATCACAAACCAATCCGAAAGCCAACCAAAAAAAAAAAAAAAAAAAGAACTGAATGACATCAGTCAATCTGTAATGAAGCCAGGTAGTTATTTAATGCAGAAGTCATTAGAGAATTTTTATTGTGAACCTAAACACTTTCGCGATGCACAGGATCGAAAACGATGCTCTATTAAGAAAGTAATTCTATCTTTACCTATTCCATTATTATTTTTGAAAAAAAATTTTGGGAATGATTTTTTTTTTTTTTGTAAGCTTTTAATTTCACAAATAGCTGTAATTGTCCATTTACACGTTAAGATATATTTTTTTTTTTAAGAAATTATCTGAAAAAGCAGATGAAGAATAATTTTTTTGACCCCTAAAAAAAATTTGGTATTTTTATGTATTTTTTTAAAATTGTTGTTATTATTTTTTCTGTGTTAGAAAAATCTAGTAATTCTCTTGCATTGGAATCAAAGTAATTACATATTTCTGAAAGAATTATTAAAAGTCTAAGAAGAACTGTACAGCCAT
This sequence comes from Thereuonema tuberculata, assembly GCA_023159025.1. NCBI lineage: Eukaryota > Metazoa > Arthropoda > Chilopoda > Scutigeromorpha > Scutigeridae > Thereuonema > Thereuonema tuberculata. The sequence goes on from JAFIDM010012231.1 coordinate 109,258,714, forward strand.
TAAACAGTGGCTATTCTCTACAGAGCGTTCATGAGTTCATTTTCTTGTTTAGGAGGTGGTAGGGTGGTTGCTGGGTTTTCCCATACTTCTTCTCGTCAACTGTTGCTGTCGGACTGAGGGACACTGGAACGCTTCCTGTCTGCGCTGCAACGATGTGTTAACGGGTGTAGATACGATAATAAGTTATCCAGACGCTGAAATGATGCCAAGTCGATTCTCATTATGGCAATGCGCGCGAGGGGGGCTTCGGTGGGTGGTGTCGGTGCCCGAGCGACACGATTGGCTGCTGCAGGAAGGAAGGAAGGGGTCGCTAGGTGTCGGACCGTCGTCGGGTTCGCACTATTAGCGGTGTCGCTGCTTTCGGGGGTCGGAAGGGAGGTGGGATCTGCGGACAATACCGGCACCGGTCATTGGTTAGTCGACCAGGTTCTGTCTCCGGCTCCGTGGCCGATCGCTCTTGTACTACCTTCGGCGTGGCGCTGCTATCTGACTCGGCGCACGCACTCACCCACCGCCGCCGCCGTCACTCGCAATCGCTGTCGGAGATCGGATGGAGTTGTATGGGAAACGGCAGAGGCTGCTGCCGCGGCACTGTGTCCTCGAAAGCCGGCGACAGCGATATCGCAGCTGACGTGCTTGGGAAAACCAAAACCTTACGATCTGATAATCATTCCACTTTAAAATTCTTACGGACCCTCCTTCTGTAACCTCCGTACGATCGACATGTGCCCAGATGACGTCTCCTGCACAGCTGACATCTGCTCAACTTAAGAACAGGTTGGTACCACTTCCATTCTGAGGTTTTTAAAAGACGAAACGCTAATAACAATAATTACGACGCTAACGATAGTCCGTGTTTCGTGTTAATCTTCAATTAGGCGATGCAGGCTAATTCCGTTGACCGTGTGGGGGCGGGGGTTTGGTCCCAGTGATTGCAGCTGTGGCTTCATTCCGAAATATACATTATCTCTGCATACGTCTAAAAACAATTATTTAGTTACTTAATTTTTAATTAACGTAATCGGAAATTTTATTACTTTAGATGAAAATTTGATATTGCTTTTTTTTTTTACTCCTGCACTTCTAAAACGGAAATCTTATGTAAGGCGGACATTTCCTTGGATATCTGTTTTTTTCATTATCATATTAATTTCTGAATCATTTAAAATTGGATTGGTTCAGAAACTGAATTTCATAATTAAGCCTTTTCTCTTCTTAAAAATCGTTCTCATCTGCAAACCCATTTTCATCGTATTTTGCTTTTTCTTCTCATTTACAATATTACGTATAATGTATAGATATATATATATATATATATAATATAAAAAAAAAAGCTACAGCATCTTTCAACCATGATGTTTAGATTGTTCTCTGTAAACAAAATAAACCATCACTGTGATCCTTTTTATTTTGAAATCCGTTCTCACACTGTTTATTTTACCTTGTGTGTTCTGCTAGGGCTCCGTCGTTACCGCATGTAGTGTCGTCGGTGGTGAAGGAGAAATCGATCCTCACAGGTAATTTGGGTGTCTTCCTGTTGTGTGCCTCTAGGAAGAACCTCTTGTAAATTTCGCATTAGTTCACCCCCTCAGCACAACAACGGGGCCTCGCTGGACACCAGCGCACTCCTTCCCCCCTCCCCACCCTTAAGAAATCAGATATTACAATATCAGTTATCAAAATTTGTATTAAAAAAAAATCTTCCTTGTAGATAAGGAGAGGCCACTTTGAGGTATCGTTAACTGTATAACTATGGTAATAGATCTTACTTACGATTACACGATATTACATATTGAAAATCAACAGTTTTTATGAAGTCAGAATATATTGTATCAAACAAATACATTGTAGTATTTCAGTCTACATATTTGGCGACTGTAACAGTATTTATGTAAATGAAACAGATATAAGTTGAAAGGCAGATGATTATATAATCTCTTAAATCTCATCCCATCCAACTGCGTAGTTTTCTTGTTAACACTCATTTGACGAAATTATTAATTCTGATTTGTGATTAGTGTTTATAGGTACGAGGGAATCAACTACAGTTATTAGGTTATCAGTGTTTATCAATTTTTCGCTATTAAATTTCTCTTCTTGAACCGTTTTGTGGCATTTAACAAAAATAATGGATTTTAATTCATGTTATTAACGCATCATAAATCATTCCTCCATCAGATTTGGTTTCATCATTGGAAATCTTATGATGCTTCCTTTTGATATCAATTTATGATACAAGTGTATTCAGGGAATTTGCTAGAAAGGGAAGATTATAGTTGAAAAAAAAAAAAAAAATGATTTATTGGTTAACATATTAAATTTTTCGTATGCTGTTCGTATAATTTCAAATAACCTAAATTCATTACATATGTTTCATGTAATAAACATATAATAAGCATATGTAATTTATGGAAATTTAAGTTAATTTAGGTTTCATTCTTTCATATTTTTTCAAGATATTGTGATTCTCATAATTTCGAAGATTAAATTAAGAAAATAGATTTTAAATTCATTCATCTATTATTAAAATCTAACGTAATACCCATCTCCAAAAAGTTATTCTAATCATTTCTGTTTCATTTCTAACACATTGTGAAGCTATAATAAGATAATATTTGTTTTATATTGAAATAAATTTTTTAATATTCTTGTTAATGTTTCAAGACAAAAGCTTCTAAAAATGAAATAAAACATTTAAATGCGATCTAACCTAGATTAGCCTAGATTTAAATATCGGATTAGTGTTTACTCACCAATTATAGAATAATTTTATAAATATGAACTTTAATATTATTGTTATTGGATGTAGAACAGGGAATTAATTTAAATTACTCAAATAAATATAGATTCACTGATTAATGGACAAATTTTTTGTTAAGTAAAATTGTTTATTTTTTTTTCTTTGGTTATTAATATCCAAATTTAAAAAAGAAACAAGAAGTTCAAAGGTCTTTAAAGCCTATTTTCTTAAAAAAAAAAAAAAATCTTTTTTTTTTTTAAGTCGTAAAAACGACAAAAACCCAATGATTATATTGAATTTCAAAAATATTCTGAATAAAAACAACTAAAAATTTCCATTTTAATAAAGAAAAATAAATTAAAATCCGCATTATTTACTCAAAAATTCAAATGGGATTAATTTTAATAATATCACAACTTGCGCAATGGATTAGGGATTAACAGAATAATGAATTCTATTGAATTAATAGAAATAGGATGGAATCCGTTGTTTAGATTCTAATGCTGTTCTATGGGAATTTTGTCGTTGTTGTCACATTGATTTCTCGACGTGAACCCATTTGTAAAAGCTTTCAAAAGTTAGTCCCTGGTCCTCGAATATGCATACAATGTTTCAGGAAGATCTACCCAGCGGTTCAAAAGTTAATAGGTGAGTTAGGACACAAATATTTGTGACTTATTTGATGAGCCTCAATTCCTATTGGGAAGTAATAGATTGAATGAAAAGAATCAAAAGGAATTAATTTCCTTCAAATAAAATCGATATTTATTCTTCTTGGTTTTTTATTTTTTTTCTTTCGATGTAAGAAGTTAGATCTTGTAATTGTTGATAGGTTGCTGAAGTAATGTTTTGAAGATAAGCTAAATTATTATTATTATTATTATCATTCTCTAAAATAATTAGAGAAAAACAATTTTCGAAATTAAAATCATTAATTAAAAAAAATCTAAGAAATCTATTTTGATTTCTTGTAAAATTTATTTTAATCAATTAATTTTTTTTTTTTAAGTTTTGAACGTTTGCTTGAGATTAACAAATTATTTATTTTCCTTTTTCTCTCTTCATTATGTAAATATAATTATTAGTAGAGAGAATTAAAAACATGTCTTCTTTGATGTTCTCTTGATAATGTTTCTGATACCTGTGTATTATACATTGACTAAAATAAAAACTATCGTAAAACTCAGTTTAATTATGTAAGATGTAATTGTTAAGTACAAAATATCTCTCAGCTTTCTAATAGAAAGGACCTCCTATTGTAATTTCCTAAGGATACGTTCAGATGAATAAAATTTTGATTAATTAATGAATTAAACGAAATTAATTTTTAAATGCGTTTGTTAACACAATTACAGACTCATATAAATCCTTTTAACTTACCCTGATTTGCTTTGGTGATTTTTCTTAATTGTAAAATAGCTTTCTTCTTCCGTTTGATTGTGGGGGATGACTAATTGCCTTCTGTTTTCCTGATCAGTCGTAGCAGATGTCTCATCAGTTTAAATAACAAAGTAACATTAAAATTGTCTCTAATGACTTTTTTATTTGTAGTATCTCTTTCTGTGGTGTCGTTGGCGGTTCCATTGAAGTTCCTTGTTATTTATGTGGGGGGAGTGGTGAGAGTTCTGTAGAACTGGGCCGTTCCCACAGTTCAAGGTGTAGGGTCAACATGGAATTGTGTTTATTTTTATGTGTGGGAGTTGCGATTTTACATTTAGTGGGCCCCTCCCAGCGCAACCCCTTGCGAGTGATAAGTGGTTTTTTTAAGAGAAGATATTCTCCTTCCAAGAGTCTTTTGGATCGTTTGTCGCCTTAGGACTCTCTCTTCCAAAGGACAGACATTAATTTGGTTTTATTTCAAGACTCCCATGAGCTGAATAACAATCTTTTATCTCTTTATGATAATGCCATTCCTGATTAGATATTAAAAATAGCCTATTGTGTTTGGAGATGAAAAGTATAATGAATCAAGGAACGATGCCAGAATCCTCCGAAGGAATTTTAGAGAAGATACGATGAAATTGTTAAGCATTTGGCTTGTAGTTTTAAATTTGCAGTTTTTGCCGTATAGTGGAACTCTTATATTAACAATTTGTAGTCGAAGAAAGCGAAAAGTTGATTTTTTTTCTTTTTTCCCCACTACACCCGACTGCACTTTTTATTCGATCATTCTTAGATTCTCTATTTAAAATATCTGGAAACTCTATTTCATCTAGATCACACAAGTAACAGACATGTACAATGTATCGGTAATTTATTATTTTTTATTTTTTGCTACATTATCTTTATTTTTAGCTTTGATTTCTTACAATATACTCAACATAATTTTTAAATATTACATCTTAGCATAATGAATAAAAAAAAACAACAACACTCAATTCACCTTCTTTTTATATATATATATATGGACGTAGGAAGTTATAAAAAAGAATCATATTTTCATGAAATTTATTTGAACTCTATTTACATCTCTAAGTAGATATAAACATACATACTTCTCAATTTTTTTGTTTTATGTTTTTTAATTGAAATAATGATGTTTTTATTCAGCATTAAATGAATACATTAGCTTTTTCTTTTTCTTCTGAGTTTTAGAACACATTTTGAATACATTTTCGTTATTTTGAGGGTTACTTTTCGGATAGAGCAACTGAAACCGTTATTTCTTATTTTTTCTTAGTTGGTATTGATGTTACAGGATATATTTTTTTTTTTAATTTTTGTAAATCAAAAATGTATTTAGATCTTAAAAAAAACCGTAAACCCACTTTATAACACACTTCCTTAAATGCAACTCGGGTTTTTATGTTATTTATTTTAAAATTAAGTTATTTGTAAAATCTAGATTTTTTTTTTTAATTCCCTTCGCTCTCATTTGAGCAGAATTTATTTGTTTGTTATGCAAATCTTAATAATAATAGCAACAATGATCGTTCTGAAAAGGAAGAAGCTGTCAGACCATTGATCGTCGATGGGGTGATTGATGGGTGTCCAGTCTCCCACATTCCACTGGGTTAATTTGCCCGAGTGCAATTATCGATGTTTGCTGAGAAGCCAACCTGTTGTGTTGGAACTCGCCTGTTTATTCTGGGAAGATGAACTCAACGCTTTCACCCGTAGATATTTCCGTCAACGTTGAACTCATTGTGAAGCAAACGCTGGGAGCCAACAACATTTATTAGTACTATGTAACAATTTGCAAGAGAGCTCCACCCCCACCAGGGAGAAAGTTCCGTCCTCAAACCCTGAGGAAAAGTACGCCTCTAAAATAAAAGGCTTTTATACAAAAAGATACAGGAAAAAAAAAATATTACTAATGATACAATGAAATGACTCATCACTAAAGATCACCATAAAAATTGAATTCATAAAAAAAAGGTGATTTTTAGTCATAAAAATACATTCGCTGATATCTTTGAATATAATAGTAGTGAAACGGAAAATAGAAATTAATGAATTTTAAGAGTTTTGAAGCTTAAAGTAAATATTAAGTTTTATTCGACTTCGCAATGGAAATTTTTTTTTCAATAAATTAATTTTTCCATTTTTAGTCTAAATTCTGAAAAAAAAAAAGGAGAAGCTTAAAAGATCGTTTTAGTCTGTGTGTGTGTGTGTGTGTGTGTTATCCCTTTGATCACTTTTGAACCAGTGAACCAGTACTGCAAGTGGTTATAGCAGTAGCTTTTTCTTTTCATTCTGAAATATTTTCTTCAGAATTTTAAATGACTGATGGAATCTCTTAGGTTAGATTCAATTTAAGTAAATTTTCAAACAAACGAAATTCGAAAGAATTACAAGAAAGAAAAAATCAAATAGTTGAGTGAAGTAATAAAAAGATTTATTACACGTTTTATGGTTTTGTTTTTAATGAAGTAGTTTTTAAGCAATTTATTATCTTATTTCAATGTACTTTATTTGTATAAGAAATTATTAATATCTAAAATATTTTATTATTGGGAAAAATAAAAAAGTACCAAATTCTATGAGAAATTTCATTTTGTTCTTTACGAAATATTTGAAAGTATTTGTAAAATGAGCCTTCTTTAATAGAATCCTTATTCAACCTAAATATTTGTTGTAAAATTGTCGAAATTAATTTCTTTTTCGTCGAAAACTAAAAGTAAGTAAATAAATAAAGTAATTATTAATTAGCTTTATTTTTATTAATTAGAATTAGTAATTGTTAATTAGAACGTTGGTAGAATTGAGGTTGATTTCTTGAAATTCTAACATCGAAATAATAACTAATAATCTCCTACATTGCAGATCTTTCTGTAATAATAGTTAATCTGTAATTCGTGTAAATCGTGTCTTGTGTTCACCTTCAATTCTACATCCTGTTACTAGAATTCTCCCATTGAATGTTTTGAGCTAATTAATTAGTAAAGGGGACAGAATGGTTGGAATTGATTGAAATTCGTCTGTCAGTCGTTTTCATAGACAGATGATGCCATTGAAACGGAAGCCATAGGTGTATTATGAGATCTTAACAAAAGAGCATCTATCATGGTTCCTTATAAAAAAAAAATGTCCAATAGACTAGTCCTTTAATAATTAAATAATAAGAAAAAAAATAACAAAATTAAAAAAAAAAAATACTGCTTTTTTTTTATGAAACATTCTGAGATTTTGTTCAGCGAAAACTGTCAAGCAAAATTATTTCCATGTTCTTAATAGTTTCATTAAAAATTTAATAGCGTTAACATAAGGAAATGAAAGTTGAAAATAGCCTAGCAGCGAGGAGGATCAACCCATTAATAGGAGAGCTTTAAGTGAGATAATATATTATCGTTAAAAGTACTTCCCTCAGTTTTTAAATATTCAACTTCAATTACATCTTCTTAAAGAAAATAGTATGGCATTTTTATCTTTTTTTTTTCACTAATTGGTATCTGAAGTCTTTGAAATGGAAGTGATTTATATACTGTATGTATGGTATGCGTTATATTCATTATCATAATATTAATTTGAAAATAACATATTGTTTTCCAAAAGAAAAGTGGATTGTTAGTTTTTTATTTATTTATTTACTTTTGTAAGTAATCTGTTATTATGTAAATATGTCCACAGAATACAAATTAAATTAAATGATTACAAAATATTTCTCTCTTATATCGGCGTTTTGATTAGCATTAAATATTTCTTAATTCATATAAATGCGAATGCATTAATAATATTGTTTTGTTGACTTATTCTTAAATTCTTCCATCGCGTCGCCAAGAGATACTTGGACTGATGATAATGTTTTATTCGATACAGTGAAATATTCTGTGCTATTTCCTTTATGGGGGGGGGGGGGTAATCCCATACATTTAATAATCTCACATCAACCATAAAGCATTGGCGATCAATTCAGTCCAGCTGATTGGTTGTAATGATCGCAAACCCAGTGGCTGGAATTCTGATGGGAATTTTTACTTTCACTGAAATGAAAACTTTTTCAATTCATTGAGGATTGATATTAGACTAATCTAAAATTCTAAAAAAACTTAAGCTTTAAGATCGAGTGATGCCTTTGTCTATTATTATTATCCGGTGTGGTCGAGCGGTCTCAGGCGTCGGTCTGCCGTGAGGCCAGTGTGCTGGCGTCCGGGTTCAAATCCCGGTTGTGAGCATGGATGTTTCAATTTCCTTTCCTGTGTTGTACAGCCTCTTCTTCACTTTCTCTTCGGTCTGACGTCATTCCGTAATGGCGTCCTGGAGAAGGCAACGGGAAACCACTCCAATATCTGTAACAAGAATAAGTTACGGTTTCTCCTAGGGGGCGCCCTTAGGGGGCCACTAGGGTCCGTGAACTTTCAACCAATCTTCGGATTGAATTACTGTGTATGTATGTGTATTATTATTATTATTGACCATTTCCGTTTTCCAATTTTAAGAGACTTTTTAATACATTTTTTAATTATTTATTACGCTTTGCAAATTGCTAAAGGAAAGAAAAATATAGTTTCTGATGCCCGGAGATATTTAGTTTTTCCCACTGGATTATTTCTCTGCAGTGGTTACCGTGGTTTTTCCTACATAACACAAGCCTTAATGCCGTGCGAAGAAACCATTACAATAAATAATATTTACACACATATACAAAAAAAGAAAGACTCGTTCCATTGCCAGTCTGGAGCTAACGACTATCCTACTACGTATCAGACAAATGTTTGCAGGAATATTAGTATATTGATAAAGATAAGTAAAATGAAAGCGAACAGTGGATAAGGGCATTTATCCTAGGATTATCCTAGGATTTAGGATAATTGAATAAAACATGAAAAAAAAAAAAGAAATGTATAAATAAGATAAACAAATTTACAAATAGACTGGTCTATTAATGGTCTATCAAACATTTCAACGAAATAATAAACAATTAAGAATTTTTTAAAACTTAACGTCAGCTTTCTTTAAAAAAAAAAAAGAGATGAAGTTTTAAACACAAGGATCTCCTTTAATTAATAAAATTAAAAGCGCTAATTAGTATAGAAATAATTCAAAATAGTTGAAAGCAATTTATTGATTTTTAGGAGTAATGACGTTAGATATCCGTAAATACATATTTCGTATAGTATATTCGTTTATTTTCGCAAAAGCGATTTTTCTGATGCAAAATGATGGAATAATTGATATAAAAAAGTGCTTCAATTATTCGCTGCATTTTAATCACCTCGCCCCTCCACTTTTTTTTTGTCTGATTTAGAGGATCATCATCATCATATTTTTGTAGTAAGAGGTTCCTTAAATATTACCACATAGAGACGGTTTTAAATTGTACTAGTTTCCTTTTAAATCAGTTGAAATCAATAGTTCGTTTTTTCAGACTGCAGATAACCTCAAATCCCTGCTCCAACCAAAAAAAAAAAAAAAAAAAAACCACGTTGTCCAAATATATAACTTTAATGAAATCCTAATCGTATATGCATACAGTATGTATATCGAAAAATCGTCTGTTGTTTCCAATGATATGAGAAGTCACTTGCATAGAAAACGCTCTAATTCTTGCGATGAGTTCCATAGAATTAAACTCTGACGACGCCGTCCATCGCTTCAAGAGGGGATTCTGTCCAGTAATGCATTTACGTGGTTTGTGACAGGTGGTTTATTAAATACGGCCTCATAATGTTCTTACCCTAAATACTAAGTCGTATAACTAAAAATAATTAGCAGAATAGTATAAATATTTTTTTATACGATTTGTAAATAAAAAGGCAGTGAAGAAAATTGGGAGTCGATTGTAATTATGAGTTCATTGTTAACATTTGCAATTACTTTCTAAAGTAATTCTCCCAAGACTTTTCTAGGTTTTTTTTTGTTTTTTTTTATAAACTTTCCACGTAATAAATGATGACGTTTGATTCTCATTTCGTTATTTTCATCGTCGATTGTAGCTTCCTTCTGGTGGAATTAATTGTTGGAGTGTAGATTACGCTTTTCACGTTTCCTCAGAGGCCTTTTTTTTTTGTCCGTTGAGGAACCCGGAGCTGCTTCACCCAATGAACTACGACCAACTCGTTGGTTCGGAATGATTCCGGTTTTAATGTGCTGTCAGCATTGGCGTTGGTTTATGGCCCTGCTGGGAGGGGAGGGGCACACAAAGAAAAGGACAGGGAGGAAGAAGCTATGACGAAGGGGAGGCTGCAGATCCGCCCCGGGCGCCGTCATTAGGCCGAGGTGAGAAAGCAGGCCCTGCCCGTCCAACACCTGCAAGCCACCGGATTGAAACGGCCCCACTCTCAACAAAAGCACTGAGATCACATGACAGATCACCTTGCAAGTAATTTTGCAATGACTTTTTCCTTTTTTCTTTCTTTCTTTTTTTTTTTGAAAGGGGGGGGGGTGAGGGAGAAAGATGATTTACTCTTCATTGTAATCGTGCACAACTTAGCGGTAAACTGAAGATGAAATGATAATGGCGTAACGGGATTTTAAAAACGAAATTGCTGCCTTTGAGAATCAACGACGAGCATAAAATGTTCCAGTATTTGTCAAAGTAGTTACAAGAGTCTAACTTTTGTTCGTTAATAAATACTAATATTTCTTATCGTTTTCTAAAGTTTTGTATAATTAGAACTTCATAATGATAATAATAATTGAAACTATGAATAACACTTACGATTTTTTATTATTCCTAATAAAGAACGTTTCCATAAGATTGTTATAGGTGCTTAATTAAAGGATCGATTTTTCCAGTAGGGGATGAAACAACACCCCTGAGCAGATATTTGTACAAAGGTGTTGGGGGAATGGGGAATTTCTCTCCCCTCCACTCTCCCACCTTGTTGTTTTTCAGATAACAGTGTTCAGGACATACACATGTATTTGATAATACAAAGATGAAGTAGAGATATTCCAAGTTGATACTTCATTAATGAGTGTTTGTAATTATAAATATTCTTGTTTTTAATTTTGCAGATACAAAAATTCTAAATTTAATTTATGGATACTTAGATATACTGGTATAAGAAAGATGTAGTTGCCAACCAATAAGGTGATTTCAAAGGAGATTTTTGCAAAAAAAAAAAAAATGCTGTCTTGAAACACCCACATTTTCTACCGGAAATCCAGTTCGGTACGGTATCTATCTACTTTTCCATCTATCCATTGAGATAACGTCATCATTTACCTGTACTCCCAATTTCTTTCAGTGTATCCCATCAATCCCATTTCATTATCGTTTAATTTGTTTTACGAAGTTTTTTTTTTTTTTTTTATCTACACAAAGGTCGTTATTCATCGTTGATGATGAGAATAAATATACCTTGATGGATTTGATAAATAATTCTTTGCACTGTGTTAAAATGCACTAAAAAATATACCTACAGACGAAACATTATATTTGACTTAAAAGCTGGATAACGGATTATAATCCAGAGAGTTTTTGTGAAAACTATTAGCGAATTGGATAGCAAAGTTTTCTGGAAAGAAAACTGATTTACTATAACTAATAGCAGCCATTTTTGTTATGATGTTGTTATATTACAGTAGAGAATGTACGTAGTAGTTGCCTGATTCCCGTTGATTTTTAGTTTTGCCGTGAAACTTGGTTTTAATGCAAATAGAATAACAGCATTCCTTGTGCTATTCAGGAAAGTTCACAACAGTTTTTTTCCCCCTCAAAAAACAAACAACAACGACAACAGATGATAACAACTTAAAACAAATCAGCAATCGTTGCAAATTTTAATGTTTACTTGATTTATATTTTTTTTTTAACTTTTTTATAATTTTTTTGCAGTTTTATTTCAAATGAATTTCAGTTGAAATTGATGATTTGTTTTTGAAATAAGACTGAAATTAGTCAACAATCACGAAAACATTTTTGATTAATGTAAATTTCTATTTTTCCGTCATTCTAATGATTAGTTTATATAATTTTTTTTATTTATTTAAATAATCATTAAATAAACTTTAGTCGTCGTTCTTATTAAAAAAAAAAATGGCTTTTGCTACGAAATTTAAGTTGGGAAAAAAGTTGTTGATATTTTTTAAAATATGAAAACTTAAAACAAAACAATATTTATTCTAAATTCGAATATTGTTATGAAATAATCGATGTGTTGAGCAAAATCCATGCATTAATTTATACTGGATATGGAATGTTTTTGTCAGAACATTAAAAGTCAGAAGTTGACTAATACGTATATCGACATAGAAATTCTCTTAAGGCATCAGAATTTAAATTTTTTTTTTTTTTTTGTAAGCACAATCTTTGCGCAGATGTATAAAATTTGCATCTGCTCAAAAACTAATGCGCTCACAAATCTGAATGTCGTTAGGTGAAACGAAATCTCCACTTTGGCGTTGGAAGCAGACGTTTGTCTCTAGGCACCAGCGACATCTGGCGAAGCAGTTAGTCTCATCGCTTCTCAGAAAAAGAACGGGAAAAAAACCCATCAGATGCAAAGAAAGATGTAATAATTGATAGAATTTGTTGAAAAGATACGTAAACAATATGGATTTTACTGATTGAAGAAGAACTTTTGTATTGTAAAATACCAATTATTTGAAAAATTTGAAAAAGGATGAAGCTAAAAAAATTTTCACAGCAAATAAGTTCAAAAAAAGAAGCTACGCTAAATTTTGGTTAATTTTCAAGCTGGAGCCAGAATTGCTGTGAAAATAAATCAATGATAATAAATATTTATTTAGAACATAACACACTTTAAGTGTTATAAGAGCTTAGGCTATATTAATAATACATTTTAATACATTATTAAATATTAATTTGTATTAATTTCAATCTTCCATGCAAATTAAAGTTCATATTAATGAGATTAGAGCTTTAATTTAATCTGTATTTAACATATTACAAATATTTTTAGAATTTATCAGTATTGAGATTTGAAAAACAACAATGTTGCATTTTATTATTGTTCACTATTCATAAGTCAAATTTGGATTCTATTTATTTATTTATTTATTTTATAATAGTTAATTAAAATTATTTATTTAAAGTACCTTTCAGGAATTACTTAACGTCGAACTTTTATTTTTTTTAATATTTTTTTTTCTCTTTCTTAATAATATGGAGGAACTTTTGTTGTTTTTTTCCCGCTTAAATAAATTCAAAATTTTATTTCCCTGTCAGCTATTTTACAAATGATATATATTTGTATCAGTCGTAGTAATTATAAAATTTGTGTTTCCATAAAATATTTATGCGAGTTAAATATTCTGTGAGGTCCTTGAGGTTATGGAGCTGATTTTACTTGGATTCTATTTAATAGGTAATAATTCAAACTGTCTTACCTATTGTAGAATAATATTAATATGTTCTTGAAAGAAAACTAATATTACAGATTGAATTTTTGTATTTTAACTTCTTCAAACAGCCTTAATGTATATAGTTTAAAAATTCAGTTTTTTTTTGTTTTTTTTTTTCTTTCCTATTGGATTTTCTTTAAAAATAATATTCGAGGATATTTCCCGATCAAAGAAATGGGATTAAAAGTAATTGATAATTTTTTAGTAGTATTTAAGTTTTATATTTCGGACTGTTAAAAATTTGGCAATTAAATGTTTGAATTTTTAAATCTTAATTGGTCGTAAGAAGGACCATATTTGAAAGAAGTTTATTTCCAGGAGAATGATTGCGGTTATACATAATCTGTAATAGATTAAATTATATCTTAGATCTTGTAATTGAAGCTATTGTGATATTCCTTGTAGATACAGGCGTGTGTAGATGAGGAAAACAGCGCCACCTAGGTTTTGGCAAATGAGTTTTCCATGATGTCGGTTGACTGTGCCATGTGTGGTGGCTTAAACATCCATTTCATGTGGATGCAGTCATTAGTCAGAACAGGTGTAGGCCTCTCTGGAATGAATTCTTCTTCCTATTATTTCTATTTTGAGATCCAAAATGATAAATCAGATGCATTAACCGCATTGGGGGGTGCTGGAACGTGTCGTCGTCGTAGGAGTTTGTCTGCTTTAAAAAAACTAAACTTTCTTTTTTCTTTTTCTTTTTTTTCTGAATTTTATTTTTAAACTAGTAACAAATAAAAACATCAAAAGACTTCTAATGTAATGAGTACTCGATTCAAATTTCAAAAATTATTGGTTGAGTTCTTAAATAAGATTTATCTGTTATTTTCTTTAGTAATTCTTTTCCAAAAACTATTTCAAGGTGACCCCGCCCCTCCAAAAAATAAAGTAACTGATTACGAGTGGAGATGATTTTATTAGAGAATTCATATCTGATAAACGTATATGAAAATTTCGAAGATTTAGGCTTGGAAATTTAATCAAAAAAGAAAAAGAGAGCCATAAATACATTTTTTTAATATATTTATGTGCTTTTACATTTTTTGCTTCAAAAGTATTTTTTATGTACTTACACAAGTCTAGAATTAAAAATTCAATTTCAGATATTCTAATCCAAACTTTTTGCTTAATCTTTTTCTCATAAAAGGATCATTTTTTTTTTTAATTATTTCGTTACTACAAGACTATTTTTTTTTTTATTATAAGGACCATCTATTAAACTATTTCATACTATGAAGTATGAAATAGTTTAATGAAAGGTATTTGTAATAAATAAAAAAAAAAAATAGTCAGGTAATAATCATGTAATAATCAGCCATTTTATAAAAATACAGAAATACGTAGCAGAAATCAATGATTGTCAAAAGCTACCTCCAAAACTAAATAGGCAATTTATAAAAAAAAAAAAAAAAAAAAAGCCACTTAAGTAATTGAAGACTATCTGAATGTCTTAGTGCTGTAAACTCCCAGCTAAAGAGCCTATAAACATCCCAGCTTCCTACATGGAATTCAGAATCATTGATAATATATAAATAAATTAGCATATGATAAAACTTAAAATTGATTTAATGAAGTTTTTTTTTTAATTAGTATTCCTCCCTCTTCCTCCCCCCAGTCTTTCGTTGATCAGATCTTGACTGTAGCAGCTTTGAAAGATAAGTCAAATTACTAAAATCGCTTAAATAGCGAATTTTCATTTAAATAATTTGCTATTTGAGGTTCCATATTACTTTAGAATATTAACGAAGAATTAATTAATTGAAAACTTTTTAAGTATTATTTATTTATTTTTATTTTTTTTATTGAAAAGAGCCTGGGTACGTTTTGTTTTCCTTTAAAGAGATTTATTCTGTCTGTCAAGAATTGACTCGAACGTAATTTCAAATAAGAAAATTCACCCTGGACAAAGGCTTTTGATCGACAGCTTTGTGGACTTTAATCGCTTATCAGATAAGAAGTGGTAATAAGTGGGTCGATGACGTCATCTGTAATGTCCTCTATTAAAGCGAAAGCACAGAATTTTTCTTTGTTGTTTTTTTCTTTGCTTTGGTTCAATATGATTTTTTCCGGTCGATTGATTCAACAAATGAACAAGGTTTTTTTGTTGTTTTTTTTCCCTCTCTCTCTCTTTCATTAACTGAGATTTTAATCAACATTAGTTTAATTAACTATTGCTAACATGTTTTCGATTTTGTAATTTCTCGAGAAGAACTAAGAAAAAAAAATAGAATATGTTTGCGGAGAAAAAATTAATAAAACGACTTTTAGTAGACGTCTTAAAAAAGAGTACCTTTATAATATAAATGTGACGTAAAATCATCACTTTTCAATTTTCCATTTTCAATTTACTGTAGGATAAAATGTGTCTCCAAGTTTATTTGTAGTTCTTTATGTCGAAAGCTTTTTTTTTTTTTCCATTGGAACAACTTCTCTAATTACATCCATACATGTACTTAATGAATGTTTTCTTAGCCTCCTCTCATTCTTCGTAATTCAATTTAGAATTCCTGTTGTCCATCTGTGATTGTTTGATTTTGGTAGAAGATCAGTTCCTATTTCTATATATTTATACATTGATGGACAGAAAAAATCTTTACTTAATTCAAAGATTAATAACTTCAACAATTCAAATCTTACGCGATTGACATTTGGCTACGTTAATAGATGTATATCATCTATAATTGCTGCAAAGTTCAAATATGGAGATTCTGCACTTTTGTAAAGCTAAAAATTTAAAAACTTGTGTGTAAATGTAGCATCCCCGGGGGGAAATTCATTTAGAGTTAATAATGTGACGATCTCCTGTTGGCAAAGTGTTCTCAATCGTTCTTCCTGGAGGAGATGCATCTCCGAACCACATCTAAGGTGATATCCTCTCATGCTCTAATGATTTTCTCCTGGAGTGCATTTTCGGTGAATTTGTCTTATTGGCCGCCGCAAATTTTCATAATGAGGGAATCCCGTATTGAATATTCAATCGGATTACTGTCGGGCGACTGAGGCGGCCATTCATCCTTTTTGATGAAATTAAGAGTTTTTTCCTCTAGGCAATTCACTTGTTTGTATGGAAGCGTACTTGTCTTGCTGGAAAATATAGTCCTCATCAAGGTACAGCTGACGGGAATCAGGGAGTAATCTATTATCTAACAAGCTGAGTTTATTTTAAAGTGTATATACACTACGTGGCCAAAAGTATCCGATCACCCCACGGTCGGGACGCGGAGGCTCCTGAGGTACGTATTAATATGATGTCGCCCCCCCCCTTTGCATCGATGACAGCCTGTACACGTCTGTGAAGACTTTCCACCCAGTTTTGATAGGTGGTCGCAGGAACTAACTTCCAGGCGGCCATGAGTCCGGCCACGGAAGATGGGCAATGTGGGTGGGCACGTAATCTGCGTTTTATTTCGTCCCACAGATGTTCAATGGGTTGAGATCGGGGCTCTGACACGGCCAGTCAAGTTGTGGAACACCCATGTCGTCAAACCACGGCCCCTTGTTAGAGAAAAACCATTCTTTAATAAAATAAAATAAAACCATTAATTGAATTAGATAGTGATCTTAGAAAGGGAAAAAAATTCTAAAATCTACCTCAAGATTTTTTGTTTTTATATCATCATTATAATATATTTACGAGTATTATCATTATTTCAGTGACCTAATGGAAGGAAAGCATACGATCTTGTTACACACTCAAAAAATTTAAAGCCGTAGCTAAACAATATTTATGCATTAAACAATAAAAAAATGAAGAATAGATTCCATTGTGGGGTGACAAATTGAAGCAGTGAGGGTTCAAATGTCTTTTTATCAGATCTTGCTTTAAAATAAGTCTCTTTTCTCTTAATCACTGCTCTTTCGTGAGATTTCAACAGTAATTTCCTTGCACTATATTTAGAATGTCAACGCAGTTCTTTTACACCTGGTGGTTGTTCGGGAAAAGCTTATTGATTGGATTTACGTGTCCAGCGATGTTCTAGGAAAAAAAAATAGTTGTCATTCTTGTCAGTCAATCGTCAAACTTGCTATATCATTAAACCGAATGATGGCAGATGCTTTGTGATGCTCTAATACGAAACTCTTGAAACATTTCTTGATCTTTGAGTCAACTAAGACAAGTTGTATAGGAATGAGTTTTTACATTAACCAATAAAGTTTTGGTGTCCGTCTCCTTCTGGGTAAAACATGTTTCTTTTCAGTTAAGATACGGATATTCACAGGGAGTTTATTTGTCAGTGGTGGAAAGAGGGGAGGGTAGAAATATAGGTTTCGTTGCCGGAACACGTGCATCAGCTAGGGGGAAAGCAACTGGGGGATAAATTTCATTAGTTGGTTCAAAAGAAGCCGCTGAGGCTGCTAAGCGATTGAGAAACTAGTAAATAGGATTACAGGCGATAGTCTGATAGTCCGGAAATAGTCTGAATCATATAACAGATGTTTTATTATCTAAAATATAATCATCTAAACTCATTTTCGTGAAAACCATTTCATTATTATTTTTATTATTATTATTATTATTATTATTCCTCAAATATACAGTAGTTACCATGTAACACGATGGCATATTTCAACATCAAACAGTAATTATACTAATAAGGAAAAGCATTTAGGAAATGTCGTAAAAACAGGCATTTACACTAAGATTGATTGACAATGCGCTGTACGTGGAGGATCACAGAATCTTTTATGTTATTTGTAAGTTATTTTGTATTATTATTATTATTATTATTATTACTAAAGAGATTATAATGCTTTTAGATTTTGTTGTAGTGTTTTTGAAATCAGTGTTCAAATTTTGATTTTTGCTGTAGTATTACATTTGTTGAATTTCACTGTGAAGTTTTTTTTTCCCCCTTTGTGATTCTTCTGCCAGACTAATTTCTAATGGATAAATTCAATGATTTACTAAAAGTTTTATTTACTTTTATTTTTTTCTATTGGTGTTGTTTAAGACTAAACGTCGTTATGGTGGATTTCTGATTATTGAAGCACGTATAGTATTTGTTTTGCTGATTTTTTTTAAGACATAGTTGCCTTTTGAAGTAAAGAAAAAAATTGCATCCAACAAAGCATTCTGAAATTGGTTGTGAAGGTGCATTAATATTTGGCATCCTCGTTTGTTTGCTTATTTGTTTTTGTTTTGTTTTTTTGTAATTTTTTAGTTTAAATTTTGGTCCTTTTGAGACTAAATCCTTGATCGACAGTAAGTAATATTTTCTAACGAAGGATCCTGCAGGAATCTTACAATCAGTAATTTGTTAATTGAAATCATCTAATATTTATAAATACTTCGGAAATACTTTGAAACGCTTGCCTCAATAATAGAAAGTAAAATAATGAACGAGATTCAACATCTATTAATATTGCCAATGATGGCCAATGTTATAAAAGAGATAGATAGATAGATATAACCTGATTGTAAGTTCAGTACTTTATTGGGCTACATCAGGTTATGGTTATTCGTAGTTAGACCATTAGTCCGATTATCATTAAATGGATATCCACAATCTAAAAATATTGTGAAAAGCTTTGTAAGTAGTAATATTCGTAACTTCTTTCTTTCTTT
>JAFIDM010012231.1:109284730-109319851 GCA_023159025.1 Thereuonema tuberculata
TTATTTATTTATTTATTTATTTATTTATTTATTTATTTATTTATTTACTTTTTTCAACATAGTATTTGAGGTTTTCATTCCCCGAGCAAGTTACTGTTAAGCCTAAATAGTGTTAAGCTAAATTTAAACTTCTAAATATTACAAACAAAATTGTAATTTAAGGAAATTATGTTAACTTTCATATTACACACACACACACTCATATATATATATATATATATATTAGCTGCAATTTTGTGAACATTGTTTTTTTTTTTGTTTTTTTTTAATGTTTTTTTACAAAATCTCTCAATTTCTTTATATCCAGATTTAAATCGTATAAAGCAACTTGTCTTCATAATAAGATCATTGATGGATGTCACAGATGACATCCAAATAAATGTTCGGAATTTTACGTATTTATAAAATAAAAAGAATTAATAAATATGAAAATATGTAATTATTCGATTAGATACCTGATAAAGAGGGGAGCCTTATGAGTCAAAGCTGAGACGCTGGGACAGCTGTTTCGAGTTTATTAGACTCTCCAGTTAGGGCTATTCATACTAAGTAGAAGAAATCCTGGCTGAAAAGAGCTTATTAAGCTCTAAACAGCTGTCCGCAGGGTTTCAGCTTTGACTCTTTAAGTATTCTCTTCAACATGAATTGATTCCTTTTCTTTAAACCTATTATAGATTTTATTTTTATTTTTTCTTGATTTTTTTGTTGTTGTTGTCTTCAAATGCCTCTTGCGTTGAACATGTAGCTGTGATTTCTACATTTCTTAATATTAATTGTTGATGGTTGATTTAGATTCAATGAATATTCAATTAGATATTAAAAGAGTTTTTCAATTTTGCAAGTAATTTAGTTACAAGAATTACGTGAGTTATCCTATCAATATAATTTTACGAAATATATAATTTTATTTATATGTTCTGTTGTAATCAGAAGCTTCTTATAAATAAGTTAAAACGAAATTATATTATTTATCACTGAAAGTTTTTCGAAAAAGAAGAGCATTGCAATGATCTAAGAATTTTTTGTCTCGATGCCAAACTTGGCGGAAAAAAAGATAAAATCTGAATTTGAAGTGATGATGATAAAAATGGTAATAACATAGTAAAAATTTTCCTTTTTACAAGATAAACATTGTATTTTTGTTTTACTCGTGAATCCATTCGATGCAATTGTTATATTAAAAACACTTTCTGTTAAGGTTCGATAGAGCATCGGAATTCAAGGGAAGGTTTGTGTTGTCGACTCAGAAATTGACGAACCAATAAAGCAGATGGTTTTTACCCTTTATTTATACAATATCCACCAATCCACCACTTTATCCACCAATCAAATTGGCATGACTAGAATGAGGTTAATGTTTAAATATGTAATGGAAATTCCAGAAACAAAATTACCTAAAAATAATATTAGAAAAAAAAAAAAGCTTCATTTTTTTTTGTATTGGTTGAATGTTTAATACGGTCATGACATTACGAACAAATTTACATTTATTTTATTTATTTGTTTGTTTGTTTACTTACTTGTTTATATTTAAGGATATTTTTATCTCATTCAGTTTTTCTAACATAGGAAAAACCTTGGAAGTTTACTAAATTTTATCTTTTTTTTTTTTTAATAAAATTATCAATAAATTATTATTAAGGCAGTGATATTAAATAAATATGTTAGAAGGCAGTCGATTCTATTTTATTGTCTTGTTATCTTTTCTATTCTTAGTTTAAATTATAATAATGCATTGATATAAAGAATTTATTACTATGAGAATAAAGATACAAAACAAATAGACAACGACAGATTGATTCAAAAAGATTAGTTGAAATGAATGGGAATTCGCTGATGGACAACAAAGTAGATGATAACATCACATTTTGAAAACTTCACAAATATACATCAACACTCGCTTCTTCTGTTTTTTTCTTTTCTTTTCTGTTTTTTTTTCCAAAATATTTTAGTCGTTGGAAAATGCTGTCGTATTTGTCAGCACTAATCTGTTCCAATTGCAAAATCTAGTTGGAATGTAAATATCGTAGGTCTGCTACGATCGTAACTCGGTCACAGGAATTCCTCCTCCTCCTTCTTCTGCTGCTGCTTTTTTCGTGTCTCAGCTGTTCATTTATTGATGGATGGTTGTACAGACGGATTCCCCTACAGAAGTCAAACACTCAGCGCACGAAACCAGCCAGTCTTTGGAAATCCAGGCTTCCCTTATAGAAGAACTGAACACAAATCAAACCTATTAGCATTGATTTTCTTGGGGCAGTAGGTTGATCTAACTGTTACAAAGTAAGCGTGTTTTAAGTAATCTTCAAAAATAATCTGGTATTAACAAAGCCATTGAAGGAAATTGTTGTTCTGTTGAAGATAATGAACAACAAGCAAGAATTTCATCAAAGAAGGTGGAGCCCACTTTCCTTATAGTTTCTTCATTTTGCACTTTCAGAACAATTATAGAATTCTTTTTTTATGAAACAATTATGAAATCCACGGTACCAATTCGTTATTATTAAATCGGTAGAAATTGATTGTTGCTCGTCAACAAATTTTAACTGTTTTACTTCTTTCCAAAGTTGACTTAGGAGTTGACCTAGGCAGACGTCAGTTTCTCCAAAGAGGATTAACATGCATACTAAATTTCAAGAAGATCAAACAGGGAAGCGTGAAGTCAGAGATTGGAACGAGTTTCATTTGAAATGGATTCTTGTGTGTGTGTGTGTGTTTTTTTTTTTCCAAGAAAAATGAGCTTTGATCATATTTATTAACGAAATACAGAATTTTATTTTTCGATAGTGTATGTCCCTAACTTAATAGCGCACTGAAAACTTGTTCATGAAAAAAAAGTGACATCAACGGGAATAAATAGTCAATATATTTATTATAAGATGATTTAACGTACAGTATTAATGTCTTAATTAAAATTGTATATGGCCCAGTTTTAATTAATCAATGTATTGATTTGATTTGATTTATTTATTTATTTATTTTCCTAAAAGCAGGTCTTTAAGAAATATTTATTTAAGATTTCATTTTTCTTCCGGTCTAATTTAAAAAAATATTCGAAACAATTTCCTTGGAGTTTCTCAAATGTGCCGAATCTTAGAGAATTATGAATTGTCTATCTAAAAACTCTTTTTTTTTTTTTTTTCCCTAATAAAATAAAATCTAAATGAACGAATACTGTTTAAAAATCAAATTATTGGAATTATTTAATATTTCTAATTTGTGTTTTTTTTTTTCACTTCAAAGATATGAAAAAGCTTTTTAGAATATAACCTAAGAGTTATAAGCTGCTTCCATTTGTTTGTTATTTAATGTAAAAACAATTTATGAATAATTCTTGTAAAATGTCACTTGTGTAGGAGACTTTTTCTTCTTTTTCTACATTCTTCGGAATGGCAAGACATTCATTAGTTGTTTTATTTTTTATTTATTTATTTTGGTGAACATATATTTAAACAGGCCAACCTTCTTCTTACAACTTTTGGAACATAACTTACTATTTATCTTTCATTTTCATTAAACATTTTTTAAAGAATGAATCTGTTTGTTTTTACACAGTCTTAAGTAATTGTTTTGCTTCTCTGTGTAAATAGTTCCTTTGTAAATAAAACATTCGATTCAGCAAAAAGATGACAGTGATTTCTTTTTTTTTCCTTTCTTTCATTCAAGAACGCCTCAGTAGAAATAAAAAGACATTTCTTATAAAGAAATACTCTCAAACCAATTACTTAGATACGTATTTTAATTAGATATTAAATGAACCTATATTTGTAAAAATGTATGTAGGCCCTATATTTTCCTTTTTATTTTCTATTTACATAAGATTTAAGAAATATTTAAATTTGGTTTTATTTTTATATTTAATTTTTTCTAAAATTCCTGTTACAATTTTGAGTATAAATTTCGTAAATTCCTGAAATGCGTTATTTTAATACAAGTGAACTATTCTAATGATTACATTACTTCGAATGTTTGTTGTTGTTTTTTTTCTTCTTGATCACACACCGAATAATCGCCATATTGTGGAATGGGGTCTTTCAAAGAGACAGCAGCTCATTACCCCTAATAGGCCTTCGATTGTTTTTATTTATGATTTTCTCATTCATTTGATTGCACTCAAGTAGATGTCGTTGTTGCAGAAGTCAACAGAAATCAATAACAGTGAGAAGTAACATTTGACACTTCATCATTTGGTTGTTACTGTTATAATAAACAAATTTTGTTCAAAACTACGATGTTTTTATTATTGTTGTTGTTGTTGTGAAAACAAAAAAAAAGACAGAATTTCCAATGATTTATCAGAATGTGGGAACGGTATGAAATGAATCATTTACAAGGACATTGAAACAGTAAAAAAAAAGTGATCACAAATTATTGTCGTTTATTTCAGCAAAAAAAGTCAGTAATAGACAGAAGTTTAATCTGTTATCGCTTAATTTCAATCTTTATCACACTTACATTTGCAAACTTGATGAATTCAAATAATATACGTAGTTTATCCCTTTTAATCGTTTTGCCTCCCTTCCCCCTTTTAATTTCTTCTATTTCAATACAAAACTTCATTGTACTTTGTAATCATTGAAAATCATCAGAAATAGTATTATAGGAATAATTGCTGTAATAATAATTGCGTTATTTTAACAAGGTATAAAACTCGAATTTCATGGATCTACAGGAAACCATCTCCGTGCATGTTTCATTTTCTGCAATTAATGATAAAACTATACATATAATGTAATTAAGAAAAAATTAGAATAATAAAAAAGAATTGCCTTGGCCAAGATTCGAACCTCAGTTACTGCACCTACAACGCAACGTACTAACCACTTTATGATCACGGCATGAATAAAACTATTCAAAATGCCTGTAAGGTGTTGAGAGTACTTCCGGAACAGGAAGTACCGCAGATCGAAACTCGTATTTTTACCCATCTCTGTAACTCATGTCTGTCCGACTTATAGTGCAGGCTGTACCGCCCCTATGAATTGGCGATAAGTGTAATAACTACTTATCACATAAAGTTGAAATTTTAGTAGTAACTTAGATAATTGTTAATCAGTGTAAACTATCGATTGAATTTGATGTAAATTGGATTCACAGAAGAGGAATCAAAATAATCGTTAAAGCTCATAGTAAATAAACATTTCCTTTATTCAATGAAATCATTGATAGGTTTTGATTATTAAATGAAGAAATATTTTTATAAGTTATTATTATCTTATTTTGTAGTGAATATTTCGAAGTAGGCAACAAAAAATTTTCTAATTTAATTTAGTCATTGGAACTTTATTCTTTTGTGATTTAAATTTAGATTAAAAGTAACAAGAAAACTTTTAAGTAATTTATTTAAAAAGAAATCCATCTATTTTTAAAGAAGAGATTAGGAAGAAGAAAAAAAAAAGGCAATTAAGATTGAATTGTGAATGTTTTCTGTGATTGGCTTTGGGTGCAGCTGTGACCACTGTGTTCTGTTTCCCCCGAAGGGATTCGTGTAAAAAGGCTTCTTTTTCCCACCTGGCCGCTGAAGGTTCCTTATTGTCCACCCGTTCAAAAGGGAGTTGCTGAATAGGAAAGTGAGAAGTGCACCGGGGTGTGGGCGGTGTCAAAGGGGCTTCAAAGCCGTCTTTTCTTTGAGAAACTCTTTGAAAACTTCGAATGGCAAAGCCTGGCTGAAGCACGTACATTGATAGCCATGGCTGCCATCACATCTAGAACTAGCTTTTGTGTTTCCCTGCTGGCTTAACAGTGCATTTCGGTTCACTTGGCTCACGTTCCTATAGACACCCATTAATTAACCTAACCTTAAGTTCGAGTATTTATCTTAAAAATAAACCTAAGGTTCTGATTTGATTTTTTAACATACAAGAGGCGAAAATTGAAATAGCAGGGATGGTATCAAAAAGAAAACTTTCAGATGAGAGGTTAGAAATTTAAAACTCGGATTTGAGGAACTACGAATACAGATATAATTTTACAGTAACTGTAGTTACACTTGTTGTCAATACTACTGTGTGATTAGCAAATAACATTGACTAATGTTATTAACACATTATGTGAATTTGTTAATTATATTTTAGTAAATCAAAAGGCAGCACAAATCTGATAAATATACATTTAATAGCACGTTTGACCTATAATAGTTCTTCATCAGATTTGCAAAGCATTACAAAATATAAGGTATCCTTACATTCACTTATTATCCTTATCATAAATTTTGTATTAATTCCGTCCTTTATAAATCTTTCCCATCCTTTATAAAATCGCCATCACATTTACATGAAAATTGATATCACATTTATTTTAATATTTGATCTTTTTTTTAAAAAAAATTGTATTTATACAAACTGCATCTGAAAAATTTCCGAAAATCTATCGTTTAAATATTTTTTGTTATTTAATAAATATTTATTTATTATGTGAAGTAAAAGAAGATTTCACAGATGAAATATTAGCTTTGTACCAATCTCATGTTGTTTTTCTTAATTTTCTTCCATTCTTGTTCTGCTATGTTACGATCGCTCCAATGGTTCATTTTATTTTTATTTAATGATAAGGTTTACGTTTATTACTGACCATGTGACTTTGTTGTTAACACGTGCAATTCAAGGTCACGAGATACCATTAATGTATCTTTGCAGTAAATATGCATCACATTTTTATGCGAATCTTTTATTTTGACTTTGCATAATTTTAAATTTCAACATCAACTGGATTTTCATTTAAATATAATTTTAAGGTATTTACCATTTTTCTCTTTTGTGATTCATTTGAACGAATTGATTTTTTAAGTTGGGATCAATTCATTTCTCCTTGAGGTAATCAAGTAGTTTTAAAATTTGCTTCATTTTCATTCCTTGTTATTCTTTAGAATAAATTGAAGCTAACCCCAAAGGCAAATACTATTTAGTTGTGTCAACTTAAAGGTCGTTTTCTTCCTCTTCCGTGTATCCCATTACCTTTTATCAAGTTACAACCAAATTCTCTTTGATTTCTTCATTCATAAACAGGAATCACAGCCTGTAGGGACATTGGTTGGTTCCAGTCTATTGCTGTAGCCCTTTATTATGTGTTAATCTATTCATCGTTACAAAAGTATTCACGTTAACGATTGTTATTGACTTGGAATGTTAATGATTTATTGGCTTCTATAATCTTGGATCCACTTGCTAGAGTAATTTTGATTTGCAATAACTTTTGTAAATCTTAATCTGCTTCGGAGATAGAGAGAGAAAAAAAAAAAGGTTAAAACAAAGAAATTTCGAACACTTTCTAAGTCGTAATACACAATGTCCGTCCGTTATATTAATGAAAAGCGATTTGTCCCTAGGAGCTGAAACTTTAATGATATTTTACGTAGCTGAAAGGACAAATTATTGATATATATATATGGTGTTGCAAAATTCGTGTGTAATATTCAAATCACGGGTGGGGCATGGCTAAGGATCAAACGCCCCATTAAGGCGCTAGGTGGTCCTAAAGTGAGCCTTTCCTAGAGAACATATCCTTTGCTACACCATAAGAAATGTTTTGCAGGCGAGCCCACACATTGATCTGGGGGTGCTATTTTTGTTTGTTTCAATTGTGTTCATTAGGAATATTTGATCCTTAGCCATGCCCCTACACTTGTAATTTGAATATTACACATCAATTTTGCAACACCCTGTTATATATATATATATATATATATATATATATATATATATATATATACATTGAAGATATAGTGAAGGGCCAAAAATTGCTTAAATACGTAAAGATCATGTTAATCATCCACACATCTTAGAAAGCTGAATTCGAATACGATTATTACTGAACCCTCTCTTTCTATTAATTTTGGTAAAAAAATTAAATCTTAGGCCAAGATATTAAGATAATAATAAAAAAAAAAAAATCGAAGAAACTCCATGAAGTTTACAAAATAATCAAATTGTAAACTAACTAGAAACGTAAACAGTTGATGATCAAGTTTTAGATTACTATTATCTTTTTAAATAATTACATTTTGGTTTTATCATGTGGATATTCCAACTTACCAACGACATGTTGTTGTTTTCTTTTTTTTTATTTATTTAATTTCTGGGTATTTTTCTCATATTACTTTTTTAATAATACTTTTTAGTTATTTTATTAAGCTGTTAAGACAAGAGGTGAACCAATCGACTCATTAGATTTTAGAAAGAAAAAAGATTAAAATTCATACCTTTTAAGTAAAATGAACTCGGGTAGCAAAATTATTATTCTCCTATAGGTTCAGTTTGAATGAAATTAAGTCGGTCCCCAGTCATTCCCTTTCTTTCTTTTTTTACATTGTAATACTGCGTTAAATATTAAAGCTCTTTCTTCACAGTATATGGATAAATACTGAAGGAATTCTAGTGTATTATTTATTTATATTTTTTTTCTTTCTTTTCTATTATTTGGGGACTGTAGCGATCGGTAGAGAGATAAGCGTGGATGAGATCATCGTTTGATCCGCCATCGATCAATAGCAACTCCGTCACTAACTCACCAGGAATGTCATTTCATTAATGCTGTTATCAAAAAAGGGAAGTTAATTTACTTCTAACACGCTATGCATCTCCCACAATTTACGAGACAACTCATGTTTTTCCATTTGCACTAATTCCAACAACATCGCTTCTAAAAGAGAAAATGTGCGAATGTTACGTTCATAAACACTTGACGCTATTTATTGTTTTAGTGTTTCGCTTTATTGTTGCTACTGAATTAAAGTCTTTGCTTATTTATTTATTTATTAGCTCTAAAAAAAAAAAAAAAGGAGCATTAATGGATTATTTAAATCAAGTCGTTAAAATATTGGGTTGTTATTTAACTTTTTTTATTGGCAATTAAGTTTTTGTTGATCTTTTATGTTTTGAAATTATTTTTTCAATTGATCTCCTGAATCTTGTAATAGAAAGTTCTGGAAGACCCAAAAAGCGAGAGGTAAGGGTCCATAATCTACGAAGAGAATATTGTTATTAGACTTCTGCCGCTTCTCCGCAATTATATCTGGAATGTTCGGAAATTAATTACCGGGACAAGACTTTAAGTTTTTGCATTAAGTGGGTTAAATAAGATTCTAGAACGTATAGCTCCTGCATACAAACGTCGAACATTGAAGAAACGAATTTAGGTTGTATGTAGCGATGAGTCAAGCTCTTCATGGTCGTGAAGGTTTTTTAATTGTTTTACCGTAAATAAGGTTTGAAGATAATTGCACAATGTAAAGTTTCTTGTTAAGCTTGTCTCAAAAAAAAAACAACTTCATTCTCAATGGAATATGAATAAACAATAAAAAATAATAAACTAGGAATAATATTTTAACTAGGAATAATTATTATTAATCTGCATTTGCATTAGTCAGCTTGTGATGTGATACTCTCTTCAGAATGATAAGAGTGGAGTAACCATGTAGGCCATCTTGCTGAGCAGGAATCCAAGCTTTAATATTTCTAAGCAATTGTGATTGAAGGTAAAGATGACATTCGGTGATCTAGAAAATGTATAACGGCCTGTTTCTCCAAATAGTCGTAGCTACTCCTGGTGTACGTCCAATTGAATCCAATTAAGTTGCGTCGTGAGCTAATACCACTTGGAGAAACTGGCCTTAACTTAATCCGTTCAGTACTTTCTGCGTTGTGACGATTAACGATTGAAGTCTATAATTTTCCATTTCAAAATCAGAAAAGAAAACCTCAAATTTATCCAGAAATTTTGATGAAGAAACTGTTTAGAAAAGAAAAAAAACGTTTTATAACAATAATATTACAATTTCTTTTAGTGCTGATTAAATTTATAAAGTTATACATTAACAAATAAATTCAGCAGCCATTTTCTTTCTCTTTAAGGCCTTTATCTGTTAATAAATTAGGAATTTATCTCTGTACTTTTCACATTAGAAGAGTTTACGTTTCAAGCATCCCAGGAGTGAGCTGTTTCGAGATATCAGCTACGATAGTTCAAATAGATAAAATAAATGTTTTATTTCTTTTCTTTTCTTTTATTTTTAAGTAGCATTAAATCTTTTCTTTCTTTTCTTCTTTTTATAAGAATTACTTGTAAAGTTGTTGAATGAGTAAATTTATCAGATACGTAAAAATGAAAAGAACGGAAGAAAAAAGTTTGAATTCTTATAAGTTTTTTATTTCAGGAATTTTCTCGAAAGGCTGTTATAGATCTTATCCAATTGATCGCGTTTAGAATGTGTAGTACAAATTCCGAATACTGACAAGTGTACGTTTATTTAGTGAGGGCGTTAATTTTTTTTCTTCTTTTGAGGGGGGGGGGGGGGGGATGTCAATTAGCTTTGGTCTCTGCATAGTGAGGAATTTCGAACTGTCCAAGGGGTTTTGGGAGGGACTGTTTTTGATCGGCGCTCTAGTGAGCTCGGAGCGATGCACGGCGCCTGTGTTGGCCCGAGGTGCCAAATGCCGCCCTCCCTACGAATATATCGAGAGGATCCGTTTTATCGCAAGAGGCGATCAGCCATCATTTATTTCTCTGTTTCTCTCTCCCCTTCCATTCCGTAGTTGTCTGACTTTGCAGCCTCAGGTCTGTCTGAATATCATTCGCACTCGTATTTATATATATATATATTCGCTTATCATTGCGAAGGATTTCTTTATGGCTATGTTGGATGAGAAGAATTCACTGGAAATCCTAGTAGAAAACAGCTAAACTCAAAGAAAGATCAAGGTTTCTTGAGCTTTTGTGAGAAATTTCAAAGTGTTGCTTTTTCATAAACAGAAAAAGATTTTTCCCGAAGTAAATATAATCACTTACATTTATACATTTATAAATATAATATTTTCCAGAAATTTCCTTCAATTTTTCTTATTTAATCATATCAGTTAATATATGATTAATCATAGAATGACAAGAAGTTAATGTTATTAGAAGTTGAGAAGTACTTATTATTGTTATTACTGTATAATGTTAAAATAATAAAAAAAAAAAAAAAAAAACTTTACTTTTCATTATTGTTGTTTATTTAATTCAGGTTTTATATGTTAATTTATTTAATAAAATTCCTAATCATTACAGAAAAAATATTTCCTTTCTTTCTTTTTTTTTTTTTTTTTTTTATATATGTTACTTTGCGAGTTTATTGTTTGTTTTCTTTCCCGTAAGTTCTTAGATAAGAAACTTATTGAATGAGATAAAGGTCTTCCAATATAATATCACTTAATAATTAGTCAACGACATAACATTATGTTGATACATTCAAAAACGTTCGAAAAATTAATTGAAATAAAATGCATTTTACGTAAAAGAATAAAAAAAAAATTAAAATTTAATTCATGCAAATTTAGAGGCCTAAAAAAATGTACTTTTTTTATTTACTAAATGAAAAGAATTTGGTATCATTTAATTAACTATTAGTTAAACTTTATATAATTATAAAATTAACATTAAGTCAATAAAAAGATTTATTGAATAATTTAAAAAAAAAAAAGGAGGGAAAAAAAATAAACAAAAAAAAACCATATCATTTTGAAAAGCGTTTTTATAAAATTTTTTTTTTTTTTTTTTTTTTTTTACTGTTTTCTAATCCTTTACAAAAGGAAACTTTCCAAAAATTTACTTCTTATAAGATATTATTAAATTAATGATTATATATTAGTTAATAGAAGTTTCCTTTTATAACCGCCCTAATAGTAAAGGTGGGTGTTGGAAACCACCTTTTCAAGTGACAAATGACCAGGCGATGAAGACGGTAGTATTAGATCCTTTTTTTTTCCCTCCTGAATTTCTTTTTTTTTTTCTTAAGTCGTCCTATCGTGTAGCCCCGATCTGGTCATATTTCGGTGATTACCGATAGGTGGCAGAGCTGTCTGTTCGAGTTGAGTTGCATTCGGGAGGCGTATTTGGGTCTCAACTTTAGGCGGCGCTCTGCGAAGAAGGGGCCACTAACATAGCTCCACCCATTTTCTGCAAATTCGCAGCCGGCGGCGTTGCGTCTGCTCCGTTCAGGGCTGTGCGCGCGAAAGCATCGCCTGGCGGTAACAGTCGAGCATCAGATACCGACCAAGTAGGACTGTGCCGCTCGTCTCTGCCGTTGCGCATTGCCTTCCTTCCACGGATTTTTGCCACAGCGAGAAAACGTCGAGTGTGTGTTGTTTTCGTGTTTATGTGTAGCAAGCAAATAGATTGGAGAATACGCGTTTATGTGCAGCGAGAACCGAGGAGACAGCTCTTAACTCCGCCGGTGTGGTGTTCTTTATTTACTATGCAGTCATTCTGATTTCTTTTTTGATCTTGTGCGTTGGGTAAAAAGCTCGCCTTGCCAAGACTAGAAGGAAGGGTAGTCATGCGCAGGCGAGCAATGCTTCTTCTCTTGCCGTATCATCTCTGACCGACTCGTAATTTTGTTATTGCTAGAGTCCAGTGCAACCACGGCGATCCAAGCGACCAAGACGACGTCGAACCGTTCAGCGGAGGGACTGGGACGGCCCGTTCGCCGGCCACGTTTCAGTCCAACGCCGCCTATGTGGCCGATTCTCTCAGCCCATGGAACTTGGTGATGGGGGCGCGGTGCCTGTCCAGCAAGTTGGCTGTGGTCCCGTTGTCCTGGCTTCTGCAGCTATTCGTCATGTGTCTCCTAACTCAAGCAGGTAACAGATTATACACTTATCACTTTCCACTCGTACTAGAATTGCATTTGTTGTCAAGATAGTTAACCTTATCGAACATGATAAAGACCTTTAATTTAAATGGATACACAATCAGCATTTTTAATATTAATATTTTTTTTAAGTTCATCAGCTTTCAATTTGTTAGTTTATTTCTTACTTTTGTAAAATAAGCTATGATTAAATTTCATCTTCATAAGAATAAAAAAATTAGTTATTACTTATAACTAGCTTGTGATCGATGTTAGTTGTTTATTCTTGTTTCTTATTTTTTTTTCTTCTGATTCTAAATTGTAGCTAAATCGCAGCGTTGTCAGGTGGATTTTTGCTCGAACGAATTTCAAAAGTCCTTGGACGAGAATCAGATATCGTCGGGTCCAAACTATCAATATTGCGTCGCATTGCGAACTTACTCGGATTGCCTGCGGAATACGGCTCGTACCTGCCGCGGCAATCTAAAATACCACTCGATGACGTCGTACGTACAGCAGAGAATCAACGAATTCAACTGCTCGTACATGTCCGTGGGGGTGTCCTCCACCATGAGGCCGATTCGGCCGTCGCCGCCAAGTTACTGCGCCTACAAAGGGCGCGCCGACTTCTGCTCTTGCGGACTCTTCGGTGACCCCCACCTGCTGACATTCAACAACAAGGCCCAAACGTGCAAAGTGTTGGGGGCCTGGCCTCTCATCGACAACGCTTACCTCGCCGTGTCGGTAACCAACGAAGCAGTCGTCAACGGCTCCAAGGCGTCTGCAACTAGTAAGGTCAGTAACTGCACATTTTGTTTTGCTTTTTTAAAGATGATAAACAGTTTATGTAGTATGATAGTAAACAATCACTCACAGAAAAGTGCCCCTTTAAATCCAGTAACATCTAGTTACTGTAAAAAATTAGGCAAAGAAAAATGAGGCATCATGTATCGATTAGTTATTGCCATTTATTTGTTTTGTTTAAAAATGTTAGCATGTTTTGGTTCGGGCAGTGCTTATCTTGAACATTTTGGTTTATATTTAATTTCTGCAGTATTTCATTACCAAAGTAATGTCTAGTACGATTCCGTTTATGGGTTGGCTTTATTACTATACATAACATGGTAATTGTATTCAGGAACACATTTTAACATAGATTAAAAACGTATTAAGTTAATGAGCATTTGCGACACAGATGCCATCTTTGGTCTTTTTAACGAATCAGATGTGGTTACGAAATAGGTAAACAAATCTGATAACGTTATCTCCGTTATTTATTTATCTTATTTTTTCTTAACGAAAAGCTTCGATATCGTTTTATCAGCAAATGTCACCCATTGAGATCCCACTTTCACCTTTAAAGACTGGTGGATCGTTAGCGACTGGGGATGAGATTATATTCTGCCACAAGAAGTTATTCCGAGTAGATGCCTCGGTCTCCGTCATGAATCATTTTTATGAAAGGGGCGTCGGCTTTATTATCCGCAAAACTAATGGGGATTTCTGAAAGTCTAATGAAAGCCCCGGTGCATTTGTTCGCGTGTAGGGATTCGGTTGCCTGACTGGGAGTCGTCGCTAACACCCAACATGGTCGGAAGATGCTCAAAGCTGCAGGTGTGCAGTCAGGAAACCAGTTGGCGGCTTCATCTTCCGAACTCGCTTTTACAGGCCATCTGTGTGATTTAGGACAACGTTTGTAAGGCAGCAGTTGGCCTTTTTCAGCATTTATCAGATGAATCATTCGCTGCAATTAAGAGGTCACCCTTTCCAAACATTTCCTGCTTCATTAACTGTATTTATTATTGAATTTTCATATTCTCAAGCTATTTCTTTTCAAAATGTTGGGATTTTTCAGCATTTGAACTTCAGTATTTTATTTTTCTTGTTTTCTTCTCTTTCTTCTTCTTTTATTTTTTTTTTCCCCTCGCTTCGTTAATTCCTTCTCCCATCTTCTTTTACCAAAATACGCTTTGGGAATAATATTTAAATAAAAATGCAGTTACCGAACAGGAAAAGACCGAGCAGAAAAAAAAAAAAAATGAGTATTCATTTGTGAAAAGATATGCAGGATAAATCGGTCTGAAGTAATGGAAATTGCAGTAATCTTCGTTCGACTCGGAATGCCAGCCATGACATGCTCCCCCTCCGGAGAGGGAATATTTTTCAGATAATCGGCGCATCGATCCCATTATGCAGTCCGTTCGGATCATACCTTTTATGTACATCGCTTTGCTGAGGGCAAGGTTAAGAACTGTTGAAAATTTGTCAGCGTTTCTTGCATCCGGTCCCCGGGGTTTATCGCGGCAGGTTTTGGGCTTGCCTCGGTTTTTGCTTGAGCCTCGGGCCAACTCGCGTCGGATTTAGAAGAGTAATCCCCCAGAGAGGAGAATTAAATCAAAAAAAGAAGAGAGAGAGAAAAAAAAAAAAAGACGGGCCGCGAAACTGACAGAGCCTGACAGCTGCCATTTACTTTTGGGTCCGAAATGGAGGCCGGAGAAATTGTAGGCGCGTGCAAGGGTTCGAGATTTTCACCGCCGACGTCGGAATCTTGAAATCCGAATGAAGGTGGAGTGGTGGGGGGAACCTAAGGGGAATGCGCTCGGTTGGTTTGAAGGGTGGGATCGGTCCTTCGTAACGACTTGTGCCTTGCCTACCCCTCCTCTCCTCCCTGCGCGAGGGGATTTTTTTTTTTTTTCTTTTCCTCTTCGTTCGCCCCGGGCAGTTCTTCTGAGGCGGCAGCGTGAATCTAGTCACGGATGGTAAACAGTGTTGTGGGGCTCACGCATTTTTCGCTTGTAAGGGATCATAATGAGAAGTCGATCCGGAGCTCCGATTAACAGCGACAGAGGCCCAGAGCCGCTTGAGTGCTCCCCGAAGCCAGGCGGTTTGTTGTGTCGGCCGTTGGGCTGCGCATTTACATGCAGCACCTCTCCTGCGGTGACCTTGCCTGTCCTGCAAACGGGTGAGAGCTGTCGGCCGAATGGAAATTCAGGACGCCCAGGGGTCGAGAGAAGAGAACCCGACCAACACAAGGGAAAAAAGCATCAGGTTTAAAAGACGCCTCTCCCTAGACTCGCCTGTTGTGGTATCTAAGGCGAATAGAACCATCGGTACTGTTACCGAATTACAACTGTAGCGTTTGAAAAATAGAGGTCGATGCCTGGTTTCAAGAAAGAAAAAAAAAAAGAACCCCTGTTCTATAATAGACACTTATTCTCCCCTCCCCTGCCATTTCCAACGACTACACATCTGAACACATCCGAATCACGTCGCAACACAGAATTTTTTTTTTCTTTCGTCAGATATAAATAGACGACAGTCGGTTCTAAAGGTGCATCTTTGATCGCCTATTTTCTCAGTTCTTCTCTCGTATATCCTCAACCGACGACTCGATCATCCGTTGATTCACCATAAATTTTTAATGCGGAGCGCCAGGCGAAGGCAAGCGATCGGCTCCTGCTCGGCCGCGGTGAGCCTCGGATGAGGCTAGACAAGATGGCGTCTAGTAGATTGGCTGCTTGGGTCTGGTGGTGCAGCCTCCCATCCAGACTATTTCTTCTTCTTTCTCCCCTCCTCCTTTCTTATGTCCTGATGGCAGCGTGTTGCCCGAGGACACACAGCCAACTGACTAGAGAAATTATGGATATTTCCCTAATTACTGTAGATTTCAAGTCTACAAGTGAAGGTCGTCCCTGCGAAATAAGCGATACACCTGATCCCGAGAATCCTCGAGGGCTAATCGCTGGACTCTCTGGGGTCGCCAATTACAATACGTAATAAATGTCGCATTAACTAAAAATAAGCAAATAGTAGCGATTACTGTGTTGGTTTTGGATTTCTCTACATTGTATCTCTTAAAAGGGTCTGATTATTTTATTATCATAATCAACGTGTATTTGTATGTTGTATTATTTCCGGTCATTAAATTTAGATACTTTTTTTTTTATCTTTTTCACAGAATCGTTTTATAACAGTGTCGATATTGAAAAACCATAGAGAAAACAAAAATTGCCTCGAGTTCATTAACCTAACATGAAAATATCGATTGAAATTAATGAATGAATTCTTTGTAGAGAAAAGTTGCATCTGTTCGAAAGAGCAGTTTTTCTTTTAATATTTTTGACGTAAAAAAAAAAAAGGAGACAAATAGGAAGTAAAATAAAATAGTTTTCTATTACCGATTTCTTAATAAATTAATAGCATGATTTTTTTTTTCCTCTGAAGAATATATTTTCGATTAGGAAAGTTCTAACCATTGGTTAACAAATCTGATTTATTATCCCCAGAAAATGTCTTACCACTTTGTGTATCTAGTCCACACATGGGTTTAATGTGGTTTCCATTTACTAATAATTTTATTTAAATTAAAAAAAAAAAGGCATGAAACAGCAATTTTAACTTTAGATATATTTTAGATCATTTTTAACTAATATCTAACAGTTTCCTATTAGTTTAACAACGAGTACAGTGTTTAATGGCGTAGACTGAATGACTAAATATATACTTCTGCTACTTAATAATCTAAAAAAAAAATAATATAGGAAAATTCAAATTAATAAATAAGAACATAACTGGAAATAAAATACTGCAGAAGTAAAAATCTCTAATAGTTGACATTTTTTAATAAAAAAGAATATTGCTGTTACTTCTGAACAACTGAGATAGAAAAATAGCTCTATTTTTTTTTTTATCAGAATAAAAAATTAAATCAGAACGTTTATTTGGTATTCTAATTTACCAGAATTCATAATTCGAAAAATCACGAATTTAATTTTTGAGTCTCATATAGAGTTCATCTCTATTAATATAAATTAGCTTCTTTTTTTTTCTTACGACGTTGTCTTTATTTCCTTATTTACGTTCCTAAATCGGATGTATAATTCAGATCTCAAAAAGTTAATAAATTAGGGCTTTTCATTATAATTTACAATTAACTGTTTGTTAAAATTTTTCTTATAAAATTTCCAAATTCAGGAGTGGGCTATTCTCGTAAATGCTACGATTCGAATGTTTGTTTACAATATTTTGAGCTTTAAGTAGAATTTAACCTTTTAGTCAATTTAAACGTTTGGTTTCTGCGTAGAATAGTTAAATTAGTTTAATCATTGAATATTGTAGATAATGTGGAATTTCAATAATTATACAACTGATACAAAGTTTGCTATTATTGCTTGTATACAATTTTTTATTAATTGTTTATCATAGTCTATTGTGACAGAATTAAAAAATAATAATAATAAATTATAATTCTGCACGTATTAATATTATTGCTTCCACAATCTCGTGCATCAAATATATAATATATTATAACATTAACATTTTTATTTAAGGTAATTTTGATTTTCATCACTACCTTTTTAAAAGAAACAATAAAAAATAAACGACAATGATAGAGAACTGAAATAACTATCCAATCAAGAAGGCATCAAAACAAGAAGATTTACGCAATATTCCGATTATTCGCTGGCAATAACTTAAAAAATGCCTGAAAAATTATATTAAACTTCCCATTCTTTTTGTCTGTGAGGCTTCCGATTTGAATACCATCACTGAATAGAATATTTCATATCTTGTAAAAAAATGATTTTTTTCATGATGTCCCATATTTCCTTATATGGTCATAATATTTTTGTAAAAATTAAAGATATATGGTTGAATTGATTAAGATTAAGCTGGTGTTAAGTGCCGATTAAAAATAAAATTGTGTTTATACAATATATGCTATGACATTACGTTTGGATTTCACTACCTAATAAGTAGGTAGGTAATAAGTAAGTAGGATGCCAGCACAAGTAATGTAAAACGGACAATTGACTCATAATAATCGCAGTTTTGTAAATTACATATTGTTGGCATTGTTTTGATTAAAATTAGGGATAAATCTTCGTAATATATTAGCAGTGTTTTGATTGGATCGATGGTCGGTATAGATTTTTTTTTTTATCGATTGAGTTGTAGGATTACAACGATGCACAGTAACAATAGACGTTTAGATTTGAAAATTAATCGGTGGATCTACAACAGTCTTTAGGACAAAACTGAAGTAACGATAGATTTTGATCTAGGTTTACATAAATTTAGGCTCACAGCAGTGCGTTTGAGAATCATCAGATAACTAACAGTTTTTCAGAAGAGTTAATGGCGCAGTGGGTTCAAAATTTATCTAAAAAAAAATTAACATTTAAGCACATTTTTTTCTTTTCTCGGCCTTATTATTTTCTTGATTTAAGTTTCCTTTGTAAAGAATTATAACTATCAGAAAAAAAGTAATTAGAGAATTTTCTAAAACTGATTTCTTACAAACTACTTGTTAAAGTTATTTGAAAGGTGAGAAAGGACATACCTTATTTATAAGTGAAAAAAAAAAAAAAAAAAAAATAATAAAATTTATGCAAATTTCTTGGAAATAAATATTTCCATATGAACAGGAAGTAAAGCCAGCTGCCATCATTTCTTTGTAAATCTATCTTCATTTGCAATAAGTGTTCTCATTTTGTAATACATTTCAAAATTGACATTTCATAAAAAATGGGAAAATTGTTCATAAGCATAAATATTTGATTCGAAATATCCTTTAGAACCTTATTGTTCGAAATTGATCTTATATTAACTAATGTTGACTTGAACCTACCCTATTTCTTGAAGTTTCTTAGTTAAACATTAAAGGATAGTTTCTTGCAGTCTCTTCTTCTATGTAGTACTCGTGGTACTGTTACTAATTAATATGTCTTCGTATAAATTTCAAATATATGTATCTGTATAAAGTTTATTGTTGCTTATATTTTAGAATTGAGTAAATGGAACAGCAACAGCAAATTATGGATTTACCAAATCAATTTAAATCTTTTAATAAAAATATTTCGTTTTTGCAGCTGATCCGATAGTTTTTCGTAAACATTACGATAATACATTTCGTCTTCGATGTCGTTTTGTTTCTTTGTTGTATTTAGTGAAACAAGATTCAAATTTTTCAGCAGTAACAAGACGCCGACTTAACATAAAAAGGGGCCATGTAATCCGAACGCTGTCCCATTAGTGGGTTCGGATCAGTGGGATGTTTCTTTTCTCTTTTTAAGGAGAAGGATACATATGTGGATCGTAGGAGGACAATGGTCCCTTCCTTCCGTCCTTGCAGATGTTGGATCAAATATCGAAGACTCAGTTAATGAGATCGACCCTGTGACTGGAGAAGAACGAGCCTTTGCGTTGTGTTGCTCCACCAGCGGCCTTTTCACTTGCCTACATCGAATCAAAATAAACACTGCCATGCCAATATTGCTTATCTTGCGCTCGTTCGCTATCGAAATTCAGATAAGAATCTACAGGAATTAAGCCAAGTGTTACCCTCGTCTCCGGTTACACTTGGTTTGATTAGAGGACTCTTTTTTTTTTAATGTTTTTTATGAGTTCTTTTTACGAAGTGAAAACACGGAATTGTTTATATTTGTGAGGCTATTATACGATAACATGATCCTTAAAAATTGAATATTAAGTATCAAGTACTATAAAATGACTAGTTTTATTTGAAGACTTAATAACTGCAGGACAGACCGATAACCGAATGCAACATACGATTACGTTATTATGAAAGTTAAAGCTTAGTTTACGAGGCAGCAGAGCTTTTTAATTATCCGATTCTCGATTCAGAAGTTTTCTGTTTTTAAATCATTACATAACACATTGTTTTGTTATCAGATGTAGGATACTGCAACTGAAAGTCAAGAACTTTAACCACAAACGTGACACGAATTGAGCCTTTTCTCATTAATAATTGTCGAATTATTATCGATTTCAGTTGATGTTCGTAATAGGGAATACACATTAAACAAAGAAAAAATATCTCATCAACATAGAATTTAAACAAATTATAGTTTATGAATTGTCGACGTCAATTTAATTTTAACCTTACAGTTTTAAAACGAAGAGTACACGTATTTGTTACTACGAATACTTAGTAATTAGTTCTACAACAACTAACAAATATGAAGCAGTTGTTGAAAATTACTTTTTTGTTCATTAAAATTTTATTCGGATTATTTATAAAGCATTGTACGTAGATGAGATAGATTTGTAAAATTTCTTTAGTCCGTTTTTATGGATTGCAAGAGTGGATACTACTTATCAAACAAAATAAAAAGGATTAAGTCCATATTTACTCCTAATCTCCTCTCTTCTAGTTGTCATATTATTATAAATAACCACATCTTATGTCAATAAATATACTAAATAAAATTCATTTATTTAATATATTTAAAAACAGCAAATTTTCGGGAAAGAGAATCTTCTTACCTTTATCAAGCCTATTTTTAAATATATTTAATAAATGTATTTTATTTAGTATATTGATTGGCATAAGAAGGACTTTACAATTTTATTTTACTTTACATTTGTTACGTAATTTAAACTGTGGTGATGGTACGATAACGAAAAATTCATCTACTTCCGATTTATGACTATTACAATAACACCAGAATGAAAGTAAATGGATTACAGTAGTTGTATGTTTGTTTTGTCTTTTTCTTTTAATGCACAAAAGAGATTTTTGTTAGAAATTACAAAGCAAAAATAGAGAAAATCGCCACTAAAAAAAAGTAAACAGAATAGCAATCGTTCATAAAGTTTTAAAGATAAAAGTAGTATTATACATTGCAAAACATTAAATTAGCTTTAATGATAGCAGTGATTTACCGTAAAGAAATATCTCTGGTTTCCTAAAATTCTTGCATTTATTTCTGAAAAGTAAACAAAATATATCCGTATTATTTTTATATTATTTTATTTTATTTATATACTTTTTTTTCCTTTGAAAAAAAATTGAAAAATAAATATGTTTATGTTGAATTAATTTTCAGTTTGGTTCTTTTGTAAAGTGCTGTAATAAAATAAGATATAATGTTTTTTGTTTACTTTTTACTTAATCCTTTAATTCTATATTAAGCACAAGTGAAATTAATTTCTCGGAACCAGGGAAGCATCCGATGACTTTACAAGAGAGGAGGAATATCATTTTTCAATGTTGTTCTTTCAGTTGATATTTAACTGAAAGAGAACTTAAATTTGATTATTATTTTTTTTTCTTCTTCTTTCCATTACCCGTCGATGTTCAGAGGGTTTTTTTGTTTTGGTTTTCTTTCTTTCTGTTTCTTCGTGGTGTTTTCCATTCTCTCCTCCTCCTCCTTCTTCTTCTGACCTTGTGGCAGTTGTTCGCGATGCGTTTCCGGCTCGGACTGGAAAATGACCGCGGCCATCCCTCCTTCTGACCAGACGAGTTCCACGAAGCCTACCCGACATCCCCCGGTGGCAGAAGTGCGCTCTCCTGCCAGCGTAATTTGCATTCAATACAGTGGGAACAAATTTAGGCTTTTTTTTTTTTTTTTAACCTCTCCCAGAAATCGATCTGTTTTATAAACGTTCAAATCCATAAGCCAAACAATATTCCAGTGGTTCTTCAGTTTTTTGGAACCACTTCTCTTATTTTCTGTTATCATTCTGTATTTTTTTTTTCGTATATTTATGACTTCTGAATATTGTAAGTTGCATTTTCTTTCTTTTTAATTTATCTATAAAAACACTTCAGCATTAATACATTATTAGGCAACTTTAAAATAATCTATTGTTCATGAGCAAAAAAATGTGATATCTCCATTAATTGAACAATCGCAAACAAATTCTTAATAAAACCATTGCCAACAATGTATGGATCTAGAGTGACAATACAAACGAATTTATTAAACACAAAACGAAAGAAAAGAATAATAGTAAAGAAATTCCTGAATGAACGTGGAATATTTAGCAGAGCTCGATAACTCAAGTTTTCCGAATAAATTATAATCTTTTCTCATTTATATTTTCTCTTTTATAATGTTTTCTCATTCTTCTTCTTCCTTCTTTTATTTACTTTTTAAGAAAAGAATATTTCTGATTTACGTATCAGTTTATCGACTAATTATTATTTTGTGTTATTATATTTTATTATCATTACTTAAGACTGTTAACTTTTAAAAAACAATAAAATTAAAAGTTGTTTTTCTGAAAATCTT
Organism: Thereuonema tuberculata; assembly: GCA_023159025.1. NCBI lineage: Eukaryota > Metazoa > Arthropoda > Chilopoda > Scutigeromorpha > Scutigeridae > Thereuonema > Thereuonema tuberculata. The sequence continues at coordinate 109,307,375 of JAFIDM010012231.1, forward strand.
AGTAAATAATTTTTAATATCACGAGATGCGGTCACATTCTTATAGCAGTTAAATTGTTTATCACAACTTGAAAAATCTCTTGAAGGCTGTTGAAAAATCTGTTTTATATTTAAAATTTGAAGAAAAGTTTCCAGAAAAAGAAAAAAATATTCATCAGAAGCACAAAGTACATTGAATGTAAAATTCCTATCGGTTAATTTGAGGTTAGATAAAAAAATAAATAAAAATATAATGATTGTAATAACAAAAACATTGGAGTCAGCAATTCATATGACAGCCATTTATTTCATTTTAATTTTTGAAGAAAACATTTCAGACAACAGTTCATTAATTTTTAAAAGATACGTCCATACATGAAGTTTCATTTATCGAATCATTTATTGACTGTACTTTTCTTTGTCTTTAATAGTCTTACGTATTACGTATTGTCTATGTTTGATTATTTATTATGTTGTTTTTTTATTGTCATTGCGTTTTTTGCTTTTTATTATAAGCAACTTTATTTAAGAAATTAACTGCTATATAATATCGTGTCCATTATTTTAGTCATCAGATTAATTTCTCTTTCTGGAAATATTTTTTAAAGTTAACGTGACTTTCAAGTAATTTTTATGAATCTGTTGAATTTCGATTTGACGATAAATCTAAACAAAATTCAACTCTTGATATTAAATTATTTTACGTAGGTTCTCGATTACGTAGGTTTTTACGTAATTACTTTAGCAACATAACTGATAGAATTTTTTTCGAATCTAAATAACTTTTTTTTAAGAACTAATTGAGTTTTAATTCTTTCATTAAGAAAAAAAAAAAAAAAAAACAATAAAAATTCCGATTCAAAATATATTATTTAGTTTCTTGTGTTCATTTTTCAATGAATAACAGTTCAAAACGTTGTCATTGAATTGACTACATCTGAGTTTTATTAAGCCTAATGCTTACGTCGGAATAATGGCTTTTACAGAGCAATAAGTGACTGGGCGTAATAAAGGGAAGTTAAAGCGTGGACAGTTTATTTTGTTTCACACTTGTAGTTTCAGTAGACAAGCAAGGCAGTTGTTAATTTCAAACAGGTGTTTTAAAGTGAACTGGTTGCAGATGGTTTAGGATTCATAGGATTTGAGATGGTAAAAAGGAGGAAATTACAAAAAAAAAATACAATAAGTCTACATTGTAGTTTTTTCCTAGTTTAGGCGTTTGTGTATTTAATAGTAGTATTTGATAGACTCCAGTTACTTTAAAAATAAAATAATATACTGAGCTAGATCTACTGTATTACTTGAATGGGTGGGAGTGGTTAATTGTAAAAATAATTTTTTTTTAGCCTCTTTTCACTCCATAAATGGTTAGTTTCTTTCTTTGCTACTATCTGATGTTCTATTGAACCGATTTTCAAATAGTTCTTTTGATAACTTCTTCATTTAATTAATAATAATAACAATTACATTATAAAAACTATGTAAAATTATGAAATAAAACTAGGAAACTGGTTCTTGTACGTTTGCAAATCAAAGACCTTATATTTCAATCTTTTGTTTCTGTTAATTTTTCACATCAGTTCTGATTATTTTAATTTTGTTATGAGATTACTTTTAATCTGATAAAACCTTATAGGTTGAGGCATTTTTAAACTTCTTTTTCTTCCCTATTCTCCTCTGTCCCATCTTTAAAAATAATGTTTTTGAATTTTTTTAAAACTAAATAACAATAGTAATAAATTTCGAAAGCTTTTCAGATAAGCTTTAAATCTGAAGCGGATGATATTATAGGAACACTAATATTGTTATCAAAGGAAACAAATTCATTTGATTTATTCACTGATACACAATCATACCTGAGATTCGTTTGGTTTGAGTGAAATACTTGGTACCAGTTCTACTCGCGTACACATTTGATTTAATTTCGTTGTGTAAATTCATCCCACAGATTCTTGTCTTTGAATCTATTAATTAGTCAATCCGCGTTTTGTTCCCGTGGGGTGTTTTTCGAATCGATTCCATCAATCAATTTCATTTATAAATCTAATATTACAGGTTTTTTTTTTCTTTTTTAAAGAAAAAAGACTGAATAGCAATATTTTCTGTCTTTGAGAAAAATAAAGTGTGTTTTAATTGTTGTTGTTTTTTGTTTTTAGTTTTGCTTTTATTTATAAAGCATTTACAAGTTAGATCCGACTGAGTTTGAACAATAATTACATTTGAAACATAGAGCAGATATTATCATTAACGAATTAAATAAATGAATATTTATATATAGTTTTCCAGTTCTGTGTTTGCCTCTGTGTGTAACACAAGAGAAGGCTGCCGGGCAGGTCACACATGTGCTACAGCGCAGACATAGTAGTGTCGTATAATCCAAGTGATGAACGAAACTATCCTGTACTCTCACATTTTCCGGCTTGCCATCTCATCAGCTGAGTCTGAAGGAAGGATCAATTGTGATGCTCCTTCACAATTTCAATCCAAAGAAAGGACTTTGTAATGGCGCGCGGTTTGTCATCGCAATTACGGCAGAAGTTCTTTCAGAAAGCAACAGAGATGATATCGTCACTATTCCCAAGATCGATTTTCAACCGAGTGATGTCAATTTACCATTAGAGTTGAAGCGCCGTCAGTTCCCAACAATGTCCGCATTAGCAATGACTATTAATTAGTCGCAAAGACAAACCTTCGAGCACATAGGTTTTTTTTTGTTTGTTTTTGAGCGAGCAGGTATCATCCCATGGCCAACTTTATGTTGCATTGTCGTGTTCACGAAAGGGAGAGATCATCAAAGTACTCATGAAAGAAATTAAAACGACGAACAAGGTTATGATGCTCTAATTTTCACTCGCAAATGACTTTTAATCAAGCCTTCCAATAACCTAATTCATTTATGTTCCTAGCAACACATTCATTTTAATTTTCTATCCCCATATTTCAAAAAACTTTTTTTCTTAAATAGCTTTTCAATTTGTGTGTGTGTGTATCCTCTGTGTGTAACTCAAAGAGAGCTATCATCAAGTCTCACAATGTATTACAGCGCGGTCGTCATTGTTGATGGCCAGTTATCCCATCATTGTTGATGGGCATTTACGCTAATATACTAAATAATATTTAAAACATTCTGTACATCCAGTGTTTTCACATTTCTGGGCCTCATGGCCTCTTCCCCCCTCCCCCATCTTTTCACTTTTAAAGACAAAGTTAATTTTATAATTTTTGATTACAAAATTTCATTGTAAATCTAATTGCAACTATTTGTATTAATTTAAGCAACTCGATTCACTGCTGAGATAAAAAACATCGAAGTAATTTCTGAGAGACGAAGCTTTGTGTAAATTTAAATATGAAAAGTTATCATTTAATTAAGATTTTACAGCTAACACTTTTCTTTCCTTCTGCAATGAAACCTTTTTACGCCCCCTAGTTTAAGAAGCACTGCAAGCACTTACTGTCTCCTGAAGTTAAGGCAAATCGTTCTACCGAATTTTAATAAAATTTCGAAATTTGTTTCATTGAATCAGGGTTTGATTATTTGGTTGATTTTTTGAGAGTCTGAATATAGTATTTGTGTATTCCTAATATTTTTTTTTCTTTTTTTTCCTTAGGTGACGGTAATTATTAAGCGGAATCATCCGTGTGCTTACGAGAAGACGTACGAAGCACAGCCGGACAATGTTCCCTCGGCTTTCATTGACGGCACCCAATCGAGTGGCGAAGAGCGCAGCGTCAAAATACGGGAAAAGGAAGCCAACCGACATATCGAAATCTCTATCAAGTACATCGCCACGACGATCGTGGTCCGTCAGGTGGGTCGCTACCTCACCTTCACCATCCGAATGCCCCAGGATGTGGCCAAGCTAGGAGAACACATGGACGGGCTGCAGCTGTGCGTCAAGGGCTGTCCGGCCACCGAACTCCTCGACTACCGGAAGCCTCCGGTCGGTCCGTCCGACGAGGTGATGTCTCGCGAACAGGCCACTGCCAAGTGCAAAGAGTTGAACATCACGAACTTTTACTTAGAGTCGTGCATCTTCGACTTGATCATGACGGGTGATACGTCGTTCCGGGAGGCGGCCAATGACGTCATGAGGGACGTCAATCATCTAAATCCCAGTGCGCCGCCGGCCGACAGGACTACATCGCCGCCATTGATTAAGAATCCCAGTCGGGAGGTGCTCATGATTTCCCCGAGTGGTGGCAGTGGTGCATCCGCTGCTGTAACGTACAGTGTCAATGCTAGGAACTCAGTCCAATGGATGCTACTAGTGTTATTTGTAATGATTTTGACGAACCGGTAAGAGAAAGCGAAGGGAAAAGAAGACTATATAGAATAACACTTACCTTTTGGTTTCGTTGTTGATTTTTTTTTTTTCTTTCTTTTTTTTTTTTCTTTTTAAGGATTAAAAAAAAAAAAAAAAGAAAGTTTGTCATCCCATCCCTTCATCCCAAATCCATCATAAGTTTTCTTGTCTTTTTAGTTCTCCTTTTCTTTCGAACAATGAAAGAAGAAAAATTTCCAATTACGAAAAAGATTAGAACAGACATGAACCGTTTCTTTTTTTTTTTTTTTAAACGAATCGACTACAAGTTATTCGTATTGTCAGACAAAAAAAAATGTTGTAAATATATGAACTGATAATAATATTGTGCTAAACATAAAAAGTGATTGATTAATTATTAATATTATTATTATTATTATTATTATTCTATTCCCTCTGCGTCCCCCCTTCCCAATTTTTTTTCTTTCCCCACAACGAAATGTTCTCAGATTTTTCAGTTTTACCTTTTCTATTTTTATTTTGGATCCTAAAGCCATTTCGTTCGTGTTTCTTAAAAAAAAAAAATATTACAAACTTTGAAATAACCGCTACTACTACTACTATCTTGTGTCCTTCCAGGGGTTGTGTGTGCGTTTTTTTTTTTTGTTTTTGTCCTGCCCCTCTGGATCAATATGCTGATTCACAACGGCTGAGCATTCCAGGGTCTACGGATACATAGCGTGAGAGGAGGAGAACCGGGGGCGGGTGTGCCTGACACATTTTATAACCACCCATAAAAATCAATGCGCCAACAATAGTTAAAAGGGTGGTGTGGGTTGGTGTTTATATTTTTTTTTTATTTTATTTATTATTATTATTTTTTTAATTCTTGCTGTAATTCCACTACAGCTGCAAATGACAAGTTTTCAAAATTTAATTAAAAAAAAATTCCTAACATGAAATGAAGTTGGAACTAAATAATCAATAAGAATTTAGTTTTTCAGTTTTGGTTTGTTTTTTTACTCTTTTAATTAACCCAATACTTTATAAAAAGTTTTGATACAGAATTATATTAACGTACCTCGTAATATTGAAGAATTTTTAATTTTTAAGTTAAAAGAAAGAGAAAAAAAAAATAGTTTGTATAATCAGCAGTAGCGTAGTGAAAAATTTGACCTGGGATGAGAGAAAAGTGATGTAAAAATTCTGATTGGAGAAAACTAAGCAAAAGAAAAATTATATATATTTTTATGTACAATATTTATATATTTTGGTAGCGAGTTAATTATTTATTGCCTCATTGTTTTTTTATTACTGTTACTCAATATATTTTTAAAAATTGATAATCAATTATATTAGGTTCGAAGGGGGAGATGACATTCCTCCCCCGTTGACTACGCCACTGCTGATCAACAACAATTAGAATTTTAAAAGATTAACGGAGAAGAAATTTTGGAAAAACTTATGTCATTTGTCAGTTTGTTTTGTCGAATTCTACAAAGCTGAGTTTGTTTTAATGAAAATTTGATAATTTGAGTATTATTATTATTGTAAATTACGATAATGGTGTCGTTTTCAAATATTTATAGAGACTTTTTCGCTGCAACTTAACAGAATATCATCATTCCACAGGATATACGAGTTTTTTCAGGATTACATATTTTGTTTTCCCTTTATTTTACAGTAATGAGACGTCGGTCGTATGTAAATATTTAATAACTATATTTTTTTCTTCTTCGTTTTGTATATATCTTTAGTATTCATGTAATTTTAAAGTCCGATGTGATTCTCTACTTAACTTCGCTCACGAATAACAAGGTGCTATTTATATACTTCAGTTCTCAGGTGTGACTTCAATATTCAGGGAGGTTCTCTCGTGCGACCGTCGCAACAGCCAGTGCCCCATTTCCTGCCCGATCAGGTGGTAGTCTCTCACAACCCGTGGCCCCTCCTGCCACTTTTAAGACCTTCCCACGGTGCTTTTGATCAGGGGGAGGGCGGTTCAACAAGACCCAAATGAACTTCTTCAAAGAAGGGTTAAGCTTTTTACCCCCAAGAGGAAAGGAGAGCAATTGCCGAATTTAAATTCGTATCTCGTCACCTCGGCTTCATAAACAATAAAAGTTTATCAATAAAAACAAATTATTGGTTGCAATGTTTTTTTGCATTGCTTTGCATGAAATAAGAAAAAGAATGCCCTTTTCTTTCTTTTTTTTTTAAAGGTAATAAGTAAATATGAGTCACCAAATATGTAAAGATTCCTCCTTTACCCGGCTTCCCTAAACATCGATAAATAATAAACATCTGAAACGAAGTAATTTCATTGATTAACTAATTCTGTCATTTCACTGGCTAATGAGCCGAGAGCATAACAGAAATACGGTCTTTTCAATCGTTTCATGGCCATTTTTGATTTTATGCGTTATTTTTATATCTACATAAAACTGTGGATTACAAACGAGTCTCATGCCTTTGGCCATCGCAGGGCAACGTAAGATGACCTCGACAACTGCCTTTTTTTTTTTCCTTCGCGTAATCTATGTCGACCCGCTACGAAGTCGAACTTGAATAGCTTTTTCTAGCAGTTGTAACTCTTAATCTTGTAAATAAAGTGTCGAATAGATTGTCATTTCGTAAACTTGTCAAACTGTGAAACCCGAATACGTCGAAACATTCTCAAGCGGCAATAGAAACATTCTCAATATCGGTCGACGAAAAAAAAAAAAAAAAAAAAGTTATAATTTCTTCACCGCTTCTGCAAAGTGAATTAGTCGTGTCCCATAATAACGTCTGTTTAATTTATACATCCGGAGAGAGAGAGGGAATTTGGAGCAAATTGAAGAACCTGCAGAGGCAAAGGAATGATCGACTCGTCGTGTCTGGTGCTGTTGATCCTGGCAACAAACATGGATGCTTTGCACCTTCTGTATTTTGTTTTCAGTGATGCCTTATATGGAGGCAGTGAACTTACGAGGATTTCGCATTATTCAATTGGTTTATTCGGAAATTGTCCCTTCACTAGTTTATTTTTATCTTTTTGTCGGAATTTTGACAATGGGCTAACCAGTCCGTGTTGATTCTTTCTTCCTGTTTTTGGGTCTTTTCTCGTTTTTCCCCTCTTCTTCCCCTGCCCGATAAATGAGGGGTTGTCCAAACCATGGACGAGTTTCAGGTGCAAGCAGGAGGGATTTCTTCATTCACCCTTTTCCCCTCCTTCTCACCCACCGATTCGAGTTCTCTTCTTCGAAACCTTTTACACCTTCGCGGCCTAATTGCAAAGTAATGGCCGTTCTAATGAATAACCCCCTGTCCTCGATTCCCCCTTCACCAGCGAGCTTTGGGTTTTTGAAAAATCCAGGTGACTTCCCTACACACACTTCGTTTAAATACAACTTCCCATTTTAAAATTTTATTTTCACGTTATCTCCTCCCGTTTCTCTCACTTCCCCGTTGAGTTTTTCGATGGACAAAAGATCGTATTCTAAAAAGAACACAACAGGAGTTCAGTTTCTAAAGAACCTTTCCCCATTTTTCATTTCCTATTGAGTTTTAGAATTGACATTTGGGTTCTTTTCTAAAGGAAGTTTCCTTTGTAAACTTAACTTTTGTAAGGTAGTTTCTCTGGGAAATATTTTTCTTAAGATTTTTGCAGAATATTTCTCAACAGATATTAATTCAACTAATTAATATTATTTTATTTCATCCTAAATTTTTTTCCCTTGATTTGAAATTTGTTCTTCAGTATTTTTCTTTTACTTTTCTTTAAATAAACTTTTAATTTTAACAGTTTCAAAATTTAAACATGACATTTACATAACGAGGAAGTAAATTGTTTCACCTGGAAAAGATAGCTTTTTGAAATAAGGTATCATTCAATTCATTACTATTTAAACAATTGCACGAAGTGTCTTCTTCAGGACACCGTAAACCATCGATGCATTTTTGTGGAAAGCTTTGAAAAGCCTTATGGGAATCTGCTTCTTTAACCCAAGCTAAAATACGTTGGAGATTTTAACGTATTCCTTTGTATTCTGGAGGTGACTCTTGTATGTCACAGGAATCACAGTGCATTCCAACATGTCTGTCCTATTTGTACTTTTGTTTCGCTTCTTTTACCAATAACGGAAGTGTTAAGTCTTTGTCGTTTCGAGTTTTGTTCAGGGCGAGTTCAAGGATTCGAGCCGGTGTCACTGAGATGGACAGCAGGAATTGTCAATTGGCATCTCCAAGTGCTAATGGATCCTAATGACAGGATGAAGCTCATTCGACAAATTTGCAAGTGCTACTGTTGGCTTTTTTTTTTTTTTTTTTTTTTAAACATCGTTGTCACTGTTTCCTCTTCGGTCTCAACTCGCCGAGATCTTTAAAAAGGCGATTGAATAATTGCGAAGTCGAGAATTGGATTCACCACGGTTGAAACCAACTTCGAAAAGGTCTTTATTTTTTTTGTAGGTTCTCATCTTCGTTTTTCTTTCTGTGCCCTGTTGTTTCTGTATTTTTATCAATTTAAAGGTTATTATGTGTGTGAAAATGTTCTTTTAACATAACCTGATAACACAACGTAGATTATCTTTGCTGACAAAAACAGACCAGACCTCGTGGGGTGAGGGGGAAGGAAGAATTGCCTCTTTGAATACCTTCCTAGTACTTTGGGATCTAGTGCTCGAATGAATATTGAAGTATTGAAATTGTAATGTTACAGCTTAATTCGATTCCAAATTTAGTCAAAATAACCTTAAATAAAAACATATTATTAATGTTAACTTCCAAACAGCGGTAAATTGAAACTTAAATCATCGACATTAAACGATTCACGCTGCTTTTCAGATCTTTTCTGTGTAAGGATTGGGTTTCGCAGTGAAATTGATCTGACGAGCAAAAGTTTATCCGCTGTACGTCAGCGTATCAGTTGCTTTCACCAAGTTTCCCTTCGGATGCGAACGTTGGGGTTCCCCGAATAGGCAGTGGCTGTGTCCGGCGCAGCTGCATCCCTCACACCCCACTGTCAGAGCATTTAACAGATGAGAGTCCGCGAGGGGATAAGAAGGAGGGGAAGAAAGAAAAGATTCGGGTGGAACAAGCCATGTGGGAAACAAAAATCGGCCATTCTTTCAGTGCCCATGATGGCTTCTGCAGATGGGACGTTTCTTGCAGAAGGAATTTAGCGAAATAGAACTCAAAATGTAGCAGTCTTAGTAGCCTAGTCAGTTGCAACCCGTTCATATAGGGGGTGTTGGAATAAAGATTCCGCCCCATGTTTTATTTTATTTTTACCATAAATACTTAATAATAATTGAAAACGACACCATTAAGAAGCAAAATTCACTAATTTTTTTAAAAAAAAAACTCAGCTTCTGCCCTAAAAAAAATCTCGAAGAAACTGTGTGTATCTCTTATTCAAGTGCCAAAATGTTTGATTGTTTTGTTTTCCTTATGTTTGTTTGGAAAGGGGTTGTCATCTAAGGGGTGGGTGGGGAAGAGATTAAAGCCTACAGTTTTACAAAATGTTTCTTTTCTTGTTTCCATTTGATCTCATGCAATATAGTGTTTCATCGATGGCTTTTGTTGTTTTAATTTTATTTTATTTTTAATAATTAGTGTTACAGCACTGTTACAATGTTTGGCCTCCAGATTTTTTGCAATGTATTTTGAATCTACGACTTAATTTATTTTATTTTTTTTATTTAAAAAACTCGCAAGTTGTGCCTCAAACAAATAAAACTCAATCAATTCGCCTTCTTGAATTCCTGCCGCTCTTGTAGATTTTTCTAAGATGAAATAATTGTATATGATTCTGTTGAAATTGCTGGTTTTAATATCTTTGATGTATGGCTTAAATAAATGAGTAATTTGTACATATATTTAGAGGTTAATCTACTTGTTGACGGTCGGGAAAAAACAAAACAAAAAACAGAGAGTTAAGTTTTTGAAGTCTATGTTCAAAATAAAATCAAGGAAAAAAAATATGTATACGAAAGCAAAAATTAGTATTTTTATTTTTTTTTATTTTTGTCTGGTAGAATACCTGCAAACATCTTTAGATTGAAATTGTTGCTTTTATGTTTTAGTCGAACACAGTTTACTATCAGTTATAATGGGATAAACGAAAAGAAAGTTGTACTTTTTCTAAGATAGTTCCAAGATGTGAATGGACTTGATTGCTTTAGAATATTTTTATGAGCTTTTACAAAAGGAGAAATGGAAAATTTTAACTTGCAGAGGCATTTATTCAGATTTCTAAATTGTAAATGTAGGTAAATTCCTTTGGAATAAAAGAGATAAATATGTTACATTTTTTCCCCGACTTTTGCAACTGGTGGATTAACCTAATAAAAAGAGGTTGTTTTTCGTTTTATATCTTGTCTATCTCTGAAGTTGTTACTGCTTTAGAAGTTGTTTTTTGATATAAAAAAAGAAAAAGACGATCCGTTCTGCTGTTAAAGAGAGAAAAAAAGATAATAATGGTTTAGGTGCTCATCAGCCAAGGGTTTTAAACGCCTCGGCCTCTCCATCTTTACCCCTACACCTCCTCGCTCCCTTCCTCCCCGTACTGGCAACACAAAAGTTGATTTGACTATCGATCTGAACTCCATTGAGCTCCTCTTGAGTTTTTCACTGGAGCCGAATTGCAATTACGAGTCAGACCGTGAAAAGACAAAAAGCCTGACGGTCTTCCGATTACCACCAATTGCTTCTTCTCTGAGGCGGGGGAAGGCCCCGGTTATTAGAAACTTGGCCGGGCAAACCGCCATAAATTTCGGTGGCCGAGGTCCCATCCTACGCAGGCCCCTCCATCGCGCCCCTGCAGCAGAAAACGTGCGGTCGAGTCCATTGCCCAGACACTGGGAGGGAGGGTGAAGGTGGGAACGTCGAACACGATCATCGGACGAATTTTTGTCAAATCCATTTGATATTTCCCCCGCCCCTTTCAATCCCCACCTTTTTATTTAATGCCCCTTCCCCTCCACTGTGCTCCAGCCCATTGTGTTGTAATTTTTTTTTGTTGTTGTTTTTCTTTTCTTAAAAAGTGAATGACTGGAAAATGAAACTGTTGTACAAATTTGTATTTAAGTGAAAAAAAAAAAAAACAAATCTTAAGATTAAAAGATATATAATGGAAAAAATGAATTACATGTTTTGAGATGTTTATTTACTTTCTTTTTATTTTTAATTTTTTTTTTAAAGAATGTTTATTGAAGAGTGAAATTTAGTTACACTTTTTTAAAATTATTTACACCTTGTAACCACTTTTCTCTGAAATGGGAAAAAGATATGCTTGTAAACTAAGACTAAAAGAAATTAAAAAAAGGGGGGGGGTTGAATCTAAAGCCCCCATGTGACAACGAACCGGGAAACATGGCTCACGCCTAATTCGTAAATTACACGTTACCGACTCACGTCCTAAGAACCGTTTCAATTTTATGGACGAGATGATATCATGGTCACGGCGAAGGACGAAGGAAAGAAAAGAATACACATAGAATAAATTTGTTTCCATTAGCATTATTTTTTTTTTTATATATAACTAAAAAAAATAAAATAATAATTACCTGTGATTAGGTCAAGCTAACGAAATATTTACAACATTTGGTTTTCTCTTAAAATTTTGATTTTCTGTTAAAATTCTCTTAAAATGATTTATTAGAAATCTTAAACTATATTTCTAATACATATTTTAGAAATATTTATTTCGTTATTAACATTGTTTTTGGTTTAAATAATGACTTGACTGAGTAGGATTACGTTACATTATCTCTTAATGTTTTGTGTCTATTGGTAGGAAAATTGTTGATTTCATAATTACTTTTCTTCTAAATTAATCCGTATTTCAGTTTCTATTTAATTGCCAACGTTATGAAATTTTTTTAGATATAATCGGAATAGGCAATTTATTTGAGTTTATGTTTTTGTTTGCAATATCTTATTAATTGTTGGTCTCCTTTGTTGAGGCCCCTTGGTGCAGCGCCGCATTCCTCGCTTGTTCTCGCCAGGTTCGTTAAGAAAACCATCCATCGCTTCGCCTATTCACTTGTCAGTGGTTGAGGGGAATCAGAACAGGAGTCGCTAACGGCTCCACAACACAATCACAACGCAATCCTCAACTCAAACCAGTTAAATGCTGTTCGCAAAACATACCAGATAAAATCACTGACCAATTTTAATATAGATAGCTTTTATTTCGAATTTTGGTTACAGCGTTTTTGCTTTAGTTGTTTGCTCTCGACCGGGTCCCA
>JAFIDM010012231.1:109319861-109340400 GCA_023159025.1 Thereuonema tuberculata
AACAATTCTTACGTATTTGTGCAGTTTCAGATGTTTCTTACTCTTTTAATATATTCTGTTTTGCTGATAAGTTTAATTCTTTCGATCGCTAAATTTAATTTTCATATAAGCAATAAAATTCACGCGATGTGAATTAATAAATTTGAACTTTTATTTATTTCGAATTTATTCACATTGATTGACAATATCGGTTATTAATAATTACTGTGGTCAATTAATTACAAGTAATAATTAATTGCGTTCGAAATGTCTGAATAATTAAAATTTCCATTTTAATTAGTAAAATCTATTTCATTAGTTAATTCGAACATTTTTGAATCGGACAAAAAAGAAAATTTTAGCAAAATCACATTAAGAGTAAAATTCAATAAATTAAATAATCGTTATTGATTTTTTTTTTCAAATTCGTGTCGCTATTTATTTAAAAAAAATTCCTGAAAGATAAATTTTGATATTAAAATTAAGCAAAGTATCCACTTTTCAGCTGAAATTATAAAATTTACTATAAATTTTCGAGATGAATTTACTTTCGTTTTAGTTTTTATTTATTTAAAATAAGAGAATATATGAGTTTTTTTTTTATGATTTATTTATTTTATGTCAGTAATGAGTATAAAATACACTAACAATATTTATGTAATTTTAAAATAATCACATTGAGGTCTTTATTAGAAATTTAGATCTTGACTTATAATAATACTTTTTAGAGTTTGAACGTAAATAGGTGGATTACTTTCAATTAGTAAACCCTTCTGTCTTATTTTTATATGTTTTATATTTATCTCATGTATTTTTATTTCTTAATTGCATTTTTTTTAAGACTATTTACGAAAAAACAACTTTTAAATAATGGTAGGAAATTATTTCATTTCCTTTTGCCTTAACGTAAATTATGAGAAGAAGAAAAAAAATAAAGTTTTTTCCATGTTAATAATAATTAGGGAAAAAAAAATCTTTATTCGTTGTGATTCATATCTTTGGTATTCTGATAACAATATCGCCACTGGCATCTGCTTCAACAGCTGGGCACAATAATAATATTTTTTTTTCCGTTGATTCTTCTGGAATCAAAGCGAAAAAAATCGCTTCCAATGACTCCCTTCTGAACCTCAGAATGGCAAATTTCGGTCATCGATTATTTTTCGATGAAACTTCAAAATGATCCGATAAAAAGAAAGGAGAAAAAAAAAGAGAGAGAGAGAGAGAAATCGAAGTGGGCTTCCAATTGTTGTTTCCCTGGGGCTCTTCTACCAAGATGTTCTGTTGCGGTTAGCCTCCACCAGAGGTCACTGCTTGGGAAATGGCGCTTAAATAACAGCCTTCGGAAAAATTAAATCGAGGCATTTTTTCGATTCTTCTATTACTTACGCCACATTTTACAGTCGTGGTAACGTAAACCGTCTAGAATATTCCAGAAGGAGTTTGCAACGATGATGAATCAAAGAGAGAAACCATTTTGTTGTTCATCACCCGAGGCGATCGCGAATTGCAACTGGTAAAAAAAATTGGATTTTTTTTTTTTTTTTCCTTGCTTCAACAGGAAGAAAAGGGGAGAAAAGAAAATAATAATATTAAAAAAAAAAAGTAAAACGGGTAATCAGTTTGATAGTTCGCATTTGATAGTCCTTTGATTTGAAACCGTATCACCACAACAAAACCAGCAAATTGGAAACGTTTGAGAAAATTACGGATTTCCGGAGACACAGGACAAGTTGGTTGTGTTGCTTTTCCTGTTTTCTTTCTTTTCTTTTCTTTTTTTTTTTTCTTATGTTGGCAAAAGGGAGAATCTCTGAATAAACTTTAGTCTTATTCCGAGTACAATCGAAGAATAACTGTTTCTTTTGCGCTAAAGTCTTTATGTCTATTTAATTCTGGTTTTAATTGGTTTAATTCTGGATTGATGCTTTTCAAAAACAAATAAACAGATAAATTCAAATCAAATTAAATGCAATATAGAATTTTAATCAATTAAAATAAAATAGCTTAAAGAGAAATAGATTCCCGGTATTATAAATACTAAAACGGCTCAGTAAATCTTTATTTATGTGCGTTTATGTTCTATATTGTGATTATTATTGTTGACGGACGTTAAATTTGTGGTTGGAATTAGAAACCTAATAAATAGACACATTCGTAATTATTCCGTTCCGTGGGTTAATTAAAATTCTTTATTTCGGATATTTTACCAGCTAGGAATTTCTTTTATGTTGTCTCTCGCGAAAGCTACCCAGAATTCTGTTCGAAACGAGTTCCTATTGTTTTGGTGGGTAACACTCGGCCTCTTGTCCTACTGTCTTTTGTTCGCTCTCTGAAACGCGCGAGTTTTTATGGAGGAAGAAAAATGCTCAGTTTCTCCCCTCAGTCCCGCTGAGCTCCCATAGGGGCCTGGATTCCCAATTCTTCACGGGTTCGAAGGTGGCTCGGATCCCTACGGACAGACCCCGGCCACCATCCATCAGCCGCGGCGGCCGAGAAATTAAATTGTCAGGTAGCGCAGCTCTGGATCACAGACATCGATGATGAATGGTTCAGTAAATTGCTTCACTTCATATCCGCTGACCAAAGAGAAGATAAAAATGTCTTCCGAGTTTTTACCGAGTAACTAAAATAGATTAACGTTAGCTACGTTTGAACTAAGGACCTATTACGATCAGAATACATTTTTATGAGCGGATCTTTGGATGTTACTTTGTTATTAATGTAATTTCTTCTATGATGTAGGTGGAAGAAAGACTAAATTAAATTTTCACATGTTTATTAATTTGCATTGTTACAAACAAAAATCGAAGCTTGCGGTCAGAAGGAAAAATTTGCTGAAAAACAGTGAATTCTTACTAAATTTTAAATTTATCAGTAACATACAGTTATTTGACCATATAAAAGAGATTTAAAAATTTTTTTAAAGAAATGTTTGCTATTTCTTCAATTTTTAATTAAAATTAATAATTTTTTCTTTTTTTTTCTGTTTTTCAACAAATTAAAAAAGATAATTAATTTTAAATGTTTTATGAAATTCTAGTATGAAATACGAAAAATCATCAATTGGGAAAAATCGATATGAAAATAAATTCAATTTTAATTTTAATAAATTCAATTAATGATTTCCGAAATAACAGTGGTTTGTTCTTAAAGAAGATGTTTTCATGGATTTATTGATTGTGGGAAAATATCACAAGGAAAAATAAAAAAAAAACAAAAACGATTCGCAGATACGAGCACAGATTGAAGGATCTTGTTACCTTCTCTGTCTGCCACTAGAAGTCGTTAACAAAAGAGGCACCGGAAGCGATACTTGGACCTCTCTCTGCCGGTAACATGAAACTAGTAATGAAACATTCAGCTACAATGAAAGCAGAAACCCTTTTTGACGAAATCCAATGTAGGCTCCGATTTAAATCACTTCAAAGAAGTCCACACTACATTAACGGATTTACAGAGAGAAAGAAACCCAAGGACAAATGGAATGGATTTATACAGTTACAGTCCTTTAGTCTAATTTACTACGTTATTGCAATCGGGAAGTATTATATATAAAATACACAAGGCAGGGATAGCGATTAGTAAATCAATCACAGTGCTTCGCAATGGCTTATGTTGCGTTATTTCCTTATTATTATAAATGTAAGTGCTGCGAATGCCAAAGGCGCAAACGTTGCGATTATTATGATTGTTGTGATTGTTGCTGAGCTGTATTGTAGATGTGATTGTTGCGAATGCAAAAGGCGCAGTTGTTGCGATTGTTGTGCGTTGCATTGTGGGATGCTTGTCCACAGACAGACAAACCGGGGATATAAAGCTCTTTCAGAAGTCTAAAAGGAAAGTTTTATGACAACGACTAATATTATACCAATCTGTGACCCTTGTGATTTTTTAGACCCTTTGAGCGCCCATTGTTCCGAGAGAATTAATAAATGACCTTAGGCAGCCAAAAGAAAGAAAGAGAAGCAGAAAACCAACACAGGAAAGAAAAGGAAAGAAAGTCCATACTCGATCGAGTAACTCGAGAATACATTTGGTTGGATGTTTGGGTAACCAGAATTTTGTTAAAATGGCGGAAATGAGCTTTTTCCTGTAGGTCAATAAACTTAGCTACGTTAACATAATCTGTCAACAATGAAGAGAAAAAGCACATGACTTTAAAATGATTGCTCATTTTAGAGTTCCAAGTTAATTAGAATTATTCTACTTAAATAAATTGTCTTTCGGTTGTCGTAATGATACTTTCAGCTTCTGTATCTAATAATTACGACAGAAATTCTCAATTAATTATAATTATGATCATCTTTAGGGGAAAAAAATCAAAGATATTAGAGTAAGGAAGATTTAGAGCTACTAAAAACACATTAATGGGACACTTAACAAAAAACTAAAATGATGAATCACTTTGGTTTAATCTGCGATATGAATTTTTTCTACTTCTTTTTTTCCCCCGAGCATTCCCAAGCTGCTATAAAACAAAACTAGTAGAAGGTTCAAACTGTGGCTGGGATTGACCAAGAATTATATTATCCTCATAAGAGACTTTTAGCAAATGGATTTTCTTAATTGTTAAGTTTAATCACCTTTCGATCAAATGAGATTCTTTAGTGGGAGTAAGGCGAGTTGCAGGGAATTGTTCTTTCCATAATAAAGTGTTTATGTAGTAAAGTGTTATTCCACACTGTTCCGTTAACAAACGTTTAATATTGTTTTTTTTTTGTTTTTTTTTTTTTAATATTAACTTATTACTTTCTAGATGCTTTACTTTGGACTGCAGGAACCATGGTTCGATCCCTGACCATGGTTTGAAATTTTTTCCCAGATTCTTTTTCCTTCTGATGGAGTTTAGGCATTCCAACCTTCTGTAAAATTCTGAGAATAAACCGGGCGAGCGTCGAACTTACTTGATCTCCACTCTGGAAGTTTTTCTTCCGGGTTCTGTTGGGCCTTCATGGCCTGTTGGTAAAAACCAATTAGAAAGAGTACTTGTGGAAAAATAAGTGCACAATTAAATTGATTTATATATATATCTAAGATTTATATGTATATATAAGAGATAGATTATCGTATTTGAGATATCTATTAAGTTGATGTCATGAGATTCAGGTTCCTCCAAAAGAAAGTCTACTCATATTTAACGAAGCTTCTACATTAAAGTATTGGAGTTGTTGCTTCTATCGTATCACCAAAACAATGGTAAATAAATACATAGATTATTAATATGAACAAATACACAGGCTATATTGAACACCGTCTATTGCTAATTCAATTATCCATTTAGATTAATGTTAATGCAGTAAATATAAACTTACTACTTTTTTTGAAAGGAAGTAAACAGAATTTTAAGTATATTATTAAAATTCTTTGGACTATTATTAAGTGAACTTAAATCTAATTTGAATATAATTCATTTTCATTAATCATTATGATAATAAATAATGACTCATAAAATTTACTAGTAAACAAAGGAAAGTATACATTTACTGCGTTATCATTAATCTAAAAGGATAATTGAATTAGCAATAGACAGTCATCAATATAATCTTTGTGTTTGTTCATAATAATAAAGAATAAATTTATTTACCATTGTTTTGGTGATGTAATAGAAGCAATTGCTCCAATACTTTAATGTTGGAAATACTTTGTTTAAGTATTATTTTTTTTAATTCAATATTAAAGATTACGAAGCTTTTAATGTCGGAAAAAAATTAATAGAATTTAGATTTACAAAAAAAAAAAGATCAAGCTAATGTAATCATTGACGATTAAAGTAACAAGCAACCAATTATTTGTAACTCATTATTTGAAATATGGTTGAAGTATATGAGATTTCAACATTAGAACTTTAGCTAGTCCAACTGATGAGATCTGTTAAGCTCGAAAGAATCATTATTAGCCATTATTTAATTTTACTTTCTTCTTTACATGTACGTTACATGCATAATTAATATTTATTTCAATCTTAAATATTCTTCCATTTATTAATCTTTTTCTATTGATTATTTTGTTTTATGAATTTATTTATTTAGTTTCGTAGTCAACAGCGGCCTCTCTTTGTTTTGCTCATCAACATCATTTCCGTCTGTTCAATCGATTAAAGATGGCCGACCACGATCGAATTCTCTTCCCTGATTGATATCGTGTAAAAACCGTCTCAGGTTCTTTTAAAGAATGTACAACTGAGATGTTTCTTTGGTGATTAGGAAAGAAAACAGTAATAATAACAATAAAAAAATTTACACCAGTTTTTAATTATTTCAAAATTTTACATTATATTGAAAAAAAAAAAAATCAATGATTTTAAAAACAACAAAGAAAAAAAAAAACAAAACAAGATTTACTCGCAGTAAATTTATTAACGTGAAAATAATCGATTTAAATTTGTTGAATTTGTAAGATTTTAAACCGAAATTACTTATCTGCATTTACCATAAAATGGTTATCATGATCTTGAAAGAGAACGATTCGTGGAACAGAACTTAAAATCTTTGATAACAAATACTAGCTTATAACCCGTCAGAAAATGAAAGAAGTTTGGAAAAAATCTAAATTTTTAAGATAAAGAAGTTGAAATTTAACTGAAATTCTAAATTCGATTTGTAATTTCTTAAGATTAATTATGAAATCCTAATATATTACTTCTTCAGTAAGCAAAAGAAATCATAAAAAGTTGAAAAATAAATATCAATTAATTATTAACAAACTATTTTTTAATGTGCAAACTTAGTTTTATTAAAATATAAGTCATACTACTTTTTTTTAATTCATTTAATTATTAAAAAGATTATAGACAACTTTCTTTATTATAATCAAGTTAATTATTTATGGAATCTTTTCAAAATCTGCTTTAAATTATTTATATTTAATAAAAATAACCAATAATGGAATCTATTTCCTTGACAGAATATTAAGTTATTCTTATAATGAAGTAATGTACGGCCATTGAAGATGACGTAGACCACTCAGCGTAAGACATGCGTCCTCTTTAACTAATTCGGGACAGAATAGACTCAAAGACAGAGATACGGATTTTTCTATCTATTATTATTGAAAGGAAAGAAACAGAAATTATTAAATTTAGTGATGTTTAATAACGAATTTCAAAGTAATTCAGGATTTTAATTTTAATTTCTAATTTTCTTAAGAATCAAAGAAACACAGTAGCTTTGCTGAAAAGTTGAGAATTCTTTGAGGTAAAATACTTTGTTAGGTAAATAAAAAATGAAATGAACTGAGTTCCAGCGCTCGAACCATACAATAGGAAAATGGAACTTTCCCACTATTTCAATGCTTTATGAGTTTGAAGAACAACTCTCAGCTCATGTCCCCATTACCAAAATAGCTTTTGAATAACTACATTCAAGTTACCAAAAATTTTGAAACTAATTAAATTATCACTCATTTTATCCTCAACAAATAGCGCAGGAGATAATAATTCTACGATCACTAGGTGAATGGTTGAATGGGATGAAGTGGTTGGCAGTTCATCGCTCGCTAGCTTCGATAGATAAGAAACCCATTTGATAGAGCGCTAGGTGAATCCTCGGTTTGGGAAAACTCCCCGGCCTTCGTCGTCGACTCTTTCAGCCAACGACGAGCATTTATCTTTGAGCTACCGCAATCGTTCACCATTTATTAATTTAAAAAATTTCATTCTGTGTTTGTGTAAACGAATGTTATAATTGGATCTTCATATTTAAGGTACTGTACAGTGAACACATCGCTCAGCAATGATATGGAACCAAGTGAAAAGGGCTTCCTGGCTGCAAATCTAACAAAACAATACCTACGTGGGTAGCAATGTATTACTCTTCCTCTATCTGCCTGCCGTCAACAGACCCTCACAGATAGAGGACAATCTATGTTTGGGAATCTCCTACGTGTGGAATTGTTGTGAAGAAATCTATATAATATAAAAGCGACAAAATTCCAAAGAAAAATATTAAATGAACCACTTTAAACCTTACTGATAATAAAATATCTATGCACGTCTAATAACGCATCCTAATGTCTACAATAATTTGATTCAAATTAACCGCATTTAGGCTACTTGTGATTTAATCCATTTTCGGCAAAAGAAAAACTTAAACGTAAAACTCCTTATATTCTTCGGATATTATAAAATTTCTCATGACTAAATACCGATATTTTCTCTTTCGTTTTATTTTAACAATTTAAAAATTAAGAAAAACAAAAACCGAAACATTTGAAGTAAAATAGGCCATCAGTAATTTCAGGAACAACTTGTTTGTTTGTCTTTTAATAAAAAAGATAACAACTTTGAAAAATGTATCTTTTCATTTGTTTGCTTAATTTTAGTTGTAATCGTTTGTATTTCAACAATTGAGATCTCTTTACTACGTCAGCATAAACTGTGGCTGCTATTTTGAATGAGATCCCAAAATAAACTACGTGTGACGTCATAGGAAGCGCTTCTGCTGAGGCTGTCTCTTATGTTACGTCTAACGATGATATTCTCCTGATATATTTATTTATTTTAAATTATTCTTTCCTGTCACATGAGCTGCTAATTATACCGGTTTGATATTCTTTCCGATCGTTGTGTGCAAGCAGCGGTCCTTTTAAGGAGTTTATTTCTTTTTAATTTCTTGAACTAATTTTCATAAGATTTAAAGAGAAAGGATCTACGAGAACATTCTGGACGTTTCTTGCGGTCCTTGAATTCTAATTTTGCTAAAGTTTTATTTTAATCTCTTCATTTGAAATTAAAAACAATTTCTATACCAATTTTAAATTATATCTAAATTTTTTTGTTTTTCTGGTTAAATATGTTTTTAATTAAAATAACATTAACATGGAAGATGAATATTTGGTTAATGAATTGTTGATGATTAAATGGAAATAAAGTTGATTTTTGTTTTATTTGAAAAAGAATATAATAGTTAAATTAAAATATGTTATAATATAAAGGGAAAATATTTAATAAGTACTATTATATCGTAACTTATAATAGATTACAAGTTTTGCATTTGCCAAAAAATATCATTAAATCAAACATAGAAGTCTCGTGAATCATTTTCAATTATTTTACATTTTTAAAAGTAAAACATATGATTTCCGCCTTTCGTTTCATCAGTTTTTCTACTTCTTTGAAAATCGAAAGCATAGGAAAAGAATATCTTCCCATTTAACAGTTTATTTCTATTAAATATAAACTTTTTTTTTTTTTTTTTTTACAAATGCCCGGGATCGTAGCTTGATCAGTTTTCTTTAGGCCACAACTAGAGGCGAGATATGATGCCTTTAACCGACGAATCGTTGGCCAGGGTACGCCAAGGGAGGCAGCTTCAAGTGATACCCGCTGGAATGGACAGAAGAAGAAAGAAACAACCATGCCACAACCGGGATTCGAACCCGGATTTCGGCACACTGGCCGCAACGGCAGGCCGCCGTCTAGACCCATGGCTTAAATATAAACAAAAGAAACATTAAAAAAAATTAATTCTTTTTAACTTAATTTGTTTAATTATTTTAAATTCTTAATGCCTATTTTAGGTTAAATATTAAAATTCCATTTTTAAAAAAAGCCACAAAGATGTATTTTAGACTTTCAGGAAAATTGCTCTTCTGAAAATAATGAGCCCTGTTCCGCCTCCACACCTCCACAATTTCTTAAAAATTTTCTATTTGTAAATTTCAATATGATTTGTCCATAAAATGGTTTACAGCATTTTCAACTTGCTGTATAAAGATTTGAAATAGATTGCTTAATTTAAAATCCTATAAGAATAGAAATGTAATAAATAATTCTTGTAGGAACTTTTGGATTTTGTCTCCTCTGTCTTTTTCTCTCAAATGAATTGTGAGTCCAATTCATTAAAAACTATAAAAGAAAAATACAGAGTAACTACAGTATTTTCATATACATTTTATTTTGCAATTTTCCTGTTTATTTCTAAACAGAACAACCATGAAGAGCCACTAAGAATCATTCATTTCAACTTCTGTGTTTGTTATTTGAGACCCACTGGTCCATCTTCAAAAGCAGAGTTACCTTCATCCATCCAGAACAAGGATCTGAACAGTCGACACAACTTCGGCCAAATGAAATATTTACGCGAGTCGACTTTTACGATCACAAGTCATGACATTTGCCGTGCGTTTGCATTCGTGGGGACGAGGCAGTTGGTGTGCGGTCGTTATGTAGGTTGGGCGAGTTCATTTGGCAACAAGCCTCATGCTGCCAGGGTGGAGGATCCATATGATGAAAATGGACCGTCACTGGAGAGCCATTGCACTAATAAATTCTTGGAGTGACCTTAAGAAACGCTCTCCTCCCTCGCCTGACTCCTCCTCAGGTGAATCTTTAATGAAAATGAAATTTTTATGCCAACAAGAAGCTTTCAGCAGAGGAATTCAATGGAATACTCAATTAATGCCCAAATGGAAGCCAAGCATCGTCAACAATATTAATTTTCAGTCTTTTTCTACCTAAAGAAACAATTTCAAAATTGTTAGAGTTATTTTCAAGGTTTTCGGCTTCTGCAGTAACTTATCTCTGTGTCTCATAGATCGCATAAACAGCTTTTACATTAAAGAAAGATTTATTTTAAAAAAAAAATTAATGTATAACAAACCTCTTAAAATGTCTTAAGAAGGACCATGAACTATTTAAGAATGAATTTGTTTTTAAGTAATTACAAGCAATTAAACTTTTAAATTACATTTGAAATATTTAAGATGTTAAAAATATTCATATAAATTGTATCTATCCTTTTTTTTTCTTGGAGATTCTGAAGATAATTTGCTCTTACTTGATGTATTTCAGTAAATGGTGAACTATATACGAAGAAAAAAGGATTACAAATATTCATGATGTTTGTGATTCCCCTTTTCTTCGCTAATTCGCTTAAATTACACGAATACATTGCATTTAAATTCTTATCGTCTCATTGGTTACTATAGCAAATTATTTTTGATTTTTTAATCTATCTTAATAATGGGAATCCTGGGCCTTTGACGCTTTGGAGTTTTTACTCCGCTGTCTCTATTATGTAGTGAATAAATCTCAGTAACTACTGACACTGACTACGTATGTGAAATGGATGACAGGTGAAGAATATTTTAAAGAAATCTCAAGTGATGCTTGTTTTTGATTTGATGATTAAGCTCTAAAGTCAATTCTAGGTGCGGGGGGGGGGGGGGCTCTAGAACGAGTTTCATAAAATGTAACTACGTCCCTGGTAGTCAGTATTTGCGAAACCTGTAAGATAACAGTTTGTAAACTTCAAATAACAAACAATCATTATTTTGAATGCACTTAATGAAAGGTTTTCTTTCATTAAGAGCAATGTAAGGTTCTTATTTTACTTGTAAACCATTAAGTCCACTAAGGCCTACAGTATTTTGCAAAATAAAAAAGGGTTTGCCATATGTGGCCATTACGTAGTGATCGATTTTGTCTGGAACAAACATCACCAGTCATGACGTCATCTACTTGAACTCCGAGCAGTCAGTTCAAGATGGCGTCGTTTTGTGATCGCATAAGTGTGATCAAACTTTGCATAGCCAAGCAAGGGGAATAGTGTGGAGCGTTTTTAATTATTTCAATTGTAATTATTAGTATGCATTAGTAACTGTAGAAAATATAAAAACTAGAATGTTTTCGTAATGTTTATGAGATTCATTTCCGGATTTTAGCAATAGACGGCGCTGTTACATCAATGTGTAAGGAAATTACGTCATCAAAAGCTCTTCTTTCATGAACTGAACTATAGATGACCCTTGAAGCCTCTGGAGGGAAGGTTCCTGGCGTTGTCTAACCAATGGGACTCAGTTGGTGAGTCTTTCACCCCAGGGAAACGGTACCTATTCTTCAGAGGGCTGGGTGGACCCTAGGACTGAACGAGAAATTTTTAAACAATTAAAACTTATTTATACTAAGAAGCAACGCATTAGTAAGCAGTTCAAGCAGATCTGGTTCAATTATCGTTATTTTCTGTAATCCCAAGATAACTCATTAAGAATTTTACTTATTTTTTTAATAGAAGAAAAGTTCATAATTGTTGTAACGTCTGGTTTTTTCAATCATCAAAATAAGATCGGGAAAAAGAAAGAAAAAAGTGAGCGAGAAGAAGAAGAACTGCAATGTAATAGGAAATGACTGAAGTAGAAACCCAACAACTTTCTGAAATGAAGCGGAAATGTCAAAATAAATAAAAATGATGTGGACAGTAACAAAGAGAACGGTTGCACAAAGCAAAGAAAGAAAGAAAGACAATAGAAAAGATGGAGGAAGAGTTGGTTATGACTGAGCAAAGGACAACAAATAGAACATTTTCAATGAAGATTTTGGTCAAAAGGAAATATTCATTGATGAAGAAAGGGTTCTTGTAGAATTAATTTATCTGATAAATTTGAAATTTTGATATTGAAAGGAAATAAGTCAATATTTCGAAATTAGAAGGTTTTTTTTTTTTTTTTTTTCTTCTTGAATTTCAGGAACGGGAGAAAGTTCTACTTTTGATTGTTTAGATCAATCATGGCCACTGACTAAGTTTCCTATATTTCAGTGATATTTGACGAGAGATACCTATAACGAAATATATTTAAAACAACAAAGCTGAAATCGTGTGAAAGATCGCAAAGCATGAAGGGGTAGAGTTGTGAAATGTTATCCTTGTGCAATGATCTATTACATTTCTTCTCGTAACTGCAATTCGATTGTAGTTTCAGGTGATTATGGTTGTAGGTTCCAAACTGAACAGCCTCATCAAGCATCTGGATAGCGTGGATATATTACGAGAACATTGCATATATTGTAGAATATACCAGAGCAGTAGGGCTTTAGGATCTCGTCGTTATACCAGAGGATGTATGTCAGTTTCGAGCCTGTGAAATGGCACTGAATGTATTCAAAGATAATGAAGACAGCGGCTCATCCTTCGGAGACACTACTGCTTTGCCTCATGTCATCTTTGATCTTTTACCACAGAAGGAGCACTGTCAAAGGCATTGGAAGACATTCTGTAGCTCTTTTTCATACAATTCAGCTGGTTTGGTCATGATTGGAATGTCTACCAAAGAATTGTCCAATCCACTCTGCTGCTCTCTAGAGATTTTAACAAATATCCTGAAACCATGGCAGAAGAAATAGTAGCTGTCTTGTATCTATCTTTTCAATTGACGAATGATTCCTAGATTTTGTGAAATATATCTTTCTTTTTAGTTATTTACCGGTACTTTTTCTTATTTATCTCCTGCAAATGCCACGTATTGATAATGGAAGAGATTGTTATTTGTGTGCAAAATCATTTAGATGTGTAGGAATCATTTTATTCTTTTGGAATTAAATAATTTTTAATTTTATTGTAGAACTGTATTATCGAAAACTGTATTACGGGGGTGAAATATTTTTTTATTTCTCTCTAATACGATGCCAGACGCAGCATGGAAAGTAACAAACTGATAAAAAAGTGATTTGTATAGTAATGTACAGTAATATGTCGTAAAAAAACACTGTATAGTAATGTAAAGTTATTTTAGTAATTGTATGAAAGCAATGTATAGTTCATTTCTGAAACTAAACGATTATTTCTTTACAACTCTGAGAATCCACCATTTCTATGTGAGTTAACAGCCCCTTCTCGCGGATACTTCCACAAGTTAGAATCCCGTATATGAAAAACAAACTTTCTGGATCATTATCTTGAATTTAAAATGTGTTATCATAGAAATTAAACATGAAAAATTAAAGGGAAGTTTGATGGATAAATTTAAATATTTATTCAATTAATTTTTTTTTTTGCTTATTGAGTTAAATAAATTAAATATTGACTAACTATCTTGTTTTGATAAAATGGAAAGTGAATTTTTTTCCATCTGATGATCGTTTATTAACATATGTTGTCAATTAATGTGATTTCAATGAACTTCTTCCTTGAACAGATCCCCTTGGTGCCACGGAGTCCAACTCAAGTATTCGCTTCCCGTTGTCATCAATGAGGAATTATGACATCATCTTTCTGCTCATGCATTAAATGAGGTAATTTTTCGACGAAAAAGGATTTCAACAAATGAATTCCACATTAATCGCAGTTTCACTCAAAAATATTGTGTTTGAACTTAGAGTTGCTTCAAATGAGTTGTTTACTGATGTTTTAGAGTAAAAAAAAATTATAATCACATTTGAAAAAATAACAAAATAGCTGAAAGTTTCGAAATAATATAAAATACAGATAATAACGACTATCAAGAATACGAATAAAACAACAGCAGAAAAAGAGATTTTGTTGAATTTTGTTATATTGAAATGGTTGTTGAAATTTTGGTTTAAATATACTGTACTACTTAAAAAAAAAAAAATCCTAAAAATTCATTTTGTCTGCAGATTACTAACACTGAGAAATCCAAAAGAAAAATAGTTATCTTATAAATCTTATTATTTTATTATTACAGGATAACCTACAGTCTTCCCTCTAAAGACTCCCATTTTCTATCTAAAGCTATATCCAACGTTTGGAAAAAAACAACGTTTAAAATAAAATTATTATGCAAATCAAAAAATTAAAAAAAAAAAAAAAGTTTTTGCTGAAATATTATTTAACTGCAGGTTTCAAATAGTTTTAGGAAAGCTTTGTTAAAGTTGACCCTTCCTTTTTAAAAGAGTAAATCAGGAGAAATCCACATATCGTTGGTCTGTGATACCTGCTTACTTAAGCAATAACTTCAGATTTCTACACTATTCAAATAGCACATTTTAAGAATTACAGTAATTTCTTTCTTCCTTAAATTAATCATCGATTATGAAGCATTCTGGGGTATAGGAACATTGTTTTATTTCAAATCAAAACTGTCACGTAGAAGCTATTTATATTTACCCTCGACATGTTCAATTTAAAAGGAAAAAAACCAAAATACTCAACGTAGCAACAAATATCGCCAATAGCCAAATAGACCAGATGTACAAACACAATAAAAAAAGCCCATCACTTTGAGAACATTCATAAATACCTGTAAACACCTGATGTTTACATTTAAATAAAATAGTAGTAGAATATTGAAAGTAGGAAGGGGAACCTGGGCTGCCATTTTAATGAGTCTTGTTCTAACATTATATTGATTTTAGGAAATTTCGGATTATTTTTGTAACAATATAAAAATCAATAATGAATTTGAGCTAATAATAATAATTAAACTTCAAAGCTTTATATTAATTATCGAATATAAAGCAAGTTATAAGTCAAAAACATTCAAACAAAGTTTAATCATTCAGAAAATAGAAACTACACACAGACTACAATGAATTTCAGCAACTTTTTGTTTGCGCTTAGGTATTATATGATGCTTTATTAAAAAATAGAAACAAACTGTTCCCCAGGATTGTTCCTATTATCCTCTGTACTGAGACCTCGCTGTTTACTGGTGACTAATTGCAGCTGATGATTGTCAAATAGAGGGAAATGAAGCCTGTTTTGGATGTCACTTACTAAACACTTGGTCTGATCCATTGGTGTTTATGTGGATAACAGCTACTTTTCCGTGAATTCATAATTTCTTTCGAAACTTTGACTTTATTTACTTGTCAAAATTCTTTTGAAATTTCTCATTGATTATTTAGTGTTTTATCAAATATCAAAGATCAAATCATTGTTATTTTTAAGCTATTGGAGCTCATTTTCAAAACAAATAAATTTCCAACTTTGTAGAATGTTATGTTAAGAAAGAAGGAAGTCCACCAGGAATAATCACAGAAAAATTACGGTGCTTTGGAAATTTACAATGAAATGTTTCTCCTCACGATCCGATCTCGGTGATTTTTGGCAGATAGGAAACAATCAATGAGATCCAATATCCATATTCAAAATCAATGTCCTTTAGGAATAATTCCTCCGATGAACATTTATAAAAGTAAGAGGTTTTCAATTTATTTTTTTTTTGTATCAGTCAACTATGATCTGGTCTAAATTTTTTCCCGTATTTTGACAATAAACGGCAAAAAGATATTTAATTAAATACAATTAATGAAATTAATAATAAAATAATAATTGCATGATTTGGCAATAAGATTTCATAAATATAATTATAATTTAATATTTTTAAAGCAAGCAGTTCCAATAAGCCAACATAATATCGATGGTGTATGTAGCGTATGACACTTCCTCGACACTTGAGCACACACAAAAAAAAATCTTTTTCACTTCCTAAAATAGGCCAAAGAAATAGGTTTATAGTTACAATAGATTGTTACTTCCCGCAAATCTCACTTATTAGATTAGTGCAAAAAAATTCCCCCCTCCTTTAAAATTTCAAAATATTAGAATCTTCTCAAGTGAAAAGGTTTCTTTAATTCTTTCGAGGGAAAAACCAGTTGGTTCATTGTATTTTTTAATGCTCTTCAAGTGAAATTTATTTCCCGTCTTAAAATGTCTGCCAATGGTAAGGAGAGTTGCTTTCTACTCTTGTCAGACGTCGTTTATGGGCAGCAGCAGCGTGATCTTTACCCTCCCTTAAGGACCGCTCCCACCCACCCTTCCTTCCATCGAAATCCTCTTTAGATGCACCACCTCGACCGCATCTCAACGGACAAAAGCGGCGAAGGTGCGGCGGACAGTCGGTCGCTGCCAGCCGAAGGATGTTCTCAGCCGCCGATGCCATTGTGCCGTCGTTCAATGAAGCTTCGATGAGTGGGAGGGGGAAAAAAGGAGAAAGCCTGTCTCCTGTGCTGAAGGAGAACGACTTCGTCAGTCTGTCCTTGGAAGAAAAAAAATAAAGAATATTGAGATCAGTTGAAAACGAGTTTTGAGGGCATCCACAAGAAAAGGATCATTTACAACACATGGAAGCTTCTAAAAGGAAACAGATTTATTACTTATAATTTATGGAAATAAAAAACTTCAAGGAAATGAAGGAAGAATAGTTCCGTATCTTTTTTTTTTATATTAAAATCAACTGTTTCATGATCAAGTGATTTTTACTTTTAATTTTACGGAATTTTAATGTTTATATAAATTATTTAAATGAATACTGGTATTCAGTTGTGACATTTATTCAGATCGTAAGGTTGATGTCTACCTACAGACCATACAAATCTATCGAATCTACGTCCTTAGATCTATAGTAGATCTAACTGTTCACTAATGATTTGACAAGCTGTCAAATAGGGAAAGAGCTGTCCTAAGATGCCCCTTGTGAAAAAATAGCAATATCTTATATATTACTATTATTTAATAGATTTTTTCTCTTTTTTAATGTGCTTTTTAATAAATATTTCTTGGCCACGTTTACAATTGGCGAATGAATTACCAATATTTGTCTCAGTTTTGTTTTTGCATTTTTTTTTTGTTTTGTTATGGAGACGCCATATTGTCTATGATTACTATTTGGTTTAGTTCTATTCAACAAAAGTCTTCATATTAACATATAATATTCTATTCAACAAACTATAAGACCCGGAAGTGTGAATTACGAACTGCCCAAGAAAAGATATAAAACAAAAAATAAATAAATAATGAAATAACGTCCTTTGGCTTAATTTTAGTTAATAACATTTGTGAA
This sequence comes from Thereuonema tuberculata, assembly GCA_023159025.1. Taxonomy (NCBI): domain Eukaryota; kingdom Metazoa; phylum Arthropoda; class Chilopoda; order Scutigeromorpha; family Scutigeridae; genus Thereuonema; species Thereuonema tuberculata. The sequence goes on from JAFIDM010012231.1 coordinate 109,337,358, forward strand.
AAATGTTATTAACTAAAGGTAGAAAGCTAACGTAAATGATTACATGCTTATAGTAAATATGGCAGAAAGCAGAATGTGGCGTTGAGGGTATTCAATGAAGTGAATGGACTGAACCAGTTTAAGCTTTTCATTGGTTAATTATCCATTTTAGTGCCTGTGTTAAGGTCATTTTACGTAACATTTCTATGGCTTTATTCTTTCCTTATTAATAATGTGTAATGGATGACAACCCGATCCAATTAAGATTAAATCATTTTTTTTAGTGTGAGAGATTGTGATTCTTAGGCTGTACGTTAAAAAATAGGTGCCTTACGTTAAAAAATAGGTGTCACAGATTATACTACATTCCCCTAGCAATGAGAACAGCATGTATTTCATGCATTTCACATCTGGAAAACAAAACAACATATAACACTATAAATGTACATATAGATCATTTTCAAGGTAAATTGAATTGAGAAATATTGGCTAACAGGAATTCTCCTTTTGTAGTTATGAACCACATGTATTTCAGAAACACAGGACTACAGATTTTTAGAGCTTGTGTCGCATCACAGTAACAACTTACTTTTTAAATTTTGGAAATTAAAAAAAAAAAAGTGCAAAAAGGAATTTCTGTACATTTCTAATTTGTTGAAATCAGAATTAGATCATCAATTTCCCATGAAGCTTCTTGAAACGTTCAAAAACACCCCCACGAATTATCTTTCTCTTGACAGATTTCTTTTTACAAAATAAAATTAATTCCATTAAAAAAAATGATTTTTTCTGAAAACCTTATTAACAGTAGTCATGAAATTAAAATTAGGATTATTTTACGTAAATTGCACGAAGCTACAAAGTAATTTTTCATTCAGTTGTATTTACGATCAATTCCATGGAAAGAAGAGAAAAAGAACATTTTCATTAACTCCGCTTTTGATTTTATCAGTTAGATAACTAATGTGTTTGGTATTTGTTTGATGTTTTGTTTTCCTTTTATTTATTTTTTCATTTAAAATTTCTTACATTCATCTTCCTATGAGAAATTATATCTAATTTCAGTTGAATAATATCTATAATTTATCATTTTTTTAGGGATAGACGGGACCCGATATTTCGGGAAATTTTCGGGAAAATTATAATTCCGTTTATCGGGCGGGATTTGCTTTACTTCGAGATTTCTTCGCGACGGGATTTCGCGATTTATTTAAATTCAACAAAAGGCTTAATAATGCTGGGATTATTAATCCTGGCAACTGAAAATTACAATAAATCATTGAGAAATACTCTAAACTATTTATTTTCCTTCTACTTCCCAATATTACATCAACAACAAAGTGTTTTCGTCATGGCATTAGCGATCGACCGGCGAAACCAATAAACAACAGACGACGGCCTTCGTGATTTCGACTAGCGACAGAAATAAAAATGTTTTTGTTTGTTATTATTATTGTCGTCCATATCAAGTTTCAAAGCCCGAACAACTATTTTCCATTTACTGAAGGAAGGACAATCCCGTCCCGATTTTCGGGAGGGAAAAAAAAAATCCCGTCCCGTCCCGACCTAAAAATCCAATCCCGTCCATCCCTACATTTTTTTGCTATAAATAATTCCTTGTAATAAGTGCATAATTAATTCTTTTCGATTTCCCTAAGTTATCTTAGACAGTTGGGAACACTGTAGCTCCAATCTAAATTAATGAATGGCTCACATACACATTCTCCAACCAAATTCTTGCTAGATTCTACTATTACTCGGTTCTGGTTACCAATCATATTTACTGTCAATATTTTTGAGCTAAGACTGTCTGACAGGAATATCATCATTTTTAACCTTTTTCACCGTAACGCCAGTTCTGGCACGAAGTAGGAGACGGCGCTATTGTGAAACTTAAACCACGACATACATTCACTTAACAAACTGTATCATTGCCAAACCGATTAAAGTTTTCAAAATAACGAAGCCTAATTCCCTTTGTGCAATTTATTCGTGATTTCAGAACATAAATACAGACAATTATCTAATATTGTTCATGTTTCTTTATTACTTGTAATGAAATAATTGATGTTGAGATAAAATTATAGCAGTGTTTATGTTGTAATGGATTCCGTTATATTGTTTGCGCTTACTCCTTTCTTTTCCATGTTTATTTTTTGACTCCGATGGGATGTTGTACCAATCTACGACTGAGTTTGTTGTGCAATGATTGGTTTGATGTTGATTTCGAGGTCAGAAGATGGGGATGGCGGTGAAAGGCAAGCAACAGACAGATCCCATTTCTGGTGTCCATCTGTCACTTCTTCGTCGACGATTGTGGTCATGTGGAGTGACAGTTGCGCCGCCCTCCAACTGCTCACCGACACCTGGTGGCGAGAGTCACTTAACGAACATTCGCAAATTACGTCATAATTGTTCCAAGGAACCAACCGGTCACTTGAAAAAGAGATTTCTTTAAAACAGTATTTATTTAACAAGCAAAAACCCAATATTTAAACGGCTAAAAATCCATTAAATAAGTTTAATTTCTAAATTATTGAAGTGCTCTGTAAGATTTTAGTAAATAAATAAATATATCTACTGTTGTGTTGACAGATACAATGTCGAATGAATACAGACTCTATGTTATTATAATTTTGTACGATAGGATAACAATGAGTTTTTGAGAATAGGGCAATGGAATGTAAGATAGCATTCACGAAATTAACAGCAATGCTATGAAGTTTCGTTAACTAGAATAAGGTAACTGAACTAAGAAAAAGGAAAAAAAAATGGTTTTTACTTAAATATTTTTTTGAATTTCACTTGAAATACCTCAAGTATTATATATATATATTTATATTTTCCAATTTGTATGTATTTTTATAGGGATTTAATTCATTCTTTCTTTACTATATTATTTAAACTCTACTTTCTTTAATTCTTTCTTTTCCATTTTTCTTTTTTTTTGCACGAATCCTGTTATTTACGAAAATTTTTAAGTACAGTGTTACAATGAAATCTTAATAAATAAAATTGTCAGTAACATAAAATTCAGGTAAATTCGAAGTATTAATGAAAATAA
>JAFIDM010012231.1:109340800-109352195 GCA_023159025.1 Thereuonema tuberculata
GTATTCTAGTAGGATTCCGTACTCGCAAACAAAGGTTTTCGTATGCTGAGGGTGTGTCATGTTGTTCACCGCCGTGGAATTCCATTTAATTAAGATTAAAATATGCTTTGTTGCGTCATTAATTTAATTAGTCAACAATTAAGCAAATAAAAGGTTTACAAGCACGAGAAGTCTTAATCAATAAATTTTAAATATAAAACTTAAAAACTAAATTTGAAAAAAAATAAAAAAATAATAAGATTAAATGGGATCATTTTGTTGATCATAAAAAATATATTTTTTCAATAAAACTAAAAATAATAATAATAAAAAGGAACAGAATAAAATTTTTCATTTTGATCATCATTTTCGCGAATTACACGATAGAAATTTCATCCGCCTTGATGGTCGATAAATTTTATAGATTAATGCTTTTAATTTTGAACATTTTCTTAAGATTAAAAAAGTACAGTCAGCTTAAATTTCTCTATATAATTGCTAGATGGCTAATAATGATATTGATGTGTTACTAGATCTCGTAATTATGAAAATTCTAAATGTATCGCTATTCATTACTGCAGTAACCTATTAAAAGAATACAGAGATCAATGGTGAACAGAAATTTATAACGGACTGAAGTTCTTATAATCACTCTACGTCAGCAAAAGAAAGAATCTCACACGAATATTATAATGCCTCCATTTTATCTACATTCGTTTACAAGACATTTATCATCATCTTGTTCCTTTACATAAAATTACATTACTCGTACTTTTTATAAATTTTACTTTTAATAGATTTACTTAAATTCATATAAATAACAACAACAATAACAACAATTTTGATTAAAACTAATCAATTAGTAAATTTCTTCGATTAATTCAAATATCACCATTTTATTTAAAACTTCAATTTTTTTAGTTGATTTTGATCTCTGATCAAACATAGTAAACTCGTCTGATCAGAAGAACTTTAAAATTTGAGCAATTTTAGTATTTTAATTATTATTTTGTTGATTTATTATTATTTATAATTTATTTAGTATCTTCTATTATTGTTATTATTCATTTGTTTATCCGTCTCAATACAACTTGCAACTTTGATGCTCCTGTAGTTATCGCAGTTCTATTGTGAACGGTTCTCAATTCTTCTGTTCTTCGTATATTTCCTATCTTGTTACTTCGTGAACTATTGCTGCGTTTGGTTTCTTCTTTCAATTTACTTAGAATAAAAAGAAACAATAAACGAGACATAATTGTTTAGGAGGCTGTTGTCTGGGATTATCTTTCCACGACTGCTGTTAAAATTCATGAAGTTGAAATAAATTGTAGGGTTGCTAGAATAAATTACGTAAGTATTTCAGAAACAGAGAACGTTACGCAATATCGGTACAAATTTCAAAGTAGTTTAAAATAGTTGTTTTTTTCCACTAAACGACTACATCAACGCATGTAAAAAAATACAGTATTTAAAAAGCCAAAAACTAAAAAAACTGATATCTTTATTAGAACATAATAATACGGTATTTAACATTTAGGGTTTTAACTGATTCTTCTCTATTTACTTTATGATGAGCCTCTGGATTTCATTTTGCTAAGACCTTTTCTTCGATTGTAAGAATCTTTGCATTGAGTCAACCACTTCTCTGTCCTTGTTAGTCCATCTGAATAGATTAAACTTTAAGCAAACTAGGAGTCTTATAATTTGCATATTAATAAGTAGGTCAAAATATAGATGCGACCATTATTAAGGAAGGCACTGGAAGAGGAATCTTTCATTCTTCTGTCATTCATTGGATTTATTTCTTCCTTTCTTTTTGAAGAAGCAGAGAAAGCAAACAAGTTTATTAGGAATGAAGAAAATCATTCATTTTTCTCAAAAAAATGAAAAACATGAATGATTTTCTCATTTTTTTTTTTTTTTTTGGCAGAGTTAATAAAAAAAGATTCCGGAACCAATTGGAAAATTAAACAGTTTTAAGTATTTTTGTTTTTTTAATTTTCTTTGTTGTTTACATAATTAGTGAAAATAAATTTATTTCTTATTAAATTTACGGAAAACAGTGAAACTTAAATTCAGTTGACAATGAATTAACAATTTATAAGAAATGTTTAATAAAATTAAGATAATAATAATAATAATAATAATAATAACCCTATCCCCCACAATGATAAAGCACCATGGATAACAGAGGAACAGCAACTCACTGAACACTTACCCTTCATGTCCTTCCATGAGATTACTCTCGCAGACATACAGACAGCACTAAAACATGCACACAACTGGAAGGCTCCTGGTGCAGACGGAGTCCAGAACTTCTGGATCAAGAGGTTCACGTCCCTGCATGGAAAACTAGCGCTTACACTCACTGACATAATCCAACACCCAGAACATATGCCTCGTTTCCTCACACAGGGTGTCACATACCTACAGAGCAAGAACACTGAAACAGCGCAACCTGCAAACTACCGCCCAATCACTTGCCTCCCCACACTTTACAAACTCCTCACCTCCTGCCTCGCAGACAAGATCTACACACACATCGAGACATATAACATTCTTTCCGAACAGCAGAAGGGCTGTCGCAGGAATTCCCAGGGTTGTAAGGAGCAACTCCTTATTGACTCTGTAATCCTGCGCCAGGCACGCGCGAAGAATAGGAGCTTACATATCGCATACATCGATTACAAGAAGGCATTTGATTCTGTCCCTCATTCCTGGCTCCTACACACTCTTCATATCTACAAAATACACCCCAAGATCACGGCATTCTTAGCTGCCACGATGAAGAGTTGGAACACAACATTACACCTACGCACCTCTAACACCTCCATCACTACAGATCCCATTCCCATAAGGAGAGGTATTTTCCAGGGAGACTCCTTGAGTCCTCTTTGGTTCTGCCTCGCCTTGAATCCACTGAGCCATATACTAGATAACACAAAACACGGTTACAGGCTTACCACAGGCACTGTGACACCATATAAAATCGCACACTTACTCTACATGGATGACATTAAACTCTATGCCACAAACAATGCACAACTTACTAATTTACTACAAGCCACCATACAGTTCACCAAAGACATTGGGATGGAATTTGGAATTGACAAATGCCGCAAGTTACACATAATACGTGGGAAGACTTCGAATTTGGAATGTTTTGAACTGGACCATGGTTTGGCCATCCAATCCATGGAACAGGGAGAGACCTACAAGTACCTGGGCTTCCATCAAGCGCGTGTCATTGACAACGCAAACATCAAAAATGCACTGAAGAACACATACCTTGCTCGAGTTCACAAAATCCTCAAAACACAACTCAACGCCAGAAATAAAATTAAAGCTATCAACACTTTTGCCGTTCCCACACTAACATATTCGTTCGGCATAATTCCATGGACAAACACCGAACTCGAAGCACTACAACGCGCAACACGCACTACATTCACGAAACACAACATGCACCACCAAGTCCGCTACGGAAAGGATGACTCTTCCCCGCAAGGAGGGAGGCCGAGGACTCATCAACCTCATCACCCTACACGAAAAACAAGTACATACACTTAGGGAACATTTCCACCAAAGAGCAGAAGACTCCTCACTTCACTCAGCCATTGTCAAGGCTGACACACACCTCACACCCCTGAACCTCGAAAACTCTTCTCCAACACTCACCACCCCTGACACCAACACTCAGCAGCTGCGTGAATCATGGGCTCGTAAGGAACTCCATGGCAGACATCATCACGAACTCAGCCAGCCTCATGTCGACATAGAAGCGTCGAACAGATGGCTGACGAGTGGTGAGCTGTTTGGGGAGACCGAAGGGTTCATGATCGCAATACAGGACCAAGTCATCTCCACACGCAACTACAAGAAACACATTCTACACGATGCAAACACACATGACGACAAATGCAGGAAATGCCACACTACGCATGAGACGATCGACCACGTAATATCAGGCTGTCCCCTTCTCTCTCAAACAGACTACCTCCACCGACACAATCAGGTAGCATCGATCGTTCATCAACAGCTAGCACACAAACATTTACTTATTAAGAGCACGGTCCCGTACTACAAGTACATATCACAAAGCGTATTAGAATCACCCTCATATAAACTATACTGGGACCGCCCCATTCACACAGACAAAACTATACATCACAACAGACCAGACATCACACTTGTTGATAAGGTCAACAAACAGACCTATCTAATTGATATTGCAGTGCCTATCAGCAAGAACATGCAGAAAACTCACGCAGACAAGATCAGTAAATACACTGATCTAGCACACGAGCTCCAGAAGCAGTGGAGGCAGGATCGAGTACGTGTTGTACCCATCGTTCTGTCTGCCACTGGTCTGGTGCCTCACACATTGCACCACAGTCTCAGCACACTAGGACTTCACAAAATCACTTACGCACAACTGCAGAAAACTGTGGTACTCAACACTACACGCATAGTTAGGAAATTTATGGACACAAGCACACATCCCTAATCATTCTTCACACATCTTTACACTTGGCAGTATGTGCTTTGGTCCTTGACCCGCCATATTGTTTTTGCTGGGGAAACCCAAGGTTTGGAACATACAAACATGATAACAATAATAATAATAATAATAATAAGGAACTGACCTTATTTTTTTTTTTTTTTTAATACACTTGGCAATATGTGCTTTGGTCCTTGACCCGCCATATTGTCTTAGCTGGGGAATCCCATGGTTTGAAACTTTTTCGATAAAATAATAATAATAATAATAACACAATGGAAACTCGATTAACTGTCACCTTCGGTACCGGGACTATGACGGTTAACCGAATAGAAGGATAACAGAAATTTCGCAATATTTAAACATGTACAGTAACGAAATTTCAATGCTGGTTTGGGACGAAAGGCAAACAATAAAATTAATACAAACACCAAACAAATTAATAATAATAGAAACATAAACAGTACTAGATAATAAGGTTTATATGTTGAAGGTGTAATCAGTCATCTTCTTCTGTTTCTTCGAGGCTCGAGCTTTTTTTCACGGCAATGTCCCGTATTTTACGGAGAAGTAGGTTTTGTGATCGATGACGGATAACAGAGAGTGACGGTTAATCATGTGACGGTTAATCGAGTTTCCACTGTAATTGAGATTTTAGCTTATGGCTGCTCTTTTAATTTTGTTCCAGCAAAGAGAAATTTTTTTTTTCTGTAATAAATATTATTAAAAACAGAAAATCCTAAGCTGTAACAATATTTTCTCTCTGTTATAAATCTTAGCTAAACTACTCTTTCATAATAAATTCCTTCAATATCAATGTTAAGTTATATTTTGGGATCTTCTGAGATTTGGTGTAAAATCACTTGTCCTTTCATTGCATTTAATTTTCTTATTTTGATTTCTTCTGACTGCGATTGAATAGAAACCAAACATTGTGTTCATCTCGTTTAAGATTCAAATCATTTGAAAATTCTCTCTTTCAAAATGTTCTTTCTCCAAAGATGTAACTCCACTGTATTAGACAATTGAACCCTGATTTCCAATCGAACAAAATCAAACCAAGCCTGTATTTTCTCAATGTTTCGCTGTATTTGTGGAAGAAATCTCAATACATTTTCAAATGACTTTTCTCTGCTCTTAGCATTGGAATTAGAATCGATGTTAACACATTGAAACCTTCTCCAATCTCCGCAATTCAAAGACATAACGAGGAAAAAAATAGTATTATTTACAGAATATTATTTTTGTTTTTGTAACAGTAAGCAAATACAATTATAAAATCAATGTCTTTTCAAATATTTCCTGTTTCACACTCACTGTCAATAACCAAGCCTATGCACCTGAATACTTTAATACACCTTTAATACACAATTAAAAAGACATTCGCAACTAGTTTCTTTTCCGAGAGGAAACATTCTCAAGCAATGACATTTGGAATTGCAATGACATAATATTGGAAATATTTATAGGCAATGCTTAAAATGAAAGTTCACTATTTTCTGTTTGTTGAACAATAGCGATTTAGAAAAGAAAAACACTCATAAATAAATAGAACTTGAGAATCTGAGCCTCAGTGAAAACGTTATGTTTGGAAATTGAAAAACACAATTTGATGATTATGATTGGATTTTCATTGTCTTTTATTCGATAGACGGAATTTGTTTTATAGAATTAAAACGCTTATGATAGAACAACACTTCACAATTTTTAGGATTTTTATTTAAAAATTATTAAATCTTAAAGCCAATGGCGAAGTTAGTGTTTTTGAGGCCCAAGAGAAATTATCACACTGATCTGATATTCATTATTTATAAGATCACAGTCATTTATTTAGTTATTTTTATTTGTCTTTTCTTTTCTTTTTTTGGTGATTAAGTAATAACTTATTAAAAAAAATTAATTTCAATCGTCTCTGCCGCCTCTTGGACTGAGCCCCGAGGTGCCACTCATCCCTCCTCCATTCTGCAAAATACATCTCACGATGATCATGAAAACATGATGCACGGATAAAATTTTACTAATTGAAATTCAAATTCTCCTCCCTAATTTGAAATTGTGTTTTTTTTATTGTTAGCTTAATTGTAAATTTTAGAAGTTGAAAGGTGTATTTTTTTTGTTATTATTTTTGTCTGCTGGGAACGATCTGATTCATTTAACAAACGAATGACTTGAATGTCAAGAGGGAGAGAATTTTAAAGGCTGTGGAGGGGAGGGGGGTGATTCGAGTTAGATTTAAGGTTGCTAATCTATTCCCTACCGCCTCAGACAAATCGAACCGTGATTTCGAGGAATAAAGCATCCCAAGTCCATCCCAGCGCCCCCTCTCGGCCTCAGGCGTTGGAACCAATCGTAGGGTCCGGAGTTCACGCTGAGTGTCGCCACTGACACCTGCTATGATTAATGACGCCGTTTATTCCAGCGAACAAAAAGGACCACGATTCGTCACAGTAGAACGGCATTCAGAACAAGAAAGAAAAAAAAAAAAGAACTCTCTCTCTGTCTCTAAATCCGCAGCATTTCTCTCTCTCCAACTTATCGCATTCAGAGATAAATCTAAGGATCCAACTTACATCGTGAACACCCATCCCCCCGTTGTTGTGGGATATTTACAACCCTCCCTTCCTTGAAGAGATGACGAGAAGGGGGGGGGGGGAATTCAAGGCCCTTTTTAAATTTTCAATCTATTCACCTAACCAATGATAATTCCACTGACCTGAAATATTAATTGATTTAATAAATTTATTTTTTTTTCCCAATGGTGACCCAACAGCTTCAACCACATTCTTGAAAGATTTCCGCGTTACTAGATGTCTTATTTGAATTCATTGCTCAACTTACTTCAGGGACACGAAAAATGATTATTAAAGAAAGGTTTACGGAAAATAAATAGTAAAAAAGAGTAAAAGCATTAAGAAGTTACGTTATATTTAATTAGCACATTGAGCAATGCTAGGTTTTTTTTGTTCTTTCTAAAAAAAAAAAAAAAAAAAAAAATGGAGAAACTTAAAATTGCCATGAAATTTGCTTTTGTAAAATATCTAATTCCCTCAGGCTTTTCCTATTTTATTCTCAATGAAATTTACGTTTCATTTATGATTTGCGATTTAGAATATTATTGTACTTCTTATTCTAATGTGAGAATTATAATTATACGAACGACTGAAGATCAGGGAAAAAAAAATAGGACAGAAAGAGAAAGAAGAGAGACACCTAATCTCTTGAGGCTTCGAATGGATAGATACAAACACTCATAACAGAGTTCGAACTTAGAGTCGTATTTAAATTAGAAATGTCTAAACACAACATTACAAGAAGAAAGCTTATATAAGACATTCCAGTAACAAATATCTCCCATAATCTGAAATCATGATCTTTTTCATTTACAGTAAGTACTGGCAGAAAGATTCCCTTCTGTGTCAATGCTAACTTCATTACCGGAATGAATTTCTCAGTGGTGAGTTCTCTTCATGGATGTATTTCTCTTTTTGGGCGTTGCTAAATTATAAGAGCTGAGATCTTATTAAAAAAGAGAGAGAAACAGATTAAATGGAAATAATTTTAAAAGGAAATTAGGAAGCTTTTCAATGACTTTCAAATTCATAAGGAAACTTGCTGTACTTGAAGGCAGTATTTCACCACTGTTACTTTTTGAAATGAAAAGAAAGAAAGCTAAGACACAATTACAGAGCCGTTATGAAGCTTGTAGATTTTGTAACTTTTCTTTTTCTTTCAACTTTTTGTGGCTTTTTTTTTTAATGGGGGAAATGGTTAGTACATTTGAACCGAGTCTAATAAAATAGAAGCATTTTTCACATCCTACCATCCATTAGCCAGTTCGCATTTGGCGATTAAACAAAAAGAAAAAAAAGAGGAGTTTTTTTTAAAAGAGTAACAAAAATAATCTTCCAGGATTATTAATTTAAAATTTCATTTTTTTTTATTCGCAACTAACGATTAGTTTGGATGGTAAAGATTATTATTTTTTTTTTTATTAGTCTAGTTTTAATGTTTGCTTATTATTTTCTCTTTGAATTTGAATGTAGATTTAAATTTCAAATTTTATATTTACTTTGTTTTTTTCTTATAAAAAAAAAAATACCAAAATTGATAACAGTGTGTATTTTAAAATAGTATTAAGTTTCTTCTAAAATTAAGTTATTCTTATAAGAAAAATGAATAAATAAATAAATAAAAATAAAAAAAAGGACTTGTAAAGATAAGAGGATTTTTTTTTAAATTTTTATTTTAAAAATAAGTTTGTATTAGGAGGTCTTTATTCTACATCTTTTTTTTTTTTCTCATAATTATACTATGGAAGGATAAATACAAGTTTCATTATCAATTTATGATAATATCTTTATTATGAGTCTTTATATCCATTAAGATTGGATTAAAAGTGGCGCTATGGTCTTTGATTTCTTGCGGCATTCTCTCTACACATCCATTTGTAGGAACTCCATTCTCTCAGTATCTATTGTCCTGAATGCAGGGAGTGACAACGGAGTCTTCAGGGCCAACCAATTCGCCTTCATCCTCTCATTATTATTCATAGCGCTTCTCAGTCGCTGTTTCGCTTTTATGGCGAAAGAGGGCGCTGCCACAGCAAAGAGCCGATTTATTTCGTTGCTTTCTTAATGGCGGACCTGAACGGCTCCAATAAGAAGGTAATGCAACTACGCTTTGTCCAGTTTAATGCCGTTTCAAGCAGCCACTCGACAGCAGAAGTGGAGAGAAGGGAATTCTTTTGTTGTGGTTCACGTGATCGACATCACAAAATCCCAACATTTCTTTCTAAGTCACTTAGATAACTACAAAACAATTTGAGATCAGCATGTGCATTATTTAAAAAAATTATCTTAAATATAAGAATAAAAAAAAAATTATTATATTTCATCTTGTGAAAAATTGAAAAGCTACTTATTCAAATATGTATCAACATTTATTTTAAATGTGGATTAGTATTTAGGATAGCAGGGACGAATTAAGTTTCTGGCTATCTGGACCAAAGAATTACAAACAGAAGTACTATCTGGACCAAAGAAGTACTCTAGTTTGTAAACAGTTATACATTGATGTGTACAAAAATTAAACTAATTAAAAGTTATTTTAACTTTAAATGGTAGTTTTTATTATTGTTCATAAATACAAACAAAAATATATTGCAAACGTTTCTATTATGTCTCATTATTTTGAAAAAAAATCATCAATTTTTTTATTGAAAAAAAAATATAACCTGCATAAAATTTTAATCATTGATATTTTTGCTAAAGCTATATTTCGTATATAATACTGGGCAGTGGTCTATTTATGCATAGGTATTTGAATTAAAATATTTAAATGGATTATGTAAATAAAAACCAAAACATTACTTTACCAGGACCTTAATAAATGCATCTATATAGTATTTAAAAACTCTTATTCTCCTTGAAGACCTATATCTTAATAGCGCCTACAGCTAAGGGAATAGGAAGTATGGTCCTCTAAACCAAAACAACGATATTTATTCATTTAAATTAACTCTCACTGGGTTTTGTCACCTCTTGATTTTAAACTTCGTTATAAGCACACATCTTTTATAAAAAGACATTATGCAATAAAGAAAAATAAGTTACATCACAAATCTATAAAAAAATCACAAATATTAAAAAAAAAAAATCACAATTTTTCCTTTGTATATATGTTCTATCTAAACTAAACTAAGCTAAATTTATTTTATAAAAATTAATAAAAAGATTGATTGACACAAAAGCCTTTATAGTTTATTTTATTTTCAGTAGTTGAAACAAATAGAAATGTTTTACGTGTTTCTTATTTCTTTTTGATTCCGTTTGTTACTCAGCTTCTTGAAAACTTGGGCGGCCATTCCCCCACCATCTGAACAGTTGGCATTTATTTATATATCTTTCTAAATTTTTTTGTAATGTTTCTAAAAACCGTTTAGTATAGGTTGAAATTTTAATTTCAATTAAGTTAAGCAGAGAATTCGTTTTCGTATGATGAAATTTCGAAATTTTGCTGATAACACTGTTCGAGTAATTATTAGAATGTATTCTAAACAAATTTGGCCAACATACTGTATATATATATATATATATATATATATAGTATAAAGCTTAAAAAAATCATGAACTTTAAAAATAAAAATATTTTTTATTTTAAGACATTAAAATTTACCTAAAGACACGACCGGTTTCGTCCATCTTGAATATATGACTTTGAGCTTTGACGAGTGACAAAGATAGTACAATAATGTGGGGTATAAGTACATTTTCACAACAATAAATTCTCCCTTTTTTACCTTTTTTCTGTACTCCTGTTTTTTTTTTTTTTCTCTTTTTTACAGATTGCTATGGATGACATGAAGATCTTTAGTTAAACGAATAGAAGTTGACTACTTTTCTTTCATTCCAGTTCTCCTGTTGGAATGATGTTCCTGTTCCCTCATTTCCGGTTCTTTGTTTCCTCTGAGAAGTTTGATCTGAGCTATACAATTCCTATTCCGTTCAGAAGATTTCCCTTACTTCCAGAAGTGACCGTTGGGAGGCGCTGATGTCCATGACGTAAACGCGCTCAGAATTTATTGGTTGTGAAAACGTACTTATCCCCATTATTATACTATCAAAGTCCTGTATTTGGACGAAACCGGTCATATCTACATGTAAATTTCAATATCTTAAAATGTTTTTTAAACTTTTTAATATGTGTGTTGGCCAGATTTATTTTTTCATATCTATTTGGAATATTGTTAATACATTAAATTACATTTTAATACTAAAAACAAAATAAGATCAAACTAAAATAAATTTGTATAGAAAAATAAGAAGCTTTTAGGTGCTGAGATATTAATGGAAATGAACGTAAAGCAGCAGCACAAGAATGATTGCCTTTTCTGATTCAATTATGGGAAGGATTTGG
>JAFIDM010012231.1:109352595-109367723 GCA_023159025.1 Thereuonema tuberculata
CAATTATTCTTGTGCTGCTGCTTTACGTTCATTTTCATAAATTTGTATAGTTTTTTTGTTTTTTTTTCTACTTATTTTTGAGGTAGAATTTTCATGTTTTTGTGTAATTGGTATTTTTTTTTCCCCTTCATTTAGACAACTAGTGAATATTTATTTTCCATTCTTCATTTGTCTTTATAATTTTAACCGCGCATTGCTGATCTGCAACAGATTTTAGATTGAGATTCCCCTTCAGACCGAAGAGTTTCAAGTTAAGATTTAAAAAAATTCCGAGTGAAGATGAAACCCGAGATCATTTGACCGAATGGAGGAGGAGTGTAATTGAACATTAAATTCCATTGCATCTAAAATTAAACCTTACCAATCAGGATTACAATAGTTTTCATGAGATAAGCAAAGATTCATAATTTTTAATTACTAAAAATAATGTAATTTGAAATAAATACTACTTCTTCATATATGATACTTCGCGTAGTGACTTATCATTGCAGAAAAAGACTTCCTTGTTTTTACGACTGTAAAGTTCCTTTAATTATCTTATTCAATTACTTTGAATCTTTAATTTCTTTTGAATTTGTTAATGTAAATTTTAATTCATCGTTTAGGTCTATGTTTTGGTCGCTACACGAAACTGTTTTTAAGATGAATTAAGGTGTAATTTTAATTGTAACTTAACGTAAATAAGGGAATGTCCTAAAAAAAAAAATAAAAAAAAAATACAGAAAAGAACGAATTAGAAAAAAGACAAGACGATTGAAAATTTCCATTGAAGATGTCGTCTAAACTAGAAGTATTGATTCAAATAAAATCATTTTCTTATTCTTCTTATTGCTATTTAAGAAAACTACATTTTTCGAAATAAAAAAAAGAAAAAAAGAAAAGAAGACTGATATGGACAGATTATCAAGCATTTAAAAGAGATTATGTATTAATATATTAAGTTAAATGTGGTTTATAATTTATGGCTTTATTCATTACATCAAAACTAAACACATAAATTAAACAACGAATAATAATCTAGCTCTATTTGAATATTGGTAATGAAAAATTATTAACAAAGTTAAATATGTAATTGAGTCATTTACGTTATATCTACTTTAAGGATTTTGTAAAAAGACTGACGAACGATTATCCCTCTGCAACTATATTTATAAAATATCTGAATAAGTTTTATAAAAGAGCAGAAGATTACTTAAGTTTCAGAAATAACCTAAAATTAACCTCAACATTTAGTAGGAAACACAATCTCCTGATTGTAGTCCGGCTACTGGTCTGCTGCACTTACTGAAATTCAGGTAAGAAATGGAGTGAATTACTTTCTTTTTGCTTGTCCGTTCAAAAGCAAAGAATTGATCTGGTAGGTTTCTTCTACTTTTCCCTTATCTTCACTATTTTGAGAGTATATCATATCTCATTTAGGATTATTGCTTTACCCTCCCTAAAAAGTTATGATGATATGAACTTAGAATGAAAACAAGGAAATGAGAAAAAAAAATATCAGAAACCATTTGTCTCTGCGAAAATTGAAAATAAATTTATTTGTATTTTGTGGTTTTTCTTTGGCGACCTATATCAAAATTTAATCCGTAAATTCAAGATCCAAAAAGCTTTCAAAAAGTTTCTCACTCATTTTCTTCGCTATTAGTAGGAGAGCAAGGTTTTCTTTTTTGTTTTGTTTTGCTTGCAGACAAAAAACGAAGGAACCCCAAATGTTTGAATTTTTATTATAAGCAAATTCCTTACCTTTAAATATATACAGTCTGTGACTTGAACTGTAGACCTTTTCAGACGGCTAGTCATTGAACCTAGAACCAGGACCCTTGAACTATCTAGTACTAAGGTCCATATCAATGTATGGAGCGATGTAATAATTTCCTATCATTCACTTTGACACAATTTAACTTTAATTCCCAAAAGATCCCAAACATACAGATAACACAATAGCGCAATATCGGCTATTCCAATAGTAGGTGAATAGATGTGTAAAATGATATATTTAAGCTATAATCTCGATTTGTATTCATATCATATATAATACACAGAATAAACCAAGAAGAATAAATCAAAGAAATGCAATTTATTACATATAATGTTACATAGAGCTGAAATAAGTCTAATTTCACATCACAGACTCAACAATACTGTTAAGGTGCAACTGAGGCAAGAACATGCTTTTCACAGTCTGAAAGCAATAAAGAAAAGGTTCATAGCGTAGTTAAGCCTACAAACCATAACATGAACAGTTATTTCTCATTTCGTGGAATCCTAATACTTCTTTGGGCCACCTCGAGTCTTAACAACAGCTTTGCAGCCCTCCCGCTGGATGAGGATGAGTTTCTTCAAATATTCTGTGCCAAGCTCATGACTCGAAACTCTTATAATACACTCCTGCAGTTGTTGTTTATTTATTAGAAAGTTCTCTGCAGTTTTCTTTACTAGAAAGTTTATTGGTCGTTATGTACCATCAGTTGTTAATTGGCAGTTCTTAGGTCAGGACTTTATCTGACGAACTTGGGCATGTGACCTTGTAAGATACATCTACTCACAAATGGAGGGTTCAGAAGCCAATCAGTGTAAGTCAATAAACCAAAAAATGAAATAAGTTTTTTTAAAAATACGTACCAAAAAAATAACAACGTTTGTAAATTTGAAAGAATAAATTTTTTATTGAAAGATAACATAGCTATACACTTGGAGGAGTGATTTGGGCACTTTGTCAACCGAAAGTATAAACATTAGAGTATGACTTACAGAAAAAATTTCAATTTAAAAAATATGACTTACACTGATTGGCTTTTGAACCCTCCAAATATCAGTTAAGTGACAATAATGCTAACAAACCGTATAGACATAACAAATGAACATTCCTTCCTGACGCGGTGACCTAATGCAGAGTCGTTCTGGAAGATGCTCGACTCAGTGTAATCAAATTGTTACTAGGCAGATAATATATTTTTGTAGCACTCTGAAATTAACAGATGCATTTATAAAGTATAACTATAAATATATAGTTACCGAAGTTGCATCCCCACCATTTAACTCACTGGAAACTATTATCTGCACCAAGCAATCAGTGTTAAAGGCCTCGCCTTTACTATGCCTAACACAGGGTTTCTCGTCAGATCCGTGCATGGTTAATTTCAATTCATCAGAAAACTTAACCGAATCCTACAGTTGCACAGTCCAAACAAGATGTTGCAGTTGACTTTGACAGTCAGTGAAAAGCGTTCTCGTGTTTCTGATGTCATGGATGTTGCAATCTTTATGGTTTCTTGCAGCTCTGGTGAACAAAGCTACTTTAATTTACAAAATAAATGCATTTTCTTAGGATTGCCTCAACAGGTGACGCAATTTCCATAGCCACTGCTAGATATATTCCATTTTCTTATTCTACCCTAAAATACATGTACAGTCATTGAAGTAAAAAAAAAAAGGAACTCTTCGCACCTCGAACTGTCACCGGGGAGAGACGGGATGGCCGTTTCGTTCTCTTTAGGACTCATCAGCCAGACAAACTTCACTGATGACAGGCTCAGAAGGTGCGAACATATAAGAATCTCACTCTCGCTCCGGATTATTTGATTAGGCTTATTTTGCTAAATCTATATTTTCCTACAATTTTCCAATTGTTTTAAATTATAGTTTTCGATCGCCATTATTTGAAATATACTTCACTTATTTAACATTTATTAAGTGGATTCTTTCTTTTCTGATGTAAAGACGAATCTTAATTTCCTTCGAATTTAATATTCCATTTAATATTGAAGTAAGATTAACTACTGCAAGTCAATATTAACAGTCTTGAGAGAAAATACCTGTAACATCAAAGACCTCATTCATTTTTTTTTCATGAGATAAAACCCAGTTGGATTAACATTAGGAGTTCGAAATGAATATAAATTTTGGGGTAGTTGAAAACGCATTACAGTATTAATTACAGCATTACAGTATCTTACAATGTTTGAGTTTATAAAAGAACTACAATCTTTCAACTCAAAAGTGAAGTTGTTGGCAAGAGATGAAGAACGTTTTTTTGATTGGAAGGTCAAGCGTTAATTAACGGATACTTCATCAGATTCACATTAGGATGCACGAGGCGTTCATTCCTATATATCAACATTTGAAATAATAAACAGTTAGATATAATTTAATAGCCTTTTGAATTTATAGAACCCACATTCCGTTTGTTATAGTTACTAATTTTATTATGAAATGATTAACATATTATGTATCTCATATAAATAAATTTAATAAATATACTTTAGTAATTAACAAATTAATTCAAAAGAATTAAAAAAAAATAATATTGTAATTTGGCACACGTTAAACCTTTAACAAAAAATAAAGCTTTTTGTTTGACATCGAAGGCTTCGAAAACAGATGGTTACAAAGAGTGATTCCGTTATTTTTGTCTGATGCTAAACTTTAGGGGTTTGCTATACCCGATTAAATTTAGTTAATATATAATAAAGAATATTTTATCAAATTGTGTTGTTATTATATCTGATGGAAACAATGTATAAATAACAAAATAGAGTAATTTGTTCATAAAAACAAGCAAATCTACAATTTTGAAACTATGATTAATTTATTGTTATATTATACATTTATTTTTTATAAAATTAAATAGCCTTATTAGTTTAGTTAGAGTTTGAAAATGAAAACAATTTTTAAACTTAACTGATTGATTATCATTCAGTGTTAATAATAAAAAAGAATAAAATTAGAAAAATAGAAGAAAGCAGTCAAAAAGATAAAAATAGAAAACTGTCGATTGAATAACATTGCTAAGAATAATTTATAAATCAAATAATAAATAAGAATCTTATAAGAATAAGGTCTTTTGTTGTAAGTTTGATAAAATTAAATTAAAGTCAAAGAAAATGAATATCAATAAGAAAATATTTATAATTCAGAATAAAGAAAAGCAAAATTACAAGTAAAGCAAAATTAAGTCCCAAACCTAACATTTCACTGTCGTGCAGAAGGTGGGTTACTGGGGATTTTAATCCTCCCATTGTATCCAAAAAGGACGAAATTCAGCATTTGCACTTTTTTTTTGGTTGGAGAGCAGGCTTTTTTTTTTGTTCTTTAATTGAATGGGAGAATAATTAGAAAGCTGTCTTTCCCATTACAAATTCCTTTGTCACATTTCAATTTTTTAGTATATACTGAAAACCTATTCTCGTCATCTTTATTCAATGTATTTTTAGTAACTTAATACTTTTCCCTTTTAATTGATTCCGTATTTATTTATAAACACAACAATATTAAAGATCAAGAGAGAAGAAAAAAAAATTACCATAAGACTGGAATTTCCAGATCTATGATGCATCTCCGAATTATACTTGAGAATATAGAGAAACAATGATTATATAAATATTTCAAGGATCTCTCGATACTCGGAGCCTTAATGAATACTTGCAACCATTGTTTTAAATTCTACGTCACAAGAACTGGGTTTTCCCCAGAAATAGACGTAACCATAGAATCAAAGAAACATCGAAAAACACTGAACATTGACCCCCAAATGCGGAAGAAAACATCCACGAAATTAAATAAATTCATTAAAAAAAAATCAGCAATTGAAAATTCCTTGAACAAGTAATTTAATTTATTTTCACTGAGGGAAACTGAAGCGGCCTTGACCCGGATGTGACAGAATCGAATAGGAATTCATGAGTATTGGCATAATTATTGATTTCAATATTTTTCTTTTTTTTGTAAAAAATAAACCTTCATTTTTATTTGAAACTCAAGAATTGAACAGCATTTGAGATTTTAGTTCATTTTTTTTCGTTTTAATAAAATGTTTATAATGCATCTGCGATATGTTGGGTCTGTAATATTGTTTTGTTTTTATAATCGTCTTACTGCAAAAAATAATTTCCTATTTCTGTAAAAATAACTTTTATTAATCGCAACATGAAGTTTTTTCGAAACTATTTTCACTACGTTAAAATACACTACGTATTTCACGCAATACTAAAATGTTAACAAGATACTTTAACATATTATAAACATTGTGGATTTACTGATGTTTTAATATTTCTTTCCTTTAATAGGAACGACTGCTTCTAACAATTACGAACCTCTGGTTTACGCAAATGATTTTCTTCCGCTAATTCAATTTGAAATCTATAAAATAGTACTTTTATATTATTATATTAAACCAAGTTTTTAACAGGATGGTTCACTTTATTAATGAGTTTTAATTTCATTTGGAATACTTTAAATTAAATCTAAGTTTTACAAGCACTTAAATTTATTTTTAAGCGAATTTATAAATTGTTGGTAATGGTTTGACAAGAACAAGACAAATGATTCGTGTTTAGATTTTTAAACAGACATCGTGATTTATTCATAAAACGAAAGTTGTTTTTTCTTTTCTTTTTGAAAATCTTTATTGCTTCAATTTTGTTTTATTTCTTTTAGATAATAATAGTGTCTATTTCTACAGATACGAGATAACCTTAATTGGTTTTTATCTGTTTTTCAAACCAATAATTTTAACAGCATTAAAAGTTAATCTTCTGAAATTTTTAGTTTCTTAAATTTAATTTTCAATAAAGAATATTAAAGATACTGTATGTTTTAAATAAACGAAATAATAAATAATCGAAAGGAAAGAATTATGATTTCTTAATAAATAAGAATGAAATAGTTAAAGGCAAAATAATTTGAAATTAATTCAGAAACAAAAGTTACCAAAAAGAGCTCGTAATTATTTTTCGGAATTATTTGCTTAATATTTTTATAGAAGAACACACTTTTTTTTCTATATGATTTTTTTTAAACATAGAATACATGAAATAAGCTTCAAATTCAAGAGTCAAAATTAAGAAATGTCAAATCATATACTTTTGTTTAATATAATGGAATCCAAAATGGAAAGGTTAAGGTTCAGTTTCATTTTGAAACCCTACAAACGCAAAATTTTAATTCTTGCAGTTTATTATTATACAAACATATGATAATAACTTTTACAGACAAACGGTAATTCCACAATTTATTTCAGAGCAATAATATAATAATATTTTTTCTGATAAATTTCTTTTCATTTCTTTTTATTGTTAATCTTTTAAGCTAATCTTACCTTAAATAATCATCGATTTTGATCGCTTTTTTAACAGAATTATTATATCAATAATTAATCAACTAATCACATTGCAATCCGTAATATCCTTACAACTGTAGTCTAATCAACTGACATTATAATTATTTAGTAAATAACTTATAATCTTGTCTGTAATTGCTTTATGCTTAAAAGTGAGATATATTTTCCTATAAAAGTTTTTAAAGTTAAAGATTTTTAAGTTATAGAGTTGAAGATTTTGTTTTCTCTTAATAAATAAAGTAATAATGAAAAGTACACATTATTCATCAACTTTAATTAGTCTTTTCTTCTTCTCCGAGTCTACTAAATCTGCTAATTTAAATTTTATTAAATTCAATTTGCTTTATAAAAAACAAAAAAACAAAAAAAAACTTAAGATATTAAAATTAACAAATCACTGCTTGTTAACAACGGAGCGATAAAAATTGAAAAGAATTGATGAAAAATTTATTATAGTCCGACCACGACAATGCGACGATCGGAAGGAACCCCACATAATCACATAATGACGTACATGATTTTCAGCAAATCACAAACAAGCACGCCTCAAAGCACAGGTCTCTATCAATTTCCTGAAAATGTCGCTCCACAGTATTTTACAGAGCAGTGCTCGAAAAATTATTTTACAGATACAGTAAAACCCCGGTTAACCGAAATAAAGGGGGGGGGGAAGCCGTTTCGGATAACAATTTTTTCGGTTAAGCCATGAACATCTAATACAGCTACAGCATTTTGTATTGTAATTACAGTATGTATTTTTGAAAGGTTTTTGAAGGTCAAACGAATTCAAAAATCTCTTTGTATGCTACACTTAGGCTATGTTCTTTCCTTCCTTCCTTTCATCGACTTTGCCAACTATGGACCACGGGCTAGCCATATCTGACAAAGTCAGGGTGAGGCTAGGAAATTCAAGAAGGGGGGAGGAGATTCACAACCCGTCCAGAATAACCCTGAGACTTATCCCAGGGGAGAAACGGATGAAACACAGAAGAAGAAAGAAACAGCCATGCCAATACCGGGATTCGAACTCAGGTTCCGACACAACGGCTAAACGGCACTTATGTTCTTTATTAAAGTTAAAATAACATTTTTAGGATTACAGTAGGCTACATCAATATACAGTATTCTGTACTTAATTGTTTGTAGCATATGAATTACTCATTTAAAAAACTCATTTTTATTTGTTTCTTGCGTCCCTCCCAATGTTTTCGAGCAGCGATGTCCCGCCATCTTTTCATTAAAAGGACGTTAGGCGGCGTTGACTCACTTCAACAAATCTTAGGGCAATCTAAAATAACAACAACACATATACTTTATTTCTGTATTACACTATACCCAGTAGGTTTACTATGCCCAGCACACTCTCGCCCTCGAATTATTTCCGTGCAGTACAGTTTTATTGTTTGGATTCGCGATTTTCCGAGGCATTTCGGATAACCCGGGTTTCGGTTGACCCGAGTTCGGTTAACCGGGGTTTTACTGTATTGAAAAATATTTCCGAAAGAAATTGGAAAATGGAGGACTAAAATTAAAATTAAATTTTGTTTTTGTTTTGTTTTATTGTTGTAATGTAATAATCTTAGGAACCTGCGAGGGGCTATAGTGATGACGTCACGTCATCGAATCGTCACGTTATTGAGGTCGGACTATAATACTTAATAATCCAACCTTAAAGATATTTTTATGAATTCTATTGCAACAAGAAAAACTTATTTTATATTTTTTATTTTTTAAATTTTTCCAGACATTTCTGTTCGATGCATTTCGTCGACTGCAATTTATCAAAGTACAAAATTCTCGTAGAGGAAGTTGGAAAAATTCTGTGTAGTTGGAAAAATAAAGCAATGCTGAAAAGGTAATCTCAGGCATATAGCGTGGGGTCTTCTTCAGTACTTTATTAAGTACCAAGAAAACAATTTTAAAGAAAATATGTATTAATCTTGTAGACATAAACGTTTGACTTAACATTGCTAACAGATTTAAGTTAAGTATATGTTTCGATTAGAAAGCCATAATAATAAATTCGCTTTCAGTTTCAATTTTATATCCAATTCCGTAGAAACTTGTTAGAGATTGTCTCAGCAGATGATACCAAAGATATTGAAGTTTAATTTTAGTTAACTAGATCATTAACATGAAATGCGGTCAATAGTGTAAAAAGTAACAAAAAAAACATGTAGTGTTATTTCTGAGCAAAAATATTCTCTTTCTTACAGCTTTTGATTTTCATCGCTTTAGATGGTGGATGTTTAGTTTCCTTCATCTTCTTTCGTTAATGAATAAGAATTTCCGATCCCCATATGAAGTAAATTGCAGAATCACTTGATAGAAGTTAAATCTAAACGGAAGTAAATCTTCCTCATTAATTCTCTTTATGAATGTGCTATGGATTTAGAAATGAAGGAAAGTTTCTTTGTCTCTCCTCAATAACTAATGGTTTATCTCATGCAAATGTATTTATAGTAAGATAAAATGTCAGTGGTAACAAGATGATTGCAAAAGAAACCACATTGTTTCAAAAACATGTATCAAATGTTGATGGGTTTTTTTTAATGTGTATTTCTATTTGTAAGTTAACGGTGTGAATGAGACTATATGAATTTTTAAATGTCAATTAACATTTATCGATATTAAGATCAAAATTGCATTTTTTTTTTCTGTAACAGTCTACATTTATTACAGACATTTGGAAGATTTCTGACCAAGTTAATTTGCATTTTAGGGAAAAGAAACAATTTTATCCTGCTTAACTACTGTATAATCTTATATTTTTGCATATTTTTATATATGTTGTTACTTTATGTTGAATGGCTGAAATATTTTGTTAACGACGATCTTAATTTAGTAACAAAATACATTTTACATATATTGTTTTACAATAAAAAGATCTTTAGATAAATAATATTTTTTATAATTGAATAACGTTTAAATAAATTACTTTGTATTTAATGAAACAAAAATAAATAAATCTTATACACACAATAGTCCTATAGAACGGTTTCTTTCATTATGATCACGAGATGAAAAAGAATTAAATGTTTTATGATGTAAATCAAAAGATTTATTGTTTAATAAATAAAAATTAAAATGTAAAATATGATAAGAACTAATAAATTTGTTCCATTTAAAAATACTAAAGGTCAACTCTCCTGCAAAAATAATAGTTTAATAATAATTTATTATTAACTTTGGTTTTAACCTTCACAAAATAGTAATTTATTTCTGAAATAATAATAACTTTCTATTTTATGGTATGCGAATTTTTATTAATTTGATATTAATAAACAAAAAAAAATATAATTAATGTTATTTTTCTTTTGAAGACGAATTAAAAATATTCAAATATTATATAGCAGTAATGAATATTTGCGAAATATCTTGAGTCCATTCGACGTCTCTTAATGAGAATTGCCGAATATTAATTTCAAGTTTTGTCTCTCTTTTTCAATTGTCTCATTCAGTGAAGACAAGAATAAAACAATAAGGCAACGCCATTGGCCTCCAAAGACCATTTATTATAAGATTTGCGAATTATTAAAAGCGACGATATTAATTTCCTTAGGTGTGTTTCTTATCTGTTAGAGGACCTTAAATTCAGGTTGAGGTTGGGAATTCTTCCTTGCTGCCTTCGGGACATTCTTTTCTTGTCCTTTGCTACGTATGAATGGAGTTGGTCATCCAGAAGAAGCAGGTATCCATCCCTTCGTTCTGTTCGTTCATCCTTTCGTCCTTCTGGTTTCCCCCCTAATCCTTGTTATTGACAAATATCGCTCGGCTTGGCATTGCAGAGGCAATTGCCACTTGGGCTCTTCAATTATGCGACCCGAAGGTCGGTTGGCATCTACGGTGTATTGTTTGTGATCGCCACCGGCCCTCACGCCGAAATAGGACAGCTCTGCTGCCGATTAAACGGTTTGTTTTGTATAATCATAGGATTCAATACGAGAAAAACATTCCGAAATTTCAATATTGCCTATTTTCCACCTCCTCCTTCACATACTTCCGATACTATGTAATAGACTTATTCTTAGAGTTTACGTCGATACATAAGATTGTTCTTTGGTAGGCGTATCTTACGCTTGAAACGAATTGTTTATGAATAAATTTAATAAACTTATTAATTATTGTAATTCAGGAGAGAAATATATAAAAAAATTTAAATTAGGAAGTCATTTTTAGGAATAATTTCTTTTAAAATAAGAACAACAAGTATAGGTATATTTTCATTTTTGATGAAAAAAAATGAACTTTTTTTTTTATTGTGGTTATCGAAACTTAATTTTTCTTAAAAATTCGTTTATTAGCTCAAAACATTTTACTAATTTGAAAAAATTAGCTTAAAATTAAGACTGATTTTATATATGTATATGGGTATGTATAAAATATAGAATGACCAATCATAAGAATTGCATTAACTAGTATTAAATAGTATCAAATACTTCCGTAATTTGACATATAATAATGCTGCTTGGCCATCTCAGTCACCTGATCCTAATCTCATTGAAAAGTCAAATAAATAAATAAATAAAATAAAGTAAAATAAAATAAAAAGATCCAAAAGCAGTAAAGATAGTACGCCACAGTCAAAGTAATTGGTAAGTATTTATTAAATGCTTTATAATTTAATAATTTTGCTTTGTTTTATTCAAAGAACACTTAATTAATTCATAATCTATAATTAATTAATTGAAGAAAGTTTCCTGATAATTTTCTTTGTTTAATTCAATTAAGAGTTTTAGTAAATATTTTGTATAGTTTTACGAACGATAGTAATGGTAATAATTGCAAAGAAAATGAACGACAAGAAATGAAAATGACTGGAAGTTGCTAAAGAATTTATATAATCTTTATTATAATTTTTATATAGTTAAATTACAAAAAAGTTTCTTAGATAAAAATTAGCTAAAAAGGGATGAAAAAAACCAAACAAACTAAATGACATTAAAGTTTTTCCAATCTAAATTAAAACTTTTTCGCATTAAAAAAAAAAAATAGTAAATCAGTTAACAAACTGAAGAACTTCAGACAGCAAAATAGCTACAATTTACTAAAAATCTGCTAGTTTCCTACATTAAGATAACCATTAATATTTTTTAAGATTATTATATTTAATAAAAAAAATAAACTTATATCTTCAGTATCTATTAAGTATCTATTATTCAATAGACATTAAATTTAATTCACAAAGATTTAAGTTTATTTTTCAATAAACTAATATCCTATTTGTGAATTTAAATTTAAAAGGTAATGTTTATACACTACTGCTTGTGAAAATTGCAACACCAAGAAAGAATTACGGTATTCAAATGAAATTTATTTCATAGATTACTCATGTTACAATGTATAACTGATTATATTTACAGAACTGAACAAGATTTTATCAGTTCAAAATTCGGTGTCGTGTGAAGCCTCCTCGATCAACAATAACAGATTTGTACTGCATGGCAGTGAATGGAAGAGATTTTTGAGAGTAGCCTGGAGAGTAGCCTGCCACGCTGTTTCTGTGCAGATTTGTAGAAAAAGGAGGAAGCGCTTGACGGGCCAGTTGCTTACCTACCATGTCCCCAAGACATGTTCGATCGGGGAAATATCGGGCGAACGTGCAGGCCAGGTAAGAAGCGGTATCTGCGATGCATGGAGGAGGTCTCGGATATTCTGAGCCACTGTCCTGCTGGAATTTATGGCGCTAGGACAACTTTGAAGGAAGGGTATCATCTCTGCTTCTAAAACATCCCTACTACAGCACTGGCTGTTCAGGTTAATTCCCTGAATTCGTATCAGGCGAGATCGCGAATTGAAGCGAACGTTATCCCAAATGTGACACTTTGGCGTTGGGCCTATATGAAGCTCGGGAATGCACGCTGCAAGCTGGCGTTCATCACGATTTCTTCGAATACATATCCGATCATTACGGTGCATGAAGTTGAATAGTGATTCGCCAGAAAAAACGATATATTGATAATCAGCACTTCAACATCTATGTTCGACACCCTATTGCATCTTAAGGCATCTATAGGAATTGAGAGTCAAAGAAATTCATAACAATGGACTGCGAGCGACCACTTCTCTGTTAAACAAACGACTTCGAACTGAGCTGGGGGACAAAACCTGACCTGTGACAGTGCTCCACTGCAGTTCTAACACCGTGGATTCGCAGTGCAATCGGTCACTGTCATGCGATAGAGGTGTCTGTCATCCCGTGCAGTCGTGGATTTTGATGTCTAGTTCCCGGATTCTGTCCGATTCTCATCTATCTATTCACGCCAGTTCACGTCATTGTAGTGGCATTTCGTTCGGTACGAGTGATAATTTCGCAGTAAGAAAATCCATCTTCCCAACAATCCTTCCTCGCTCCAAGTTCATGAAGTTCAGGTGTTCATACTGCGACCTTCTTCGGTGACAGGGCATAGTGAGACAAAAAACACCCTTTCGACCTAATGTTGACTCTTCGCTCATTGCAACATCTCGCATGAGCCACCTGTTTGTATCGAAGACCGAAAAATTCAGAGAGCACTGCCCAGAAACCGCTTGCGCAATTTCACTGATATTCTAAGCATCTGCATGTTCCAACCTGATGTACAAATCCTGTAAGTTTCAAGCTTGTACCAGCCGTCCTTCAAGATGTTGCAATTTTCACAAACAGTAGTATATTATTTATAAAACTTTCATTCATCTAATGATGTATTTAAAGGAATTTGGGAGTCAATACCCTCTAAAATTCAATGAAACATGATCATGAAAGAAAATATTGAATAAAATATTAAAACAGAAGTCACCGGGTAATGCATAATTTCTTTACTAAAAGTTTCTTAAGAATTTTACAGTAACATTACATATTAATCTGTATATTACAATAAAGTATATTCTTTTTACTAAGCCTGGTTTTTGATCAGTTCATTAATAATAATAATAATAAAAATGACAACTGAAAGAATGGAGGAAACTATGCAGTTAAGCGTAATGTTCTTCAAATAAAACCGATAAACATATAATGTGTTATCCTGCTACCATCATAGCAACAATATACAGCCTCCTTTTGTGATATCATCCCCCTTGAGTACGATTGTCAAGAACTAACAAGTATAGTGGTAATAATATACTTGGTATGTTGTAAACACTTGTATATACGTGTATGTATTATTAATATACTGGCAAATATACTTGTAAGTATATTGGATATAAAAATGCCCTCTTCACTGATGCAATCCTTTGCAGTGATGCTGTCTCTGTCATTTCAACACCAGATGTAATTACTCAAAAATATGACCTTACAGGCAAGATTGTTCTAGAAGAATCAGACAACTAAAGTACCTCCTTTTGTTTTTATAAAAAGAGTAAATTATTCTGGCAGGATCCTTCATCGTTATTCCACCTGTGACTCCAAACACTTAATTGTCGATTGATGACCTTGACTTGTCTTTTCTCGAAATTTGTCTTTCCTGAATTCATTGAGAGAATTTTGATTGCCCTTATTATCTTGTTGAATTTTTTTCTTAAAAAAAAAAATCAATGTTTGATTGACAGATAATTACTTTGTAATAATGTCAAAAATATCTTTCGGCAAAATTTACATTCATTAGAGCAAACGAGTTTCTTTAAAACTGGAAATTAGTAAAGAAAATAATAATAATAATAATAATACAATCATTAATTGTTTTTAATTTTATATTTCACGAATTGGATCAATAGCTTTTCTTGTAGAAGTAAATATGAGTTATAAATAGTCCTCGAATTATGAGGATTATTAAGAACAGATCACATTTAGAAAAACTGGGTTTTTTTTTCTGTTCTAAAATACAGAAGAAGCCTGATTAAAAGCAATCAGTGAAACCAGAAAAATAAAGTTATATCTTTTCCGATGATAAAACGAGGTGAAATTTAATTTCATTAGTGCTCTTTATAAAGATTAGGAAGCGTTGGTCCTGGATTTACTTCATCCACAGCTCGTTCCTAGAGTGAAGGATGAATGAAACTATTTGCACTATACAATATTCACTTCACTGCACAATAG
>JAFIDM010012231.1:109372723-109393175 GCA_023159025.1 Thereuonema tuberculata
GGAATTTTCCGTAAAATACCTGATATTTACTAAGCTGGCTTTTTGAGTCGAATGCGTGCTTTCTTGATTTCCCAGATACTTTTTGATCTATCGATAGTAACCTTCGATAGGGAAGGATATAATTTCATGTTTTATTACTTCAAGGAACTGAGGGAAACGATTGTAATTTCTTCCATCGTAAATTTTTTTCTGTAATAAATTCCTTAATGGATCAGAAGGCTAAGTTTTCCTCTGAAATTTAACGAATAGAAGATGGTTGAGTGTTTCTTTTGTCCTTCTTGTTTTTCCTGTTCATTAAATGGACGGAGTTCAATGTTCGTGTGCTCATCTTCAGGAGTCCCCCCACACGCACGGACTGCGCGCCGGCAGAGGAGCGCTACCGGACTCAGTGCCTGAGGCGACCCGCTGCTAATAACAGTGGATTTGGCGGCTTTCGCTCTTATAACAGTGGTAATGTGGAGGAACAGTTTGATTAAATGGGCGGACGAGAGCTAGGACGGTGAACACGAGGTCGCACGGGGTTCTCCCCCTCTTTGATCCAATTATGCTCAGTGTCACGAAAGACTGCGGCCGAGAAAACGGGTGGTGATTTGTTAGACCTGTTTGCCTAACCGCCAAATTACACAGACGGCAATTGAGAGTCGTTTTGAGAGCTGCCCTTGTCACCGGCTGCGGTTCGCACGAGGACCGCCGCAGTTCGCTTCGAGTTACGGGGAAGACACGTCACGGATACCAGTGACGTAGACCATGAGGTCGATTCTATTCTTATCGACATGATTCAGAAAATAACCAGATCGATACACGAAAGACAGGTGCAAAAGATATAAACATGCCCTGCCATGATCCAGTTAACATTGAAGCCCACGAAAGATAAGGAAATGCGTACGGAGGTCAACTTCACCTCAACAACCTCTAATTCATATTGAAACTCATCAGTGAAATAAAGCACTTATTTATCAAACGAAAACAGGAAAGATACCAAGCATTTATAGTTCACTAAAAAATGTTTATGTGATGGATAAAATACACTTTTTTTGATTAAAAAGTTGATAAAAAGTTTAATATCTTTAATACTTCCAATTATTTTAATGTTTCTTTTCTTCCGTCATTAATCCCCTATTTAAATAATTTAAAACGTTATTCTAACCTTAATCAGATAATCTATTGTAGTATTATAGAGAATTTGTAGGAGCTCTATTAAGATTTGTAGGAGTTTCTTAACAGAAGTTATAATTGCTATTAAGAATACCATTTATTTTAGTCTAAGCTTATTGAAAATATCCCGTTTAAGAATGAAATGCAAGCAAAGTAATAAGGGAAAAAAATAAAATGTTACTGGATTTTAAATGTTAGAATACAAAAAAAAAGAAAAGCATAGAAAAATTAAGCTACTAAGGATACGAAAGAATATAATTTGAAAATCTAACTACAATAGATTAATTCAACTTTTGACAAAGTTTATTAGATCCAATGATGGATTTACTAATCTGTGTTCGTCCTATTTCTTTTTATGTCTGAAGTAGAACTGACTCTTTTTATTTACGAAAAATTTCAGAAAATATAAAGCGTTTCTTAGGCCCTATAACAGTGCACTGAGATATTTCATTGAATGAAATGAAGGATTTTCATATTTATTATAACATATTTATAGGCTTTACCATGTTCACATGTTTTCTAACTCTTTTTAAATTTTTATTTACGTTTCTTCCTCAATTTTAAAGGCTTTACACTTTTAAACGTCCTAACGGTTTTAGACTAACTGAAGATGACTTCAGTTAGGAGATAGTTTCAGAATATATGGAGACTTGTGTAAAATAGTGTTAGCAACCTAAAAGATAAAACCAGATAAAAGTTAGGATTAAATAAACAAATAAATAAAAGCTCATTCCTCAGCAACGCTTGAGATAGTTGGTAAATAAATCAAATGTTCTTGTTTTTTCAAACCCTACTATCTTATCAGTAACGTATTTACTTGTAGAGGCGTATTTTATGTCATACTATGACAAATAGGTTTTAGATTACTACAGTAATTTGATATATAGTTTAAACGAAAAGAATCAAGCTATATTTCAAGGAATTGTGAGTTACTATATCAACGTAGGCTACTTGTCTTATCTAAGTGATTACTCGAAATTCGAATCGTATTTGTATGAGATCATGTTTCGTACAGTACATTCTTACGATATTTAATTTATAGGATAGATTTCTATTTACAGAGACAATTCCCAGACTTCCCACTGCTTAACACGATCTTCGGCAATTTGAGTGTTGCTTATTTATTTTTTCTAGAAGAGTTAAAAACCTTGTGTATTCTCTATTGTCACTATGGTTCATCAAAAAAAGTATCTTCCAATTTGACTCTTGTTAGCAGTGACATCAATGTGACATCAATCTCAAGGCTTTAAGTTTATTTAATTGTTTCTTGATTACGAACTCCTACTATTCGACTTGAACATATTTTTTGTTTGTTTGTTTGTTTGTCTATTCGTAGTGGCATCGCAGCCTAAAAGGATGACGAATTTCCATAAATTTGGACGTTGCTTATTTACGGTTCAACGTTTGTTTTGTCTCCACCCCATCATCCCCCAAAATTAATTGCGAAGTCACTCGCTAGAACAGCTGGACTGATTTCTTCCAAACTTTGCTTTAAGTGGACTATTTGTGATCCAACTGAAAACAAGAGAGTGAATATTTTGGTCTTCATTCCCTCTCGAATCCTATTATGCGATGGAAGGCTGATTGTTTACGTAATTTCTTTATTTTGATTCCACGTGTACTAAGTTATTTTCATCTCATAATTTAAGTTCTGAGTGAAGAGAAAGGATTAGCTTATATAATAATTATTAATTACAGGTTTTTTTCGGCCAAAAAGATACTTCATGTTTTAGTTTTATTCTGCTTTTTTAAATGATTACTGAAATACCTACTGAAAACTAAAGAAGGGATTTAAAATTAAACAGATTAGGATAATGTGAGTTGATTCTTGAGAAACAGAGAAGTATTTGATTGAAATGTTAACTTTAATATATCATTGATCTTCTATTTTTATCGTTATCTCTTACGGGTCTTTTTTCAACACGAGACTCAACTGCTACAACCACCAACATATCACAATTAATTTGAACAGCAAAAAAAAGTCCCTGATGGAGTTTTACAATATATCTGCTGTTTTTGTTTTCCATCCTATTATCACTTGATAATTCCCATTAAATAGCAACAGAAACAATATTAAAATGTGAGATCAAACTACATGATCAAAATACATATTTTGCTTTATTGCTTAATCATCATTCAAATTATACGGTGGCTGTTATGGACGTCATGGCTTTTAAAAAACGAGCTTAGAACATCGTTTCATTCTTGTGGTTTTGAAAAATGTCACGGTATTTCAAAAATGTGGAATCTGTTTTACTTCCTAGAATATTTCACGGGTTGCCACTAGTTACAATTAAATGTCATTATTTTGGATTTAATAGCTTTGTTATTGTTCATTGTTCAAGGATCCCAGACCATCCTTCGGGGCTTTGGCTGTAGAGACCCAATGATTCTTGGGAATGAAGTTGGAGTCAGGTGGACAGTCCAACGTAGCCCCTTTAATCCCGGAAAAGAAAGTTGGTCCCCATTTGACAGTTTGCTTAGGACCCATCTGGAAGAGTCACCAAGAGAAACATTTCCGGAATTGAACCTGGCTGTTTTAGGCCGCAATCCAGCATCTGCACCAGTGGATCACAGGGTTTACTGTTTGTAGAACAATCTACATTCAAGTCATGTTAATTTGGTCGGAAGAAAGGAATTGACGAACTCCCGCTTTTGGAGATTTTTAATTATAAATAAATGCTTACTTCTACATTTATTGAAAAACAAATTTTTGTATGTTGCCTTTTATACAGCTCAAATATGATTGAAATACAAATTCATAATACAAACATACCTTATATCAAGTTCAAAGCAGTGGAAGATTAGACGCCACATGATATTCCGTCAAACACAGTGTAAGACCAATTGAATTCCATGTCAGGAGCTCTTTATCATTAATAATTAATTAAAACATATTTTTATTTTGATTGGTCTAATGTTTTCTCTATTATTTCATTGAATGCTTAAATATATTATTGTACCTAAATAAAGGAGAATGTAAGGAATGATTTTGAATAAGCTTATATGCAGAAATCATATCATGAATGTCAATAGCATCTAAATAAATTACTATTAAAATCTCATTGTGACAATGAACAAATGATTCATTGCAAGATTTACGCTAATCATAAAATGAATTATCTAAGTGCAATAAAAAGAAACCATATTGATACATTAATTTATATAAACAAATAATGTTGTCTCCCTTTACTTATTACCGAAAGTGCAGGCAAGGCACTAGTATTCAGCCACATGAGAAATGCTGTACTGCTTTTTTAATTTTTCTAACTCTTGGTTCATGAAGAAGTAAATATCGTTTTACTAATGTTAGTCAATTTATTCCAGTCATTCCCAGGATTTTCACATTAGCTATATTTAAATTATTGGAATTTACCTCCAGTAATTCAAACTTAACGTAATTTTTTTTTCTATTTCTTACAGTTTTCATGTTTTGACATCGTTTATAACTTAAAGCTTCACTAAATCTAATAGAAAATTTAAAAATAATCGTATATGAATTTATTAACCCATTTCTGATTAACTTTTTTTTAATTTTCAGTTGTAAAAAATATCAAAAGTTTTAAAAACTTAAATAAACTAAGATTTTATAATTATACAATTTCAAATTCATGGAGTTGACGTTCCGATATTGAAAGGAAATAAATTTTGTAATCTGTTTTGAATGTTAATGGCGCTGGCGGTAAAATAGGGCAGTATCTATTAGGTAAAGAGGTGCCACTGGTTGTTTTCAACGTTTTCAAGCTTTTGAATGATAAGAACATGACTCATTAATGAAACAAAATGATTATCCTAAATTATAAAAGAAATAAATATAATAATAGAGCTTCCAACAACTGTTAAGAAAGAATTAGAGTCTACAATTTATAGATTAATATCTCGGAATTACTATTAGCAATGCTCTGTTTGTAATTTTAATTGACTTTTGTTTAATAGTGACTGAAAATATAGAGATAATTTACGCTTCCCTTTCTTTCTAATTCAGGTCTTTTGATGAGTCTAGAACTTTCCATATAGATCTTCGTGAGGTCACCTTGCAGGGAAGCCGACCACCACAGAACCGAATTCTGCCGAAAAAAAAAATTACCGATTAACGAACTGAAGCAGAAATGATTAAGTGCATTTCCACTCAAGTGATCTTCAATGTTTTCGTAATTAAACATTGCTGAACTCATTGACATTCAAATATCAGAAGCAAAATTTATTTAAGAATCTTCCAATAAACAACTTGATATCTAATGAAATTGAAGCCTCAGTGGAATTAAATAAATGCGCCTAATAATATGAACTATTACTAAACTGTTAATTAGCTGTTTATATCATTAAAAACGTATTCAATAAATACATAAACATTTTAAAAAAATACATTCAACGATGGAAATGTAAAGAAAATCTTTCAGTCTGCTTGTTTCATCCTTATTAGAGATCATCAGTTGCAATTAACTATTTACTGAAACGTAAATAGTTTAAGTTTTATTCTGTAAATTTAAGCTTAAGTTAGCATGAATAAGCAAAAACGTAAGCCCAGCAAAAATTGAAATCTTTGATGGGAATATTTTTTCTGTTTCTTCCAATATATTTTAATGGCGATATTTTCTTTACGTTAACTTAAAAGTTGTTGAATTAAATTTTGTTTCTTTTTTTTTTTTTAAATAGTACTTGCTAATCCGTTTTGTAATTAATTTTTTATTTTCCTACATTTAGTTTTTAAATTTTCCTCATTTTTGAAATTTATAAATATCTTTTCTCTTCGAAATTGTTATACTGTAGTTTAAAAAAAAAGAATAAATCACCTTTTTTTAAATTTTAATTCGATCGTACTAATTACTTTCGAGTTTTTTTTCCCCCCGTTTACTATTAAAAAAACAAAACAAAACAAACAAATGAACAGTGCTTGTAACTGCACCGAAAGTTATTTAATCATGGTTAGTGGAAATAAGAAAAAGTAAACACTTTAAGAAGAGGAATGGAGATCTGCACATGAATGACTGACGTCATCACATAGCAGTAGAAAAATTCAGATCGTTACTGTCTGAATTGTTATATGTTAATATATTGCAAATAAATAATTTTGAGCACGTTCTGAATTGTTTTTAGCTACCAATGTCCTTGTGATTCGTTGAAAAAAATCATGGTATCAAAGAGTTTAAATTTTTTAAAATAATCTAACTCATACAGGAGATTTCATGTCTTTGATATTCTTTTAGTTTTTTAAAAATCCATAGTCTATATTACTTCTATATACTTTGAAAATGGAAAGCAATTTTTCCGAAACATGTTACAGTCGGACCTCTATTTAACGAAGTCGCTAAATCCCCCAAAAAAGTTCGTTATATGGAAAATTCGTTAAATAGAGATTCACCTTTAATTATTCAATATTATTAAAAAAAGTAATAATTTTAATGACATAAAGCTTACATTACCACATGCATATTTAAATTTTACTAATAAAGTTTTTTAATTTTGTCTGAGTTTTTTTTTGAAAAAGTGTTTTCGCTCATAGTACGTCTCGCATCTTTGGGCGTATTTTCTTCAAATTGTAATCCGCGTTGGATTAAAATGATTTTAGCATTTCATCATGCGAAGGTTTTTTGATTTCTGCATCATAATCATTTCCATTTTCATCATCTTCATCTTCATCGCAATTCATTGCTGAATTGTTTTTATTTTTCACACTGTCCACAATATCCGATTCAGTTAGTGTTTCCGAGGTCTCAACTTCAAAATGAAGTGAAAGATAATCATCAATCAGCACATCATCAACAATTTCTTCTTTTTCCCTCAGCTGTATCCACATTTCTTTCATTTCCTCTAAGGGAATATTAATAATACATTTCAGGGAGGAAAAAAAAAATAGACAACACGAAAAAGTTCATTAAATAGAAAATGCACTTCGCTATTTGGAGGTTATTTTACGAAGAAATTAGCAAAATGTTCTTGGTTCCAAAGAAAAGTTGGCAAAATAGAGAAATTCGCAAAATAGAGGTTCGTTAAATAGAGGTCCGACTGTAGTTTTATTCTGCTATTAAAAAATCCTTGTGTTATTTATTATTATGATTGATTTATGGGTTTCTTTGCGTATTTAAAAATGAGATCGTAAAAAAGATATAGACAATGAAATGTTTAAGATTCTAGTTGAGAATGAATTTCTTCAAAAAAGCACTTTGAAAAATGTTTAAGGTTTATAGGTACTAGTGATAACTGATTTGGATCAATCCATGCCTGGTCTGAGATTCATATTCAGGTTTTGGGGATCAGAGCCAAGAT
Source organism: Thereuonema tuberculata (assembly GCA_023159025.1). Lineage (NCBI taxonomy): Eukaryota > Metazoa > Arthropoda > Chilopoda > Scutigeromorpha > Scutigeridae > Thereuonema > Thereuonema tuberculata. Next base: position 109,380,146 of record JAFIDM010012231.1, read on the forward strand.
TTCGATATCGTTGAAGAAATCACAATCAGAAATTACAATCTTAAATTTTACTTTATTTGCATTATTCAATTTTTTAAATATGTACCACTTTGTAGGATATAATAAACAGTTTGAAATTTCAATTAATGTAATTTAGATTTGATTACAGCTAATCAACTTAAATTTAGCAACTTTAACGAGTAGATGTAAGATGCCAACTTTGATCTCCATCTGTGATAGAGCGATGATTTTTCCTGGTTTCTTTAATTCCCTACAAGCCAATATTTGTCTGTTTTTATGTAGTCTTTCCATCTTTCGGGTGAATGTCTGTGGGACCATTTCTCGTTCTTTATGTTGTTGAGTCCCCTTCCGAGGAATGTCCCTGACACGGCGCATGCTCCATTGAAGAAGAGTGATGATATGGCAGGTGTCGTTCTCCCCCTCTTGACTTGTCCTCGTCATCTCTCCTCCATCAATCTGTTCCCGAAACGATGAGCAATCAAAGTCCCAAAACAAATTAACGAAATTAGCGCGGAACGCAACAGCCCACCTGCGCATGCTTGTAACACACGTGGACCATTGTGAACTGGAGAAAAGGAAAAAAAGTTAAACGAACTCTTAGTTGCAAACAGAATATCTACGTTACAGAACTTAAGTATTCATATTGCCTTTTTTAAAAAAAAAAAAGATATTTAGACATAATTTTTATTATATATATAATAAAGTTAACTACAGGTAATTATGGATTTCACTTACGTTCCATCAAAATAACTTTTTTTTTTTTTCGTAAGATTTGATAGGTATTATTTTGCAATTGGTTGATAGTCATAGTGAGGTCTTTATAAGAAACGCTTTTGCTGACTAAAAAACAAACACACACACAACTCACATCTACACGTACATACCATGATATCTGTCATTCAAGAACTACTTTCATTTCACCAAGTAGTTTCCATAATTCAAGAAACTCATCTGTCGCCAAATTAAGAGCAAAATATTTATGAGATATTAATTTGTAATGTTTTTTTTTTTTAATTAATTCTATTTTTTTTAACTGCCAAGTTGCTATACCTAAAGTATACATTATGGAAAAACAAATCAAAGATATATTATTTAATATATTTTAATCAGTTCAAGCTATATTTTTTAATCTTCAATTTAATAAAGCTAAAGTTAAGATTAAAAAAAATATATATGAAATAATAATTTAACTATCAATCTTAGTTTTATAGAAATTCAATCACATTTTTTTTATAAACTTTTATTAAAGTAGATTTGTTTATTAAAGAAAAAAAGTTTAAAACTGTACGATCAGCCAATGACTTCGGAAAAGGCTTATTATCAGTAAGCTTCTTTAGATATTTGGAGTATTAATTTCTTTTATTTAAATTAGATTAATTTAAATTTGTAATTTCAAGAAACTGTAAATATTTAAAATGCTTATAATCGAAAAAAAGTTTACTTATTTTTTTATGTATTTAATAAGTTTTTACCCTGCAATTTTTGTTATCTTTAAACAAATATATAATTATCTTACATTTATAATTAAGTATTTTGTAAGTATATTTAAATTTAAAGACCTTACATTGAAGGTTTTTTTTCCTTAGTATAAATTCTCACATTACAAAATATTCAAGTAAAATTGTAATGTATGTAGAGAGAGATCCATTTTTATTCTATAATTATTTTCCAATACATTAAAAGCTTTCTAACAGACCCTCCGTCACAGTAAATTGAGTAACGGCTGTCAGCAGTATATTGCAGTGGCAAGTTGGGAGTCAAATTGCAACGTTAAGGAGACTCGAAAACAAACCGAATTTATGAACCTTTGTGAATCTTTTCTTGAAGTTCCAGTTTCTGTAATAGTTATTTATATAAATTCCAATAATAATAAAAAAAAATGTTACATTTCTACGACAAACACTAAATCAATAAAATTTTTCAATCAATAAAATTTTGATTAAATATATATACATATTAAAAGCTTTATATGTGTGTGTCGTTTCCCTTATTGCTTGTCTTAGTCGATGGTTCATACACGTTAAATATCATATTATTAAAATCAAAATAATTGTGATAAAAATAGTTTCACTTTCATTTTCCATCTTGATTTGCCAAAGCACTTGGAATTTTCTCCTCCTTTTCCTAATGTTGTATCGATTTTTTTATTTCCAACATGGTGTATTCTTGAATGTAAAGTAACAATTTATTATTAGGACTTTTTATCTTTTAAGTTTTGAATTTAAATAAATATTCACTTTCACTGTTTCATCAAAGCATTACAGCGAAGCCGATTTCAAATGGTTAAATAATAGTAATTTTGGTTATGTAACTTTTTCCATTAATTCTAGAAAATTATTTTACTAATTGAAGATAATTAATTAACATTTTTTGAAGAATTTCAAGTGATAAGTTCGCAAAGAAAGCAATGTTTTAAATTTTTATAAGATATCATGTCACTTCATTTATTGTAACTTTGTAAAAAAATCTGATCAAGCCAGTTCGTGTTCTAAGAAAACGATATGCATACAATCTATAATTATAAGAACTTATTGACACTTAGAAAACCAATGACAACTTACTAACTAGCTTTTCTAAATTTTCTACTAGCAAAATTCCTACGAAGAATCTTCATATATATCGTACTAACAGCAGTTATTTTTGTTCGATTGTATTAGATTGAAATTGGTTAATTACAAACTTTAATGATTCACAGTAATATATTCTATGAGCAAATTGTATTATTTTAAGTTATGGAAAAATATACAACAAATTATGTAAACTAAGAATGACAAGAATCAAGATTTCGAATATATATGTTTCTAATTACATTTGTAATCAATCAGACCACGTTTCTAGAAACATTTTTATTTTATAACAATAAACATAAATTTAAATATCAATAACATTTATACTTTATTATCATTTTTAATTTATTTTGAGGTTTTAAATTGTTTTGATTAAGAAGTTTTTTTTTTCTATTTTTTTTTTAAAAACACAAGAATGTTGATCAAGTACATTTCATTATGAAGTACGACAGATGAAATAATTTCTATGTGATCATAGATATAAGAATTAAATTTTTTATTCAGTTTCTTTCCCGTTTCTTTTTTCTTCTATATTTAATTTCTTCTGATGTGGTTTTTGGGCAGTTTTAAGGACAGATGTTTCTTACATTATGTCTCCCCTATGGGTTTGTTTGTTTGTTGCCTTTTTTTTTTTAACTCTCTTTTTTTTTTTTCTTCTTACAAAGAAGTTTCAAAAAAATATCTCTAGTGGTGTGGGTGAGGTTCTAGTCCAGGTTTTCACGCCCAGAACGTGAACACTGCGAGGTCAGTCTCGTTTAGGCGTTGTTAATCCGGCTGCCCTTTGACCCTGACTCTCTAGGAGTCTCATCGTCCGGCCCAGGTGCGAGACAAGCGAGGCATTAATCAACTTCACGCGGGGGCAGAGAAAGGGGCGGATTAACACCGAACAAATCCTCCGATATAGCTCTGAGTTAAATGAGAAGTCATTCCACTCGCAGATAAGAATGATTTGGGAAGATGAATGTCCAAATGCAATTGGAGTTTGGTCTTAGATTCTGCTTCGATGCGTTCCTTTGATACTTTTTTTAAAAAGTACGATTTACTGTCTGTACGAGTTGGCTCGAGTGGCAGGTCATCCAGGTGTTTCATCCGTTCGTTTTTTCTCCGTTCAATCCGGTTCTTAATCTAACAATAGCTACGGCCTCAAGGAAGGTCCATTGCGATTAAGAAAAGGTAGCCACGGAGTTTATCTCGTTTTCCGAGCGATGGTGACCTCACTGCTCTTCGACCCGGGCACGAATCGCCTAGTTGTAGGGCCAAAGGGCCTCTTTATGCCCTTTCTAAGAAGCCCTCTCTTCGTAATCCCCGAGGAATCGCCCAAGTGCCACCCAGATGGCGTCCGAGCAAGACATTGACCCGGACCGAGTGGACCGCATTCTTGGCGGGAGAGCCCAGGTGACCCTCGAATGCTGCTGCACGTGCGGAAGGATTCCTTCACCCTCGATGAGTGCCATAAGCTACTCCCACCCTCCACACAACAGATCTAGTTCATCTGGTCGCAAGTTTATTAATTAAGAAGTAATGAGCGGAAAACACAGCAAAGACTCACCAAGGAGTTAACGCTTAATGGTATTTCCCCAATTACTTTTAAATTATTCTTCAGTTCAAATGTCACTGTTTTTATAACAGCAATCGTATATTATTAATTCGCATTCGTAGAAAAGGACGGAAATATTCTTTATCTCTTTCTCTCTTCGTTTCAAATTTTATCTTCAGTTTTAAAAAAAGTCATAACAAGCAAGTTATGAGTTTTATTCTTACAAATTTCAAATTTAGTGTAATATTGTGTTTAACTAATGAAGATAAACGAATAAAAACAAAAATATAATTAAGTAAAAGAATCTAACAAGTATGTTATTGTAATATCTGTCGTTTTTTGGAATATCTTTACGTGAATGATGTTTTGTTCTTGTATTCATTGGTTCAATTATTCCGACAGCAGTAGGGAACTTGTAGTATGTATGTACGTATGTATGTAATGAATTTGGGTGGCAGAAGCCAAGCACTGCGACCAGAGGTCTATTGTACTATCCCACGGAAATATGGACAGATGGAGAGAAAGACTGTGAAAGTATGGTGGGAGAAGTGCAGGGGAAACGGGAGAACCCCGAGAAAACCTGCCCAGCGCGGATCGTCCACCATCACGAAACCCACATGAGAACCGAACTCGGGACTCAGAGGTGAGAGGCCGATGTCTTAGCAACAACGCCAACCGCGCGGCCGAACTTGTAGCAAATACTCTACATCTACTTGTAGGATCAGTGTTTTTGATTTATTGTGAACACAGATCTTCAATGTTAACAAACGCTTACAGTTTAGGATAGATGTTTCATTATTAAGATCAAAATGTATTCAGTAAAGTTATTATTTTATTTAGAATAAAACTTATCACTTGCTTGGAGGATTTTTCCATAATAATTTAAAAAAAAAATTGGAGAAAACTAAACAGTCATATACGGTACATCTCGGGAAGCACTTGAAAATATCAAATATAAAGGAAATCTAAATCAAAAGACATAAAACGTGCAAATAGAGAATGATTACAATGCATTTACCGATACTGGCTTTGCCTAAATACGGCTGACAAATTTTATGTACTCTAGTTCTCAATTTTGTTCTTAGAAAAAGAATTTACTTCGGAGAATAAGAACTTAAGCAGAGTAAGGATAATTTTATGTGTGTACGTACTAAAACTTTCATTCTCTTACCGAGAAATCGGAGACAATTTGTCTTTAAAATGAAAAAGAAAGTAAATGAAATAGAAATGTGACTCTGCTTGAGACTTGTTCATGGGAAATACCGGCCGATAGCAGAGAAGGGGCGGTGCGACTTTATCTGGCAATGTAAGCAGAGTTTCGCAAAAGGTTTCATGGTCGTCGATGGATATTTGCCACACAGCAAAATTGCAGACACGATGGGTGGCACGAAATACGAAAATCAATGCTTTGTATTATCAGAAAAACATTGTTCTACCCAGGGAAATCATCAGTCCACATCCTCTAGGTTAAAGCTGCTAGCACCTTCCTTAACATCCACATCCACTTTCGGTAGCGTTTAATGAACGCATGGAGCTAGAAACTGGGATCCGGGCCATATCTATCCAGTTTATCCTTGGAAAGTCCCTAGACACACAATCAAATGGATTTCTGTGAGTTCGGCCTGCTAAAACATGCCCTGAGAAATCGGTATTGCAGAATACTCGATAATCTTTGGGAAACCTTTGTAGGAGGAATTGCCCCTTATTATCCTGATTTAAGTACAACGGAGTCTTCCACACTGGAAACTACGTTCAGAGCCATATAATGTAATGGCGCATATGTTGAACATATTAGATGGTGGAAAATGGAATTCTCTTAGAAATATCTCATGCTGAATTCGTTATTACATATAGCTAAGAACCCTCCGTATTGTGTTTACTCTCGTGTATAGGCTATGTATAAATTACTTGCAATGTGTAACAAGCAGTATTACATTCAGTATTATTATGTATCTGTTTTGCCCGTAATAAATTTTCATGACACATTCAATTTATTGTTGACAATTCCGAGTCTAATCATCTTCGTTGTTCATTTCCTCTGTTATTGAAGAATCCAAGGTACACATACACAACTAGACTGAAATATGGAAAATTTATTGATAACAAAGTTTATTCTTAAATAATTTCAATTTAATTATTTCATCTTTTTCAAATGCTTTATTGTTGTGCTTTAGCATCTGCTGTTAGCCTTGATAACTAACTAACTAACAATCCTATGTGTGGCAAAACGAAAATGTTGTTGCAGGAGCTCAAAAGTGGATAACTCGGTGATCTTTCTTCAAAGAGATGCTGGATTATTCATCCGTGGACCTTGGAAAACGAGAAACGAGTGTACTTATTATCAGTTGCATTTCTGTAATATCCGTAGTGTATTTATCAAGTTTGAAGTCACTGGTTTGTTTTGATACTTTACATTGCTATATGGCCATGTCACTTTATCATCAGCAGTTCCTTAAATCTCTATTTCAGTACGATGTCATAAAACTTCCTTATTTCAGCAATAGAAATATTGCATTGAAATCTTTCGAATTTACTTCAGACTTTTCGTATTTCTTTATTATCATTCGAATTTCCTTGGAGAAAAATAGATCCAAGCAAATATAAATTAAAAGCAAGTAAATTAATGAAGTGGACATTAAAAAGCAAAAGCTGAGCTGCAATCACAGAAATGATAAGTAAGAGTTATTATGCAAAGAAAGAACAGCGAACTGCCTTTGAATTTGAATAACCTGACCATTCAGTTAAACTTTTCGTATTTCCAAAACTATTAAAGTTATCAAAGAAAGCTGGAATAAACAGAAAACATTTTTTGTAAAGAATGATTTTTCTTTTTATTTTTTTTTTCTTAATAAAATGATCAATGAATTTTAAGCTAAAAAAGAATAGCAAAAAGCTTCCATCGGTTTCATGCTTGTGCTAATTTCTTTTTAATATCTAAGTTTTCTGTACTGTCTGTAATCAGATTTGCCTAATGTAAATGGCTTCCAAAATAACTGGGTTTTTTTTTGGGAGGGAGAAGAAAAAAACAATTGGAACTTCATTAAGTTGAGATTTTAAATATTAAAATCTCCAAATATCAAAGGCAAAACTTAAAAATATCTTAAAACGTTTAAATAATAGACCTCGTAAAAGGAAGGGTTAACGTGCTGACAAATTCACTGAAAAAAAAGGCAATTGTTTTTGTTTATTCTGTGCTGGGCTTAACAGACATTTTTCAATAGATCTCGCAAGTTCGAAGAAGTTTACATGTAAATTGATGGGCGTTAATTATTAATACATCAAATTCAAGAGGATCGAATCATCCAAAGTAAAGAATTCATCAACCAATAGGATAGTTGAAAAAGATGGTCTGGTCGTACAAAGACGGTTATAAAATTCAAATTAATTCACCATAACTTCTTCTCCATTTTCACAAGGCAGAGTTGTTTCAACTGTAATAAGATGTATTGCAGGAGGATAAGCACTTTTGGAAAGTATCAACCATTGTATTAAAATACTGTTTATATTAAAATAGTGAATAAAGACAGTTCTCTGAATAGTGAATCTTTTGAGCAGTGAGTTTCTTATGGAATGATGAAGAAGCTTCACTAATTCTGCTTTTTTTCGTGTCGAGGTTCTTCACTGGGTTGTCTTCAGTGCCAAGCTTTTTAATAAGTTATGGTATAAGTTCAGTTCACATCAGGATTCTTTTGCATTAGATAAATAGAATATAAATGCAAATAGAATTTAAAAGATCTTGTGACAAAATCAATGGTGGAGATTTTGTGACAAGCCAGGAGCTGCTATTATACCAAGATCTGCATGCCTTATAAGAAAGAAGACAATGAAGCTATCCGATAAACGATACGCCACGATTAGTTCAAAGTCCATTGTAACTTTTTTATGATTACTTAAAGATGTATCAATTAAAATGTCATTTTAGAATTTATTGCATCTCTGCAACATAAGTTATCCTTGATCGTGAGTACGTCTGCTATTGGTGGAAAACACGAATGCATTCCATTCCATTTCGATTCCAGATCATCATTCAAACTAAGGTGCAAGCTAACATTAATGTTTTGGCAGGGTAGTTTACACAAAGTCAGTTTGGAAATGCACATGCTAAGTTAATGAATTTATTATTATTGTAATATGAATCAACGGCCCCCCACATATGGAAAGAAAAGCATTTTCGTAAATATATAATTAAAATTCAGATTGAAAACTATATCTGCAAGGTTATTTCAGTGACGGCTGAATACCCCATGGTATTTGATCATTTTCGGGAGTTCTCATTAACACCCAGAATCAATCACAACTGCACGGCCTCTTTCTATTACTGGATTTTCATCTAAGAAGAGAGAAGGAAAAAAAAAAAGAGATTTTAGAATAACTTCAATCACTGACTTCTTAAAGAGGCTTTGTGTATTCTGAGCAGATCCACAAGTCGGCGTGATTGCATTAACGTCAGCTGCAATTACGATGACTCGCCTTTCGTCTAAATGAAGGTTGGTTGTGAATCGGTAATCGGAAGAATCCTTCGGTCGCAGATGAAGGTGCGGCGGCCACGTCCATTGCCACCGTCTCGGACATCATCCATATGCGAGACAAGCACTTACAGATCCTGGTGGCAACACTTCTCTCGTCAGTTTTCCAACATTTAGTATAAATGAAGCTTGGAAAAATTGTTTTTCTTTAACTTAATTTTGATTTTAACCGAAGGGTCGATTTTTTTTTCCTTTTCAAATTTATTTTGTTATTATCATAAACTGTTCCGAATGTACGGCTATTTATGGTCCGTATTGTTTGTTTGAGTTCTACTTCTAGAACTCTTGTCTACTCACTTTTAATACTTCACAAGCCAACATTTGAAGAATATTGAATCCTCGCACATCATGTTAGTTATGCACATCATTTTTATAACATACCTTTGTATTATCAAATAGAAAATTAGTGAACTTGTTTTCTTTAAAAACCAAATAACTTAGTCTTATAAATTTATAGGAAATCGATACTTATGACCTCCATAAAAGTCATTCTTAATTTCGAGGCGAATAAACTAACACAATTTAATAATAACATAAACAATTTTTAATACATTAAATTCTTTTTTGTTGATTTTTAATTTAAATTCCTCCGTCGAGAAGAATTACTTTCATAAAGATCTGATGCGACTTCGGTAAAGAGAATTTCTTTAATGTTGCTTTCTTTCTGGGATGTCATTGGAAGATTCACGGAAGGAAAAAAAATCGTAGACCCTAAAATATAAATAAATTCAAGCAATTATAACAAATTAAAGGAAATTCTCGATTTGGGATATCTCTCTTCTAAATGTAGAGCTTCAATTACAACTGGTAACGAAAAAAATGATAATTATTAAACAAATAATTAGTTTTCTATTTCACATACACATACAAAAAATATTTAGTGTTACCATTAAACTTTTAAACTTAATGTCATTTGATAAATTTAAAAAAAAAATAAGTTTAATAAAAGCTATCATCGCTTTTTTTCTTTTTGTAGATTAATTTAGAGCTTTCATTTTTTTAAACTTCGAACGTTAGATTAGTTAAAAAATAAGTTTATATAGTAATAGAATAGAAACGAAATATAAGTTATGATGAAAATTGTTGAAAATGATGAAAATTGATGATGAAAATAAAACATTTCCTTTATCTAATGATTCAAATTGAACTTTTATTTTAAATTAGCTAAAAAAAAAAATAAAAAAAAAAAAAAAAAAATTACAATATATTTAAAAACCTAAAACCTTTTTTTTTCTCTTTAAATTAGGGTAGAGAAGAAAAGACACCAGCAAGATTTTTCAATTTTTCAATAAATTTTATAATAAAATATTTCTGAATCTTATGTTTGTGGATTTTTTTTTTTTTATGGATGAAATAATTAGATACCTTTTTTCCTAAGTTCAATAATAAACTTATCAATGTAATATTTTTGTTATACTAGGGATAAGAAATACTTTAGTTATTTTTGCTTTTAATGTAGTGAAAAAAAAAGTTAAGAGAAAGAGTTGTTACATTGTTCTTTGTTCTATTTATTTATTATTATTTTTCTATTTCAGATTCTAGACAGTAGTTACATAACAGAGCAATGTGAATAAATGCAACCAATTGCTTTCCTTGTCACTAACAAGGTTTTGCCCCATAATGGCTCTTGGATTAAGTTGTAGGAGAATGAAAACCTGTCGGAAAGTTTTGAGGAAGGAATTAAATCATTGGAGGAAGGAGGAAGACACCATTCGTTGATAAATGGCTGCCCAACGTCCTCATCTTTCCATTTGACTGCCATTTGTCTTACCTTTTGATGCAAATGAAGACATACTTCATCAACCAAAGACATACTGTCTGCATTGTGATTTCTGCGCTGTTCCAACAGATGGCAGCACTATCTGTGGGGTCAGTCCGACTTCCTTTAAGCTTTTTTTGGGGGGGGCTAATTTGCACTTCATCCCCTCACATTCTTGGAGGGGTTATTGGAGTCAGTTGACTTTGAGAAGACGGAAGAATTCTAAAACATAATTCACGGAGAGAAGATAAATGATAGAGAATCTTTACAATTGAAATATTTTCACGAAAATAAATTATTTCTTTTTCAGTAATTTTTTTGTAAATTTTGTCTAAAGATAAAGTCCAAGAAACTATTTATTTTCTTATTTATTTGACTTTATTTAATGAATAAAGCCTTTAATGTATTAAAATGACTGAAATTACTGGAATGAGCTCTTATTTAATAGAGTATTTATTTTTTTTTTCACTTCTTCTATTTCAGGATGTAAATAGAAATTAATAACCCATCTGGTGTCATAAATTAAACATCTCAAACAGTCACGAAACAGGTAAATAACTTTCAGCAGCTATTTAGTTCAATCTGCATCGTGACTAGTTTATTATATAGTAGTTGTATTGTAGTTTATTAATTTACAATATGGCAGATAAAAATAATAATAAAAAAGGCTTCAGCATTTGAATTACTTCACTGAGGCAATTCAAATCAATATTTTATCTTTCCCAATCGTTTTATTATTACTTAACAGAACCATTTTCCATTTTTTATTACCATCTGAATCGGGACGAATCAAAACTCAAATATTTTGTTTGAATTTCTAGTTATAAAGAGCTTCCGTGAATGGTCTGTTATCCATCCAATGCATAATCAGTATTTCTTTCTACAAAATTTTATTTATTCAGGTGACATAACATTTACAAACCACTTAAAATGTTCAAACAAATACTTCCTGTCACTTATTACGAAATAAAAAAGTTAATATATAAATACAAATTCTTTCTTAACACAATGTCAGTAATAAATATGTATATAAATTAGTATATACATATATTCACAATTCTGAATATACACAATTCAAAGCATAATTTTTACAGTTTCAGATCAATATTTGATATTCAATATATATTTAAAACTTGGTACAAGATTATTTATTTTGCTTTGCTATTTTATAGTTTTTATTTAAGATTAATTTATTTTAATTACTCTGGATATTATCAAGTTCCTGAGAATTCCAGCGACTGAATTTTAGTTAACGTGAAATGTTTAAACAATTTTGCTATGAAGTTGAAATTCCAAATGTTATTAACAACAATGAAGTTTAATGGAATATTACTTTTGACATCATTGTTAAATACTACAGAACCATTAAAGAATCTGTTATTCCTATTAGCCTCAGTACTGAAATCTCGTTGTTTACTGGTGACTTCTCCTGGCTGATGATCGCCGAAGAGCGTGAAACAGCTGCTGAGGATGTCATTTGGAAACAATTTGGTCTCACTCATTGTTGTTTACTAATAATTGAACATTAAACTTTAATGCTTTGAACTTTATGCTTTAAAAAAATTTATTGGCGGACTGCTGATACATAAATTTTCTCACTAATATTTCACTAGTGAGTTTTTTTATAGTTTATTTTTAATTTTGAGGCACAACTGCGCCTCCGACGAACATTAGAAAATCTTTTAAAAAAATGAATAATAAAAATTCTTGTACCATTATCTGTAAACTAGCGCCTCAAAGGAAGAACTATGAAATATGCATATATGAGATATTTATGAGAGATTTATGTTAGGAAAAACCAAAGAAAACCAATTAATAGTCAGTAGATTAGTTTAAAAAATAATTAAATTAACTAATTTTAATCTAAGAAAAATCTAGAATCTAGAAAATTAGAATATAGAATCTAGAAAATCTATAAAATTCTTAAAACAAATTGAATTTTAACTTATTCATCAATATTACAATGAGATTTGGAACTTTTCCTGAAGTCAATCATCAACTCTCCTAACAAGGGAATGGTTAGGCTTGTCAGTCCGAAACATCCCTTAAAATTTTTATCATTTATTCAGGACCTTAAGTAGTTGACGTATACCAAATTTTAGCTGCTTTTTTCCACTGAAAGGGGGTTTAAAAAAATGCTAAAGTTACAATGCTTAAAGTTGTGACGTCATCACTTTTTGAAGCCGTCACTATCTCTCACTGTTGATCGGCGCTCTCAAGGTCATTTCAAATGGGTGGCATTAAAATACTTAATTTTAAATGATACTATTAAAAATTCCTGTTTATAAAAGAAAAGCAATAACTGAAAAGGGTGGACACATTTGTATTTTAAAAGAATGTAGTTTTATATAGAAAAAAAATAAAGAATGAAAAACAAAGAATTAATATATATAAGTTTACAATTGAAAAATTGAAGAAAAACCTAAATAATGATAAATGTAATATTATTGGAATGTTATAAATTATAAATAAAAATAATGACAATAAATCGAATAATAATTTAAAGAATTTAGCAAAAAATAAAGGAATAGAAAACGTTTTAATTAAAAATGGAAATTTAGGAAACATTTCAAAATCGTATTGCTGCGGAATTAACATGTTTCTAAACATTGACGTCACACCAAATGTTTAAATTACTACT
>JAFIDM010012231.1:109393185-109404588 GCA_023159025.1 Thereuonema tuberculata
AGTAGTAATTTAAACATTTGGTGTGACGTCAATGTTTAGAAACATGTTAATTCCGCAGCAATACGATTTTGAAATGTTTCCTAAATTTCCATTTTTAATTAAAACGTTTTCTACTCCTTTATTTTTTGCTAAATTCTTTAAATTATTATTCGATTTATTGTCATTATTTTTATTTGTAATTTATAACATTCCAATAATATTACATTTATCATTATTTAGGTTTTTCTTCAATTTTTCAATTGTAAACTTATATATATATATATATTTTTTAATTCTTTGTTTTTTATTCTTTATTTTTTTTCTATGTAAAATTACATTCTTTTAAAATACAAAGTATTTTAATGCCACCCATTTGAAATGACCTTGAGAGCGCCGATCAACAGTGAGAGATAGTGACGGCTTCAAAAAGTGATGACGTCACAACTTTAAGCATTGTAACTTTAGCATTTTTTTAAACCCCCTTTCAGTGGAAAAAAGCAGCTAAAATTTGATATACGTCAACTACTTAAGGTCCTGAATAAATGATAAAAATTTTAAGGGATGTTTTGGACTGACAAGCCTAACCATTCCCTTGTAAGAAACCAAATAAAAAAAATCATATATTTCTTTTTTAACCAATCAAATCAATCGCAATGCCTTGAGATAAAAGGGATGGCACTGAAAGATTGTTGTGTCATTTCAGCAAACTCAAAACACGATTTCATCTGATTAACATACGAAATTTGTGGAAAGGAAAAAAAAAATTAAGTGAATATCTTTTGAGCAAAAATAAACCATAAATAAGTTTCAAGCTCACTGTTTCAGAATAAGAGTCACACATTAACACATAGGTCAATCACAAGAAAAATTTTCGTTCCTTTGGAAAACTAGATTATTTTTATTTTGAAAAGATACAGTCTTTGGAAATATTAATTTTCTATCTATTTTTTTCATTAGTAATGTAATAGTTAAGATAGTTAATAATTGTCCAAGTCATCGCATAAATAATGCCCGAAAATTGATCTCTTTTGAACTTTAATTCAGACGTTACATAGTGGTAATTTAAAGAACATTAAAAACAAATTAACTACATTTATTAGTAATTAAACTTATTTATACTTATATAAGTATAAATATAACTTGTTTAAATAACTTATTATATTAAGTTAGGAATGATATGTAGAATTTAATAATTATAATAAAAATTAAGTAAAGATAACAGTTTAAAAAAACGTAGTTTTGTAGAAAAAGGCCCAATACATGAAAAAGGGAAGTAGAATTGCCGACAGACAGGACGAGCGGTCATGTGGGCTTGGCGGTGCGAGAGTGGGTTAATTGTCCAGAGCTCACGGTTCTTTGGACAGATTATAGTATGTATTATTTGTTTATTTGGTTATTTTTTTTTTTTTACATATTTTTCTGCAAAATAAATTTTGAACGCTCTAAATTCATCGATTGTTTGTTTATTTAAAATATTTTACTTAAATTTGTTCTGTTTTTTTGATAACAGCTGAAAAGAATGTAATACTCTTTCAACATACTTTTATTACTTGACTGAATAGATTTAAGATTGCGCTCAATTATAACCGATTTAAATTTATTAACATTTCACATTTTTACTTCTTTTTAACCAAATTATAGTGACTTGAAATGATTGCAATTATTGATGATTGGGTTTAGTTAATGATCAATGGAACTCGTACTTTCGACTTTGAGTAACAAAAAAAAAAAAGAAAAAGAAAATATTCAAAGTTAAAAATAGTCAAAGTTATTATTTTTGTAATGCATTATGAAAAAAAAAATGTAGTAGGCATTATAAAAATAATAACATCAGACCGACGATCAATTAATTTCAGCTTTATCATAAAAATACAATATATTGAAATAAATGATAAATTTCATCTTATTAAAGGAAATATTAAAAGAAATAATTTAATTAAAATTAAAGGAAAGGAAATATTAAAAAAAAAATTCTGATATGATTATTATCAGAGATTTTCTTAAGAGTTTTATAGAAGAAATCAACTCTCTTTTTATTGTTATGATATTAGCTTCAGTTAACTTGATTACTTGTAACTTTAGTTATTCCTGAAGTAAGTTCGCAGTGATTCCCACTAGAGGGCGATTAAGTGAAAGTCAGTAAGAGAGCGTCATCGGTTTAAAGAGAGTCTACTTTAATTACATTTCCTTATGCTTCTGCAATTAAGACAGTTGATAACAGCCTCACTTCAAATACCTTACTACAAATAAACAGATCTATTTGTTACTTTAAATACCTTCAAATGATCTAAAGAGATCCACAAATTGGAACTTCAATTTAGTACTAATTCGAGGACTTTATTTTTTTTTATTGCAAGACAGAGAAAATGTGGTTGCTTGGCAACACGTATGAGTGGATCCTTTTCGCGCAGTCACGACTTCTGGTTGTTCAACAGTCGAAGAGACCATTGAAGACAACGGCAGCTGTCAATGGCTGCGACTCCATTCATACATTCTCCGCCAATGTTTATTTAAATACGAGTCAATAAACGACACAAAAGATCCCAGGAATTTACAGAAGGTGAACGAATCACCAGTCGAAATAGAAAAGCACAGGAAAGTCAGATAAAAATTACAAGCAGACCTCGTTACAAGGTGTAAGCA
Organism: Thereuonema tuberculata; assembly: GCA_023159025.1. NCBI lineage: Eukaryota > Metazoa > Arthropoda > Chilopoda > Scutigeromorpha > Scutigeridae > Thereuonema > Thereuonema tuberculata. Next base: position 109,395,808 of record JAFIDM010012231.1, read on the forward strand.
GTTGTGATAAAGAAAGAAATATAGTTTTCTCTTTAAATTCAAATTCGAAAATGCACAAAAAAAAAAAGGCCATTAGAAGAAATTCTTTCTTTTATGCTGTTATTTCATGCTCTGTCTATCATATGAGAAATAAGGTTTTGATTAATATTCTCCGTAATAGGTTTCTATATAGGATTTTATATAATTTACAGAGTAACAAACTTCTCATAAAGAAGTTCAGACGCAAGTTAAAAAAACAAACAAACCACAGATTTAAAATAAGTACCGGAAGGCTTTCAAAGAAACATTTTTGTGGCAGTTTACGAACATTGAAAATTTTGTCGATTTCATTGTCAGTTTGAAGGTTAAATCATCATGTTATTAAAAAGAAAGAAAGTTCTTTTAATGACGGTGCATTGGTCAAGTCTTCTTGAAGAGATAATTGTCAAACACAAGACAATGATTTTTCTTCTTTCTTTTCTTTCTTTTTTTTTTTTTTTTGAAAGTTTTTTTTTGTCACAGGACCCTTCCTCTAAACTGGGGTTTCTTCAGCTTTGAAATAAACCAAAGGTTAGAGGTGAGATGTAGGTTGAAAACTACAAAGAATTCATGCTTCGTTCTCTCAGTTGCTTGTCCAATTCAAGTTTGACGTAGTGGGATTAAGGAAGTGATGGGCTTTGTTTGGCTTATAAATTCAAGCCTAAAACTGCCTTTGGACCAATATTTTCTTTATTATTATTATTTATGCTAATAAGCTTTTAATTTTCTAGAAAATTAATTTTGAATTTTGATTTATCAATTTTGATCTTAACAACTTTATTAAAAATAACTACAGTGCAACTTGGATAATTCGAAGCTGAAGGGACCACTACAAAACTTCGAATTATCCAAGACTTCGAATTAAACAAGTTACATCTTTTAACTTTCATACCATGATCTTTCTGAAAAAATATTTACTTATTGACAGAATAATTTTTTTAAGCATTAAGTGGACCTGAAATTTAAAGACTTAAACACTATAGGTATGTAAACAAAATAAGATTTATATTACGTAAGCTACAGTATATATTACATTCAATACAGAAAATTATAGTTATTCAAAAAATTGTGCAATGTCTGATTGTTTTGTAGAATTCAGTCGCTTAAGGTTGGCAAAATCATCAAGCATGTTTAGTGAACGGAACAGCTTCACTTACGTTGGGTTTCTCCTTCAATGTACCGACGAAATTCGGCGCTATCCCGTATGGCGATTTGGCGATTCACACTCTTTTCCATCTCGCGAATGACGGCGACCTTTTCAGCGAACAGTTAAATTCTTGTACACCCGTGGTTTACTGAAAGACATGGTGACACTGACAGCAGGAAGCTCGAATGGCGTCTGAAGCGTCACGTTTCGAACGGTGGCGGGAAGGGGATTTCAGTTGTCACGTGTCGAATTTTTTAACGATGAAACGCCGAAAAGTCGTTATGGTTCGAATTTTTTATAAAAAAACTTCGAATTAAGGAAGTTGAACTTCGAATTATCCACGTTTTTTTAACATTGATTTAATAAGAAATTCAAGGGACAAAGAGAAATCTTCGAATTAACCACGATTTCGAAATAAAGACGTTCGAATTATCCAAGTTCCACTGTAGTAGCAAATAAATCACAAATTTCCCAACCTTAAAAACTATTTTGATCAGAACGCTTTTTTTCTTTAGGACTAGTTTTTTTTTTTCTTTTCTAAAGATCTTATGATAATTTTGCAGATTTAATAGTTTTGGATTTAAAACACGGAATTATTAATAAAAAATAGTTTTAAATCCAAAACTAATAATTCTGCAAAATTATGTTATGAAGTTGTTCATAAAATATATTTTTTTGCATCACTCCAATTTTAAAAAAAATAATTTTTAAAGTATATTTTGTAATTTAATTTTGTTTCATTATAATCATTTGTACTTGACTATTATCAATGCCGCCAGAGTTGAAACTCTCAGAATGCAACGCAGATTATAGATTTTCCTTTCCTGGCCGTTCGGTCACATTCAAATAGAAGAGAAAATGGCGGTCGCTGCTTCACATTCAACATTTCGATGAGGAAAAGTTCTCAAAAGTCAAGTAGGGAAATTATTCTTTAAGTTGCTAGTCGATTTCAAGAAAATATATGTGAGATTTTTGATATTTCCTATTTTTGATAATTGAGATTGATATTTCCTGCGGAGTTTATGGCATTGATACTGGAGAAATTAGTCAATGATAATGTATTTCCGGTTTCAAAATTCGCCGCGAATACTGTAGATGTTTGTAAAGTAAATAATATTGAACTAAAACTACCCAATAAACTACTACTATTTGTTAATAGAATGTCGTTACTGTGAGAAAAAGACAAAATTTTATTTTTTTGTAATTGTTCCACATGTTGTTGCATTGATACTGGAGAAATTAGTCAATGATAATGTATTTCCGGTTTCAAAATTCGCCGCGAATACTGTAGATGTTTGTAATGTAAATAATATTGAACTAAAACTACCCAATAAACTACTCCTATTTGTTAATAGAATGTCGTTACTGTGAGAAAAAGACAAAATTTTATTTTTTTGTAATTGTTCCACATGTTGTTGCATCATTCATAACATTTCAGTTTTCTCAAGACTGAGATTTACATAATTACCGTATTTCACGGCGTATAACATGCACTTTTTTTCCTAAAACTTAGGGCTGAAATTTTACCCTGCGTATTATATAATACTTTTATTTTAAGTTTTTTACTCAAACTTCCTTCTTAAAAATAGGGTGCGTGTTGTATGCCGATAAATACGGTACATAAGTTAATTTGAGATGGCTACATTTTTTTTTTTGGGACTGCATTAAAAGAAGTTGTATTTTTATTATTATTTTATTTTTTATTTTCGTCATTTGATAGCATTTATTCGTATGTAAAAATCTATTTGGAAATCTCTATGAGAATTTGTTTTCATTTGATATCAAATGTATTTGTTTATATTGAAATTTCGTATAAATTGATCTACAATAATGCTTTATTACGGTACAGTATATTTAAAACGCTTTTTATATAAGACTTGAAGAGCTAACAGAGCTATCTTTTATAGTCCTGCAATTTACATTTGAATAATAATTCATTTATCTGAAATAAAATAATTAAAAAAAAATAAGATACTGCACAAGAGCTCCAGAAGCAAGGAGGCAGGACCGAGTTCCGAGTAAGTGTTGTACCCATCGTCCTGTCCGCCACTGGTCTTGTGGCTCACACATTGCACCATAGCCTCAGCACACTAGAACTTCACAAAAACACTTATGCACAACTCCAGAAGGCTGTGGTACTCAACACAACACGCATAGTTAGGAAATTTATGGGCACAACACACATCCCTAACCCTCCTTGCACACGCCTTTACACTTGGCAATATGTGCTTTGGTCCTTGACCCGCCATGTTGTCTTTGCTGGAGCCAAGGTTTGAATCTTTTAAAAAACTAGTCGGTTACCCGTCGCTTCGCTCCGGAAGCCTCGCGTATGTAACGGAAAACAATTTGTTATTTATTAAAAAAAAACACACACACAAATTACATCAAGTAAAATAAACTAAAATTTTTTTAAAGTTTTTTTTTATTTTAATTTTTGATGTATATATTCTCTCAATTCACGACTGCTTTTAGAATCAGCGTGTGAATCATATATCTGTGATATATTTTTATTTTTTATAGAGATTAGAATGTAATCCTTGTGGTCTAATGCCTAAGACGTCTAACTTCGGAGCAGAAGTTGCATGTTGGATTCCAGTAGATAACTTGTAGAAATTATTTCTATTTTTGTAAATTACAATAATTGCACCAGACCGAAAGAGAAATAAAAGATTTTCGTAATATAGATACAATTTTCAGTCGCTTTTGAGCTACAAATAGTGAGCTTACAGTATTCTACTTAATAGAAATAGTGCTTCTTTCTTTCTTGAGTCTCTTTTTTTTATTTCCATTGATACTTTACAGTGGTTTTTGAGTTAGAAATAGTGATTGTTTTTGAGTAACGAATAGCGATTTTTCAGTATTCTACTTAATAGAAATAGTGATTATTTTTTTTTTTCTGTTCTTTTTTATCCAATTCCAATTGATACTTTTCAGTGGTTTTTGCGTTACAAATAGTGAAAATTATCTATATCTATTAGCTAGGCCATCAGATTGTTCGATATAGATATTTGAAGAAGAGATTTCAGACGGACGTTAGTTGATATAGATGATAAGTGAAGATCATAGCTTGTATACGAAATACTTCGCAACAAATTGATTGTGAGTATTCTTTAGAGTGAAGATAACCAAATTCTGTTGAATTGTGACTCAAAGACCTAAAGTTGTATGCAAGTTAAGATAACGTTTTCCAATTATATGGCAACTTTATTTAGAGTTTGTCCTTGAGCTTTATTGATAAATATCGCATAAGAAGGTCTGATCGGAAATTGTTTTCTTGTGAAAGTGAATGGAAGTAGATTACCGCATGGTTCCATAGACATCCTATGGATGAAAACAAAATCTCCTTTGTGAGTTCTGTTATAATTTCGGTTTCTATGAGATCATTATCGAATGAACAGCATTTAAGTTGAGTTCCATTGCAGTATGCAAACTTGGGATTGATGTTTCGCAACAATATTATTGGAGATCCAATCTTCAATGACAAACGATGTTGAGGAATTCCGCTGAGATTCAATGCGTTCAGACACTTGGGCATATGGAGATGTTCGTGTGATGGATTATCAGAAGTGTCAATTTTATTCGCACTTGTATTGTATGCTCTGTAGTCTCTCCTTGTATTCTTAGACTTATCATTCGATTGATGTTATCGACACTCTCGTTCATCTCGTTTATCCAATTCCAATTGATACTTTTCAGTGGTTTTTAAGTTACAAATACTGATTTCTCAGTATTCTACCTAATGATGTACTGCGTCTTTCTTTTTTGACTTCCTTTTTAATTACAATTGTTACTTTTCAGTCAAAGTCAGTTCAGTTTTGACAGATAAGTCAAAAAAGCAATATCAAGAGAGTTGAAGCTCCCATGGCCTAATGGGTAAGATGTCTGACTTCGGATCAGAAAGTTGCAGGTTCGATTCCTGTCGCGGATGTTTCATTGAAAAAATTCTTTCTATTTTTCATTCTCACAGAAAACTGCGCCGGACAGACACACAGACAGACAGAGAAATAAAAGATTTTAGTAATATAGATTGTTACTTTTCAGTCAAAGTCAGTTCAGTTTTGACAGATAAGTCAAAAAAGCAATATGAAGAGAGTTGAAGTTCCCATGGCCTAATGGGTAAGATGTCTGACTTCGGATCAGAAGGTTGCAGGTTCGATTCCTGTCGCGGATGTTTCATTGAAAAAATTCTTTCTATTTTTCATTTTCACAGAAAACTGCGCCGGACAGACACACAGACAGACAGAGAAATAAAAGATTTTAGTAATATAGATTGTAATAATAATATTTTTTTTTTATTTCTAAATATAAAAGGTACAGTGCCGTTAGGAATGATAAATTCCTATCAACAGGTTCTGAATATAGATTTACTGTTATTATATAATTATAATTATGTAATTAATTTTGAATACAAATATTTTTAATAGTGTTAAAAAACAACTCGATCAGTTTTGGCGATTCTATAAGAAAGTTTTTCTTCGAATTCCTTTCAGTAAGAATAAAGCTGAACCCACAAACATAATCGCGAATATTTTTCTTTGATTTTTTAATAAATAAAAAATTAGCAGCTCACTATATCAATTAGGCCAAAGGCACTAAGTGGAATTTTGGAATGGGAAGGGTTAGGTTGGTCGCAGACATTCAGCCAAAAAAAAAACCATGATATCCATTTCAGGATGATGGGGGTGGGGATTACAAACTAAGCGATGAACTTTCCAATCCAAAAAAAGGTCCAAAATCCTAGATTTTTCCGTTTTGGGATGCAATGGACGTGGGGATTAAACCCCCCTCCCCTCGGTATGGCAATGGACTACACTTATCTCTTTACCTTTGATTGGTATTAGAGTTCACGATGAACTATACCAACAGTGAAGATGTTTTTAACTAAATGACGTCACAGAACTGACCGTCAATGTTTTCAAACCAGCTGGACTTAATAATGAACATAAGCCATTAAATCCAGAAAGTACTATCTATTTACTTAACTCTGACGTCTATAACAATTGTATTTTATAGTTTCTCTTACTTAAAATGGAATGGAATAACAGTTCGAAAATTCAAAACTTATTTTATCTTAGGACAACTGATGAACAATATTGAAGAAAACCCTAATATAAAAAAAACAAACAAAACAAAACAACAATAAAAATAATCTTTAAAACCATAAAAATTATTAAAATATATATTTTTTTTAAATTTTGAAATGCATAAGTTTAAAATAAGAATCTTGTATATTTATTAATATTATATATTATATAATTTTGCAAATATTAATTTTTATTTTCAAATAAATTAAGGTATCTTTTTTTTTTAAATGCTGAATTACTTATAAGTCTAACATCTGTTATTTGTAAAGCAACCCATGACTTTGCCAGACAATAAATAAGCCCAAAAAAACAACGTTTAGATTAATCAGTTTCCGTTCGTTGAATGCTTGGTATCCGTGTGCTTCATCTAATCCACAAACTGAGTCCTTGTTTTTCCAATGGGTTGTTTAGGCTTCTGTTTGCAATTTATGAGTGGACGGAATGGCTTCTGCTGCTCCAATACGTGGGAAACAGTTAGCGTATCTATTTTCTTGTCACTTCTCAGATAATGAGAAGCTCTTTCACCTTCAGCAGGGCTTCACAACAACTTGAATTATTGGACATTGCGGTATTTCAACAGAAGCAACTGATGGACCCAATTACTTTAGCGCCCTTTAACGATACCTTCACAATTTCAATTTCGAAGCCTGCTTCCTTTATATATAGAAGTTATTAAATAATAATGAATTAATATCTTCGTCATTTTGATTTCAAAAATAATAATTACTTAATCTTTGTAGGAATCATTATAAAATTAAGTTAATAGGAAAGAAGAAAAAAATGTTGAAACGAAACCTTATCGGAATAGATATTAAGTAATTATGATTACTTAATGGCTTTCTCTAAATAATAATTACTATTGTTTTGCTTAATTTTTACTACATTATTTTGTTGATATTAATTATAGAATAACAAATTAAAATAATTAAAAATTACAAAACTAGTGAAAGTAAATCGAGTGAATAAAATTATTAATTTACCTAATTATTATAAGATAAAAGTTCAGTTTTTTTAGTTCTTGTGCTTGCATTTGATTTTTGATTTTTTATTTTATTAGTATCTTGAGGAAAACCGAAACAAATAAATTCAATACATCAAAAAATTTCTTTTTCAAATGTTTACTTTCTTTTTGGTCTGCTTTTGTAATTTTTTTTTTGAAAATTTTAAAATTACCTAATTAATTTGTTTCATTGTGGAAATTGTGATGCAGTTATAGAATCGAGACATTAATAACTAAATAGAAAAAAAATAAAAAATATGAAACTATCTGCAACTAATTGACCTTCTAAAACTGAATGTGCAAAATATTTTGATAAAAAGATAAAAAAACAAATAAGTAAACATATTTTAAAATATTTATAGAAAATACTTAAAAAATGGAGCCTTTCGGATCCCTAGACCTAACGAAAGGGGTGTTGAAAAAGGGGTGCTGTCCGCATAAGGTCCCGAAAGACTTCATTTTTTTAAGTATTTCTTTTATAAATATTTTAACATGTGATTTTTTTTTTTGATGTCATTTTATCTTTTTATTAAATTAATTTTAACATACGTTAAAAATTTTTTTCAAAATATTTTGAAGAAGTTTACATAAAGAGTTATTAAAAAAATACTTTAAAATAAAAAAATCTCTAGAGAAGCTAATGTAGAAATGATTGTTGATTATATTATATCATTTCTACGTTAAGTTAAATAGCATTTATTAATTCCCTGTATTATTTCCAATTTAATAAATGTCTAATTTTAATTACGGTTAATTTCTTGAAAGTATATCTATTAAAAAATAATTTTATTTTCAATTATTTATTATATGAAAATTGAAAATTTTTTCATAAAATTACAATAATTACACAAAAAAGAAAAAAGTTAATTAAATCTAAAACAAAGTATTTCAATATTAAAATACTTTTATATTAAAATATTTTATAATAATGGCTAAAATATTTAAAATAACCAGTTCAAATACTTGAAGCAATTGATCAAGAAATATGGAATACCTGTTTGGACAGAAGCTCTGTTGTCAAACAAGTGTCAACTTTCCTCTCAGTGTAATATTATTTTTTACCCTCTGTCATTTCCAACGCTGTCATATAATTATGAGGGTGGGTTTTACAACCCCCTTTTTCTACTTGAAATAAAAAGCTTTCTCTACAAATTGGAAGAGCGGCGTTCCGGATCTTTTTTTTTTTTCCCACAGAAGGGAGAAAGAAAAGAAAAAAAAAAATGGAATCCCCTCCTCCTTGAAGCCAGTTTAATTCTAAGAGAACGATGGTAGAGGGCGGACCGTAGTGTTGATGGAAGGGTTCCTATAATCGATACTCATTTAGGGAGGGTCTCAATTCGACGCTTACAGGAACGAAATTACCCATGATGCACCTATAAGAGACAATTTATAATTGCAGCAAATTAAAAAGAAATAACAACATTTAGGTCAGAAACCAAAGACTTTTAAAAAGAATAACGAAATTTCAATGTCATCCACATTGTGTGTGTGTGTGTGTGTGTGTGTGTGTGTGTGTGTGTGTGTGTGTGTGT
>JAFIDM010012231.1:109404598-109415955 GCA_023159025.1 Thereuonema tuberculata
TGTGTGTGTGTGTGTGTGTGTGTGTGTGTGTGTGTGTGTGTGTGTGTTTTAAGTAGTTTTTCATCCAAGATTAATCATGGCATTTCAAATGGATTCAATTTTGTAAAAAAACACTATGATTTTTTGATATTGATTTTTAACCACAAATTGAAGGTAGTTTTTTTTTATCAGAGTAACTAAAATCATTTACATATTATTTGAGTGTTTTAAGAAATCCTTTTTTTAATGAAACCTAATTTTGTTTTTATTTTTTTTTAAAGCACATAAAAAAATATATTAAAAAAAAAACAACAACAAAAAAAAAAACAGTGTCTTTAAAAAAAAAATCAAAGATATTGAAAATTATTGAATTATTCAACAAATTTTTTTCAATAATAATAGATTCTCAAAAACTTGAGATTAAAATTATTATCTTAAAAAGATAATCCTAGTTTGCATTTTATTATTTATTATTAGCAAATTCCAACGAAAAAAAATTCCAACGACATTCTCTAATGATGAAATGATTTATTAAAACAAGCAAATAAGAAATCAAATTTCTTCTGATTATTATTATTATTATTATCATTATTATTATTATTATTAGATATGATTATATTACTCTAGATATTTAGACTAGTTATTTTCTTACGGAAAATAGTTGTAGATGGGTGAAAATACAAAAAGATAGAAATATAAATTTACAAGAAAAAAGAAAAGTTGCTTTATTATTCAAAAGTCTTAAGACAAACAGTAATTTTATATTTATTATTTATCAATTATTTTGAAGAAGTCAATATCATTTGGAAAGACTAATATAATAATAATAATAATAATAATAATATGAAGAGTTAAACTTGAATTTTTTCTTGCGAAGTTGTAACACTTTCGCAAGTTTGATTCTTATAGTTTATCAGTAGATCATTATTCCTATTTAAGAACTGCTGAGAACAACTACGCTGGCCATCTTGAACCAGAAAAGCACCTGTAATACTTTTCTGTTTACAATGATTAGATGATGAATATGGAAGGGAGATGATTTTATCCAAAGGATTTTCAGGGTCACAAATATTATTTGGAGTTTTGTTATTATTATTATTATTTGTTATTATTTGTTTCATGTCTGTGTTCCTAAAGTTTTTCAATGAGGGTCAGTGTTTTTCATTATTTAATACCTAAATCCACGCAAAGATACAATTTTTATTTGGGGGAAAGAGGGGCTTCAATAAAAACTTAACCAAAAGAAAAAAACACTAAAAATAATGATATTTAAAATTATAATATTTTATATTTAATAAAGTTATTAGAGTACTTAGTAAATTAATTAATTTGATTTTAATGAATTTCTTTCAAAATGTATTATGTAAGAAATATTACTGAATCTTATTTTATGAAATAGTAATTTAAAGAAATAAATTATTGTGTTTAATAAGGTGGTTTATTACATGCATGGAGGAAGAGTAATTTATATAACTATTAAACCACTGTAATTTTTAAGGAAGAAATACAACCCATTCTAAATTCAACCGAACTATTTTGAAAAAAAATCACATTAAAATGGTTTTCCTTCCCAAAGGTTTGTCAGAATCGCACAAGTTCATCCAATTTGCTTCCGGTCTTTATGAAATGCAAAACAAAATTTGGAATGGTGTTAGTGTAGTTTAATAAAATACAGAAGGGAAGTATTCTATTATAATACAATGATAATCAAGGAACAATGAACTCAGTAACCGAAATAACTAAAGATTTATTTGACATTTGTTGACAAATTCGGTTGTGCCCCAAATAAATTGTATTCTCTCTTAATATGAAACAAATATCAAAATTAAACTCATGATAAATATTACTAACATATTTTAAATCTCTTCTCTCCATATTCTTCTGAGTGTTCAAACTATAATAAAACTTATCATCTTCCTTCTTGTAAAATACTTAATACTATAAATATAATACCTATGTAAGACGAATTTTCGAGAGTGATACGTACTCTCTTTTTCAAGCCTAAAAGTAATAACAAAAACCTCGCGGTTTATATTTTTGATTATGACACATTCATGTTACATATGTATTATATTTAAAGTATTAAATATTTTACAAGAAGGAAGATGATTAGTTTTATTATAGTTTGATTATTTAATATATAATTAACTGAAATATAAATAAAGATTTAAACTTTTTTTAGATTATTTTAGTGTAAAGAAGACATTAAATAACAGGATTTCTTTTTGAATGATTTAAATATTGAGCGAATTGTGTTAAACATTTGAAAATTTGACGAATAATTTTTAAATAAATGAAATCCACAAATGAAATTTAAAATTTTTAATACTTATAAATTTGCTTTTTTTATATAAATTTAAAACTCAAATATAAAATAGGATGAACTCATGGATTTAATTAAAATTTAATACAGGTAGTCATCAAATTAAACTATAAACTAAAATCTACAACAAATTTGGCTGATCAAACTACAGTAAAATTTTACAATAATTTAAATTCTAGCTTTGTTGAAAGATTTTTAAACTTAATTTTAATAAATATAATTAGTAAAAAAAAAGTAACTTCCTTTTTGTTTGAGTTGGTAATGTTATAAATTCAGTTTTTATCTTAAATTTATTATTATAAGGTAATAACAGGAAACGGTTCCATGAAACTCCTCTGAGAGAAGAACCTTGGCTCAGACGGAGGTAGAGAACTCTTTGATTTATTAGTGAGCATTTTTCCTCGAACCATCAGTTGCTAGAACGGTTCATCGGAGGCCCCAGACGTCCACAATCAACTCACCTCCCTCTTTTCCCTCCTCTTTCGATGGCCCCCCTTTTTTTTTTTTTTGTTTTTCTAGAAACTGCCACATCTTTCTCCAATGTTTCAAGGTGGCAAATTAGATACATGTAATTACTTCTTTACTAAGAATTTGTTACAATTAGCTACCAGAATTTGAGATTTATATGAGAAAACAGTTTAAAACAAGTTCACAAAATTTTTAACTTTTTTTTATTTAATATATGTTGAAATTATTTAAAATATTTAATATTGCATTTCTATCGCATGTACTTTGATGCAATCTATTTGTAATTTATTAAGTGACTAGTTGACCCGTGCGAATAATTCGCAACAAAAAACCACCTTTGAGAAATAATAAACAAATCCAACAGCTTGTGTGCATGTTAGTTAAACACATTGCCAATAGATGGCGTCTTCTCAAGTTTTATAAAAAAGTTGACCCGTGCGAATAATTCGCATGGTATCTTGATCAGTCACCGAATGGTAATGTGGAAATAAATAAATGAAGAGATAGTCAATAGATTGCCTTCTACATTTTTACAAAAAAGATTTTTAAAATAAATTTTTTTTAATGAAAACATTAATTTTAAACAATCTATTTATTTTTCATCATTAGCGGTGAACGTAATCTTGAAAATATCTCAATCATTGATTTTGATGAAGTATTAAGGGAAATAAAAAAAAACCTTTGAGAAATTAATACAGGTATATGAGAAGTTGTCTAATTTTTATGTTTCTATTGAAATAAATCGTTTATTTTTATTAAAATATAAATCTTTGTTTTGTTTTTTTATCTGTTATTAAAGAAACGATGAAATATCATTTAAAGTGCATTTTTATTCAAAAAAGGAAATAATTGAAGGATACAACGCTAAAGAATATTTTCGCTTTCGAAAAATAATGCGCTTCCGTTAAAGCGTGTCTACATTTTTATAAAAAGTTTTTAAAAATAAAGTTTTTTAACGAAAACATTAATTTTAAGCAATTTGTTTATTTTTCGGCATTAGCGGGGAACGTAATCTTCAAAATGATGCCTCAATCATTGATTTTGATGAAGTAGTAAAGGAAATATGGCGTTCCGACAAAAAAAAAAACCTTTGAGAAATAATATATAAAATAATAATATATGAGAAGTTGACTAATTTGTATGTTTCTATTGTAATAAATCGTTTATTTTTATTAAAATATAAATCTTTGTTTTGTTTTTTTATCTGTTGTTATTAAATAAACGATGAAATATCATTTAAAGTGCATTTTTATTCAAAAAAGGAAATAGTTAAAGGTTACAACGCTAAAGAATATTTTCGCTTTCGAAAAATAAGGCGCTTCTGTTAAAGCGTGTCTACATTTTTATAAAAAGTTTTTAAAAATAATGTTTTTTAACGAAAACATTAATTTTAAACAATTTGTTTATTTTTCGTCATTACCGGGGAACGTAATCTTCAAAATGATGCCTCAATCATTGGTTTTGATGAAGTAGTAAAGGAAATATGGCGTTCCGACAAAAAAAACCCTTTGAGAAATAATATATAATGATGATGATGATTACAACTACAGTATTGTTATAAATTGCAATTAAGGAAATAAACCAAAATTAAATTAAAAAGTTTATTAGCAATTAATACTTCATTAAATGTTTAACATTTGATTTAAATAAATAGAAACCAATGTTGTTGTGTTTTTATTATGTATTATAAATTAGATAGCAAAGAATGATGATATAAAAGAAACTTAACAGGTTTTTTTTCCTCTAATAATGTACTTCAACAAACTAATATGAATTTATGTGAAACTGAATTTGAAATAAAACATAAAAGATAAATAGAGCTTAGTAAAATTCCCTCTAATTATCCATCAATCACCAAGAATAAAGGATAATCACAGAAATAACATATCAGACATTAATCAACAAACAAAAAAACAAAAAACTTTTTTTTTGAAGCACTGTGCAGTTGTCTTTTAAAATGATATTTGAGATTTTATAAATCATGTGAATGTTTTGTTCTTCCATCATGGAGGAAGCCTTTTATCCTCACTGCAAAACATAAGGACATTGTTATACATAAATATGCTCACTCTGAAATCTCATTAGTTACTCAACTTGATCTAATGAATTACCTATAATTATTACATTTTTAGTTCAAATAATTCATATTAATGTTAATATTAATGTTCATATTAATGTTAATAAGAGCCTTGGTTCCTCATTGGTTCATTTTTTTCTCTTAGATTCGAAATCTTCATCATTAATTGTAACAGGCTATATGTTTTAAGTATTGATTATTCCGGTATAATTTTTTTATGTAAAGGACTTTTTTTTATTAAACTTATGCATTTTTATGCAGAATGTAGAATCTTACAATTAAGTTGTAGTTGTTATAGATTCCATTAATATAGTTCCATTAATAGCAAAAAAAATCCTACTTATTAGGATTAATTCCTTCCCATTAATTAAAAAAAACCCACACACGATGATTTTTGGAAATCTTTCTTATCATCAAGGGATTTTAATTTATTAAATTATTTTCTGCAATTTTATAATGTAATGCATGCTACATTTATATATTTTTTATTTTTATTTATTAATTTTTTTTTACACAATATTTTCTTCCTCCCTTAAAAAACTTGTGGGAAACTCAGGATAAATGAATTTATTATCACATCACTTGTTCTGAACGGTCTACTTACATTGGAAGCAATCACTCAGTCGAATCTACCATAGAATGGATTTTTTCAGCAAATTATATTTATATATTTATATGAGTACATTTAGACTCCACGGAACTTTACGCTTTAGTTTGTACTATGTGCTCATTTGTTATGCAAGCGAATTCCAAGTTTACATGTATCACTTACTAGTGTTTAAGTCAACAGAAATGACGTTCAATTAAGTTAATTACTAGAAAATAATGTAAACTTAAATTCCATTGCAACAAACTAACTATGACTTCTATGCCTTGCGCTACAGATGTTGCACAGAAATTAGACTCTTTCAAACATGGCTTATTAAAGAAGAAGAACACCAATCACAAGCGAGTAATCGGCAAAATGGTAAGGAATAAGCCTTTTTATGAACATGATGTAATTCTGTCTTGATTTATAACGCGTTCAAAGCAAGTAGCTTCCCCTGTGAAATACAGCAGTGGAATCTCAAAAATTTCAACCAATTTTCGAAAGGAAATTAACAAGATCCGGAATTGAAGTAAATTATATAAGTAAGTTAGAAACGAAAAGAAAAGCAAGTGAAAGAAATATTGCAACTTAGGATTATGAAATCAGCATTTTAATGTGTTGAGAAAAAAAGAGTCGAATTAGAAAGTGGGTTTTGAAAAACAAAAGAACGTCTGAGAAAATATCATAAACTTTTCATTTTTATTTTAGATAACATTTGTTATATAAACACATTTAGTATTCTACATTACTTATTGTTTGCTTTCCCGGCTACTTTTCTTTAATAAATACAAGTTCAGAATTTAGATTAGAATTAAAAGACATTTATATAATATGAAGCTTATACAAAGGAACTTCCACATTTCCATAACATTTTGAAAAAGTTAAATAAAATAAGGAAACATTAGAAGAGAGCTAAGAAAGTGAATTACGAAAGATTAGGAGATACAATTCATTTATTTAATTCAGTCGTCTTAATATGGTCCAGTGATTCTCAATCTTTCTTGACTGGTGATTTTGACAAATAAAAAAAGGCCCGATGACAACATCAAACAAAACAAAAAGAAAACGTCCCCTCCACAACAAAATTTCCCATTTTTTAAGAAGTCAGGAGTTCGCGAACCACCAATTGAGAAATTCTTCAAAACGTCAACTTATTTAAATTCCTTTCACTCGAAGCAAATATATGTAAAAAAAAAAAAAAATCATTTTTAAGAGAATATTAAAATAATGCTTCTATACGAAATCCTAACTACAGATCTGTTAAAATTAAACTAAATGTTACAGTTTCAACAAAAAACTTGAAAAAAGAAACAAAACAAAAACAAATGCGACTGTTTACAGAGAAAGTGGCTTCTGAGGTCACAATTTAGGATGAATCGTTCTGAAACTTCAGAAATCAATGAAGGAAATTTGAATGTAGTTTTCTTTAAGTTTAATACTAACGATACTTGTAAGTGAAATTGTTTCCTTCTACACAACACAAATAAATAGTAAAATCCTACAAATTACATCAATTATTTTGAAATGAAAAGATTCTTTGTAAGTAATAACAAATTTTACGTGCCTAATAATTGAACAAAATGGAAGCACAAAGGAACCATAAGTTTTTAGTGATCAAACTTTTTAACTTAGATGTTGCCGCACGAAATACTACTGAGAAATAAAACAAAATCAGTAATTAAATACGAAAATTACAAAACAACATTTGTAGATTAATTTCATCAACAAACGATGCCTCCATTCGGTCAGCTTTCAACTTGTTGATATATCAGAAGAAATATTAAAACAGAAGGAAGTACTTGCTTTACAAATAAATCCTGCGTTTAATAATAAAGTTTTTACGTGTGTCGAAGACAGTAATTTTTAAAGAACTTCCCAACGGATTCACCAATTAACATGGTAAATTAAAGATTAAAATAAAAACATTTTTTTAAAATTAGTAGCGTGACTAATTTCGTTCGTATTTCAACGAACCTTTTGAAGCACTTTGGAGAGGGAACAGAAGGATCGCAGAAGTTAAGTAAAGATTACGTAACCCCTTTTAATTCAATTGACTTGACCGATCTCCTCTGGTTTAATTTCTTTTATAGTCCCTCTGTTTCTGATCTGAGCTGCAGACACTGGGTGAATCCAACTGAGAACGGGTAATAATCCAGAAACAGACTGTCTTGTATTTCCGGTATCAAAATCACCAAAAGCAGCTCAGTGATTGTTATTGGTTGTGCGTTTTTTCCGTTATAAATTAAAACTTTATATTAGATTTCGTACTATTTATAATAAAAAATATACAGCCATTATGGATCGATATGTTTATTATTACGATATTTTAACTTACATCTTGCTCCATTTCTAAACTCTGCAGTCTGTAGTTAAAATTCTTTAAATTAATCATGATTTAAGATGATTTAGAAAAATAGCTTTCTTTATATTTTTATTAGTTGATACAGCAAGGCATTGCTTCATCGAAAAATGGATGGAGCATTTATAAAAAAAAAAAAAAAAAAGTTCGAAAAGATCTCAACTTTGATTTGCTTATACCGTTGATTTCACTGCTACTTCTTCAAGATTTCTCTCATGAATCGAATCACTGTATTCCAGGGAATCTATGCATTTTGATTAGTATCCTCAAAAGTTGAAACGTGTTGCTGATGAACTATTGACCATTTAAAGATTTTATTAAAGCTTCGTTGTGATAATGAAGTTAAAGCTTCGTTAAAACTTTTCTAATTTTGGAATACACTCTGAAAGAGTACACCCTGAAGGAAGCTTGCAATTTGAAAGAAGCTTATTCAAAGTGCTATTTGGATGAAAAGAATAGGATCTGATTCAAATTTCACAGTGAAAAAAAACAAATTTTTATTGAACAACAGCAGTATCGTTGTTACATTATTAATATTATTGAGCCACCTCAACTGCTATGGAACGCTGATACTTCGTAGCATGGAGTGAAACAAAGTCCTGATGTTTACGCCAAACTACTGCAATTGCTGCTCCAAATGCTATACATTCTATGTTGCTTTCCTAGCATGTTCCATAAATGATCGATGGACGACAAGTCTGGGACCTGGCTGGCCAAGAGAGGTTTTGACTTACTTGGAGGCACTGCTGTGAAAAGTATGGAGTGAAAAGAATGGGCATTATTCTGCTGAAGAATTGCTCTTTTTTGAGAGAAGGCATGACAGAAGGCAAAACAACTGGTTGCAGTATCTCTTTCACATATTGATGAACATTTAAAGTTCCTTGAATCGCTTTGAGAGAGCATCTGCTATCATGAGAAATGGCATTCCATATTCCAACTGAAATGCCTCTCGACAGTAATGGTAGGATTTTTGAGAGCTTCCCAGTCCTTTATACGCGGATGCAAAGATCATCAGTTGCAAGACAGAAGCGGAAACTCAATCACTAAACAACACGAGACCATTCGACGACCATTCTCGGGCACAGCACTACTCTAGATTACTAAATTACTCTCTGTAATTTCTCTAGGGAGCTCGTCATCGAGGTGTTACTGATGGTAAACTGACATGAATGAAATATTTCCATGAAGTAGAATTGTATGTAGCAAGATTCTGAGGTCTCTTATATTGACCACAAGATGGATAGGGGTTTCTTGTTAACTTAACTTAATCATTTCCTCATTTCCATATCTAATGGGAAAATAGTTCCATGTGGAGTTTTCATTCAAATTAGACGCTTCCTTCATGGAGCGTCGACTTTTTTTTTTTTCATAGTATGTATATTGATCCACAAGAAAGTTCTTGTATATAGCAGTAATCCCCAACCCCCGGTCCGATCATTTGATACCGGGCCGCCAAAGCTCAGGGTTTCTTATTGTTTTAGCGTTCTGGTGAGTTAAAATGTTAAATCACTTTATATTCATTTTTTTAGTGTAACTGTATTTCATTTTGAAGGCATGTTTAAATTATAATTATTAAATCAAAACAATCTAAAATATAAACAATCAACGTCCCCCCCCCCCCCGGGTCGCTGTAAAATTATCAAACGTTGACCGGTCCGCGGCGATAAAAAGGTTGGGGACCACAGGTATATAGTGAAGGTATTTCGATGTAGTTTTTTTAGACTCTTCTGGAAAGTAATTTTCTTTGTTTACATATAAAAACAAGCTTGAAATTGAAAAAAAAAGTTTACTATAATACCAACTGGTTTAATTTCATGAAAACATCCTGTAATATATTTATTTTATTTAAATGGTTCTCTTGCTGACAATTTTTAACAATCCCTACAAGGTGGAACTACTAACCTTTCCATGTCTCTGTGTGCGCTGGTGTGTACATTGAGTACCTACCTTGTGTACATTGAGTTCATACAAAACATACAAATAGGCTATATATTTAATTTTATAAATTAAACTTACGTTTTTCTGTATTACGACTATTTTTAAAAGTTTTCAGGCTTTTGTTTTCGGAAAAAAGGAAAAAAAAAAAAAAGCAATTCCAAATAATTGATTCGTATTTCTAAATTTAAATAATAATTATTAATTTGTTGCAGTGTTTTCATGAAAGCTTGTAAAAAAATTGTATGTGTTATTGTTATACTTTTTATAAAAAAATATTAAATAACTAAAAAGAATATTACATTTTTTCCAGCTAAAATAACAGCAATAGGAAGTCTCTTAACAGTGTTGAGGTAGATATGAAAAACCAATTGCCTCGACGTCTGATGATTCATCCTGTGTTTACGGCAACATTTATCGATGAACTGGTCTGGCCCATTTAGGCCCGTAATTTTGTCGAGAATAAATATTGCAGCGGGAAAAGGGAAGCAAAGCGAGCCGTTCATCGGCCATTTCTACATCAATATTAAACGAAGCAAAGATATAAATGGAAATTTATAGAGAAGTTGTTGGCTAAAAAGCGATCGGGTTCACTTGGATCTTAACGTTCTTATTCTCGATGTCATCATTCATTATTTCCTATTAAAAATAAAATTTTAATCATAGGAATTTAATGAAGATGTCTCAAATATTTTATATAGATACTTTGAACTGAGGTTTTTATTGATTTACGACAAAACAGGATGAAAATTTTTGATAAGATAAAACTGAAAGTAAAATATTAAATAAGATAAAGTTATGCAATGCAGGAGATAAGTTGATAGAATATATCTATGTCATAGTAAAATTGTGAAGTGGCATTAGATAAAAAAAAAAAAAAATATTTTAACAACCTTTAGACTTCTTCTCAGGTAATCTTGAAGAATAAGAAGAACAAAGATATCTTAAGGAAGATATTTAAAAATAAATTAAAATTAAAAATTTTAAATATTCGTTACGTTTTCAATACGCTCCCATTCCTTTATTTTTCTTTTAAGTTTTACTTCTTCTGCACAAGCGATGAATATTGGATGAATCCATAGGTTTCTTTTTTTATTCTTCTGCAAGAAAACAGTCTGGAATTATTTTAGTAGCTTTGTCTTCTTTTTCTATAGGGGACGTCCATTAATTATGTGAGGTGTTTTTTAAAAAATTTAGACCCCCCCCCTCCCCCTTGGTGAGAATTCAAAAATTTTAACAACCAAAAAAAAAAAAAAAAAACCGCAAATCTTGCTATGATATATATTTTCTAAATGGAGAGAAATCGCCAACCGGACAATAAATATGCCTTCGCCCATAGAGCCAACATCAACGAGAATTCTGTACAATTGTTTCATCCTTATTGGGGAATCATCAGCAGAATCTACTCGTTGATGTTTGGCTCGCCGGGCGAAAGCTCTACCCAAAGCAAATGCGATCCCGCGAATGGCCCGCCGGGATAAACAACAATAAAATAAAAAATGATCCTGAAAGATCCACAATATTAACCCCTTGTCCTCTCACTGAAAGACACTAAGGAAATTAATCACAAAGAGGCAAATTGAAAAATTCAATAGAAAGCAAGTTTAACGTCCGTAATCATTCATAA
>JAFIDM010012231.1:109454262-109465100 GCA_023159025.1 Thereuonema tuberculata
TTTTTATTTTTATTTTCGTTAATGTTCCTTTTTATTATTATTATTTTTAAATTTTGTTATTATTATGGATCGCCCTTACATTTATGAATCAGCACAAAATTATATTCACTTGTTTGTTGAGATTCTGATTTAATTTTGAAAATGCCTCACTTATCAAATACATTATTAATAAACAATAACATAAAAAATGATCTAAAAACAATTGGAAGTGACTGCATTTTACATATGATAATCCACAGGGTTTCATTATTTCTTGACAATCAACAAGTCATGAACTGAGTCAATGATGGAAATACAGCTGTCAAAGAATTTTAGAATTCTTAGTCTCAACACAATGGCGGTGGACTGAATCATTTTCCTAAAGTAAACGGAAAGAAAATAGAAGGAGAGGCAGAATTGGATTCATTCTAATTGTTCATTAAGAATGATAAAATTTCTTAGTGAATTTAAGAAAGGTAAATATTTTTTTATTTTTAAAGATTTGTGTTATGAAATCGTTTGAATATTCGAACATTAACAAGGAGTGATATTAATCTCTGGAGATTTTCTATTTCTTGTATATTATATATTGTTCTAATTGTTATTTGTGATATATTTTCTATTCAATGCAAGGATCTTCCTTTTTTTATTTTGGAAGTTTCCAATGTTCTATTAGTATATTAGATTTTTAAAGATTTGTATTATGAAAACGTTTTAATATTCGAAACATGAGCAACGCCTCTGGTTTTGATGAGGTTTTTGTAATTTATGAATACGATATTTTTCACTAAACATATAATTAAATTGCAGATGACTTTTAAAATAAGTATCGAGAAAAAGAATAGAAAAATGAGTTGAATATCTATTTTTCAAATAAAATTCTCAGAATTCCCTTCTGCAAAAAAAAAAATAATAAAATAAAATGCAACAATTTCTATAATTTCTATGATTTCGGTAATGTATGGAGGTCCCATTTGTCTTTGTTTAATATCAATTATATGTTTAATATTAATCATATGTTTGATATGACAGTCATTGATATATTTTTAGAATGTTGAAATCAGACACTGATCAACAAAACGTTATGTTTTGTTCTTGCTTTTCTTTCGGGAATTTCATTAAGTGGATGAAATGAGTTTTATCATGGCGAATAAGAGCTACAGAAAACTACTGCAAATGATGATAAAGATTATTTGATTTAAAAGTTTGGATGATATTCTATATTCTGCGGAAGTAAGACTAATTTAAGTTTTTTTATCGAAGAAAGCGATTCGTCAATACATACTAGGAATGAAACTGTTGGAAAAGTCCGGTTTTGTTGTTTATTTTTTAAGGAAATTAGAAATTTAAGTGGGACTCTTTTTGAGGAAGCAGTCCTTCCAACTAAGGAAAATGGAGGGTCATACCGAAACGGAAAGTGTTTTCGGGTTTTTCCAAACAATACATCCTGGAAACTATCATATCTCACGTAATCTAACCTGCAGTTAACTGCACGGAAAAAGATTGTTTTTTTTTTGTTTGTTTGTTTTTATATTCGATTTTTTTTTAATGCAACCTATTGCCTTGAAAGTGTGGTCATCCGCCGCCCGCGAAAGAGTTCCAAGAAAATCTCGAATTTTAATAAAAACTCAATAAAAGGTGTTTTTTTTTCCATCAATTGCTTGCCTTGTATGTAGAGGAACTTCGGGTATTATGGAATAGTCGGGTAATATGGAATACCTAGATATCTGACCCCGTAAATGTTGCAGCTTAGCGGAAAGCAATCAAACTACTTCTAAACACACCCAATGATGCTTTGCAGTGGGTGTTGTGAAGGTGACGGTTTTCTCTCTGCTTCGTCGCTGAAGGGAATTGTTTTTTCAACTTTCGTAGATTTTTGCAGATAAGTTTTTATACATCTATATTAAGTATTATAATCCTTTGTCAGTGATTCAAAGCTAGTGTAATACTAAGTAAACGAGTTACATTTATTACTGCATTAGATATTTTACTTCTATTTACACTCACAGAAAGGTGAAAAGGTTTTGATTTTCAAGATGGTGTGTCGGGTATTATGGAATAGTCAGTATTCGCACTGTGCCGGCGCAGAGAAAACTGATTATATTTGCGATTTTTGTAGGTAAATGGTGTTTCAACAAAGAACATTTTTTTCTACAATAATTGTTATGTAGGACATAATCCGTAAAGTAATTATCTAGACTAAATTGTGTTTTTTTTTCATAAAAATAATGTGCCTTTTTAAAACTAAGAAAACTTTATAAACTAGATTAGATTATGTTCATCTTTCAATATAAGTAGTCTAGTTAAGTGAAAAACTACTCTACTATTAAGTTTGTTAATGTATCTACATATTTACTTAAACTGCTAAACTTATTAATTTCTATGTTACTAATCTATTCATAAAAATTGACTACAATAAGTTAAATCTAGTGAAAAATTACATAACGATTGTGCTTTTGTATTTTTTTAAGGAACATATATCTTAACTCTAGACTATCTTCAAGTAATTATTGCCAATAATTACGTTATTAAATTTGTTTTTTTGATAAATATTGTTCATTTTCTTAACTTTCACCCGTCTATTCCATATTACCCGACTATTCCATAGTACCCACCAATTGCAACTTTTGTTTTCAATCTGAAATTTGGGTATACAATAACTTTCATTTTCACTTTATACCAATCAATAAATGATGATAACTTATTAAGGTTTGCATCTGTTCAAGTTTTAAGGTATTTCAAAATTTTACAGGTAAGTTATGATTACAAATGTAAATGGTATTCCATAATACCCGAAGTTCCTCTATTTATGAATCGTTTCGTTCAAAAAATATTAACCCTAATTCCACAGATGAGATTTCACAGAAAGCTACGAAAATTTGTTACCTTTATTAAATTAATTAATATATGAGACTAGTTAATTATTATAGGATAAGGGCAGCAATTAATGAATTGTACTATATATATATATATA
Organism: Thereuonema tuberculata; assembly: GCA_023159025.1. Lineage (NCBI taxonomy): Eukaryota > Metazoa > Arthropoda > Chilopoda > Scutigeromorpha > Scutigeridae > Thereuonema > Thereuonema tuberculata. The sequence continues at coordinate 109,457,216 of JAFIDM010012231.1, forward strand.
CGTACAGACTACTGTTAGCGTCTCTTTCTAAACACAATGTTTAACCTGAATATGGATCATTCCGTTCAGTTTCCGTTATAGAGCTATGACTAGAAATGAATAACGAAATTTTTAATTTGAACCACAATATTTCTGCCATCATAATTCATCTCCGTCTGAAGCATGCGAATCGTTCCATTGATGTTGACGATGGAATATCTGCAATGTAACAAATTTGTCACTTGAACAATAAATTTGAAACAACACGTCTTTCTTATCAATATTTTGAAATTCTATTCGCTTTATCTCGTAAACCGTTTATATAAAATGTTTCTTAGAATGACCTATAAATGACCTGCTGGATTATCAGGATAATAATGAATTTAGTAATTTAAATGGTTTGTAAAAGTAAATAAGAAAATTAGTTAAATGAATATAAAAATGAGTTGGAAAAGTGAAAAATGAATTTTCACAGCGTGAGGAGTGAGAAAGTTTTAAAGAGCAAATGAACATTGAAAAATTCTGAGCAGAATGATGGCCTTTTCCTCCCCATCCTTTCCATCTTCCCTCGAAGACCGCGTCTATTGGTTTATGATAAAATGAGGTTCAACTTAAAATACAAAACAATACAACATCTTAAAAAAATTAAAAACTGAAAGCGAAATTTGATACATACCCTCGCCTTTAAAACAAAGCAAAAGTTGTCTCCTTTCTTCCGGATTGGGAAGAAGGGTTTCAAACAAAATAATAGCTCTTGAACCAAGAAATAACGCTCAATTTACTTATTATGAATTGATAGGATTTCGTTACGAAGCTCCTTCCCTGTTAGGCTAATATCTAAAAATAAGAAAAACTAATAAGAACAACGCCGACAGTTGAAATTCCTAAGCCTGTTGCATCAGCAGTAGCTTTCCTGAGTTTTGTTTTATTTTCTTCATCTGCAAAAGTCTTGAAGTGCACGTAAACATTGTTTATAATCTGCCGTGTTTGGTTGTAGATCGTTTTGCAAGAAATGTCATGGAAAACTTTTGTATGTTGACGTTTAGTTTCCAAATCCAACCGAGAATCCATAGATAACGTCATGTTTAACAAGTCTCAGGAGGGAGGGCAGGCTTAAGAAGTGTGTAGTCCCTCTCTGATTAGTGGTTCTCCTCTCATTTGAAAGACTATAATCGTCTATTGATTGTATTTAAAACAAATAGGGAATTTTTAACATAATAAAATTTCATCGGATACTAATAGTATTTAATACCCTTAATTTTATACAGAAACACGACAGTCAGCTCATTAATTTTTAAACATTTTCGTAATATTGAAATACTAGCAGCGAAGCCTGTCGGCTGACAGGCATAAAAAAATCTGAAAAAATCATTCTATTAACTATCAAATATAAAATAAATGTAATCTAAATACTGTGCTAACTTGTGAACGAAGCTTCTACGGCAAAAATGGTTTTGAGTTTCGAAATCAGCGTAAATAACTGAGTAAGTATGCCAAATTTCATTAAAATGGATGCAGTGGTAACAAAATTATTTGGTTTTGAACGTATGTTTTGTTAGAATTTCAGTTGTCGAGGTCAGTTCCCAAGAATAAATTGTCATGGAAACAACATGGAATGACACCATGAACTAATATTTTCATCCAATTTGAGTACTTTTGATTCAATGGTAATCATGGAGAACCGTTGGATCTATCTTAATAGGTTAATTATATCGAATTACAGACAGACAGACGAACTTAGCCAATTTATATGTATATACAGTGCAACTTGGATAATTCGAAGCTGATAATTCGAAGCACTACAAAACTTCGAATTATCCAAGACTTCGAATTAAAGAAATTATATCTTTTAACTTTAATTTCAGGTCCCTGAATGCTTGAAAAGATTATTCTGTCAATAAGTAAATATTTATTCAGAAAGATCATGGTATGAAAGACTTAAACACTATGTATGTATAAACAAAATAAGATTTATATTACGTAAGCTACAGTACATACTACATTCAATACAGAAAATTATAGTTTTTCAAAAAATTGTGCAATGTCTGATTGTTTTGTAGAATTCTGTTGCTTAAGATTAGCAAAATCATCAAGCATGTTTAGTGAATGGAAAACAGCTTCACTTACGTTGATTTGTCCTTTAATGTACCGACGAAATTCGTACTCGTTGGCGATTTGGCATTTCTTCTTCACACCCTTTTCCACCTCGCGAAAGACTGCGACCTTTTCAGCGAACGTTAAATTTTTGTACACGTTAAATTCTTTCTTGGTTTACTGAAAGACATGATAACACTGATAGCAGGAAGCTCGAATGGCGTCTGAAGCGTCACGTCTCGAACGGTGGCAGGAAGGGGATTTCAGTTGTCACGTGTCGAATTTCTTAACGATGAAACGCCGAAAAGTCGTTATGGTTCGAAATTTTTTGTAAAAAACTTCGAATTAAGGAAGGTGAACTTCGAATTATCCACGATTTTTTAACATTGATTTAATAAGAAATTCAAGGGACTAAGAGAACTCTTCGAATTAACCACGATTTCGAATTAAAGACGTTCGAATTATCCAAGTTGCACTGTAATATATATATATATATATATATATATTTGATTCGATTGATTTGATTTGATTTGAAATTTTTTTTTCTTTTAATGTTTATTAAAACCTATTTAGACCTATTAAGACCTATTTAGGTGTACTTCTTACCTGTATACCTGTAATATAGGTTCTGAGAGTTTAATCTAAAGCAGCGGTGGGTAACCCACGGCCGGCGGGCCGCATGCGGCCCATGAAGCGTTTTGGTGCGGCCCGCGAGGCATGTTGGAAGATTTGTTTTTTTTTTTTTTTGGTTGTTAAAATAAGATTTTCCGGTTTTTTTTTGGTTGTTAAAATGAGATTTTCCTTTTTTTTTTTTTGGTTGTTAAAATAAGATTTTCCGTTTTGGCCCAAGTGCGGCCCGCAGTAATCCCCACATAACATATTTGGCCCTTTTACAACAAAAGGTTGCCGACCACTAATCTAAAGGATCATTTTCCACCCAAAAAGAAAAACGAAATACCAACCATATCTAAAGTTTAATTTATCTAAAGAATAATTATTATTTTTCACTCATAACGCCGAAAGGCATTTAAAACTTGTATAATCTAAATACTGCGCTAACTTGTGAACGAAGCTTCTACGGCAAAAATGGTAGTTTCAAAATTAGCGTAAAAAACTGAGTAAGTATGCCAAATTTCATTAAAATCGGTGCAGTGGTAACAAAATTATTTGGTTTTGAACGTATGTTTTGTTAGAATTTCAGGTAAAATTTCATGGAACCAACATGGAATGACAAAATGAACTAATATTTTATCTAATTTGAGTACCCTTGATTCAATGGTACCATTGAGAACCTTGGGTCTATCTTAATAGCTTAATTATATCGAGTTACAGACAGACGGACAGACGAACTTGGCCAATTATATAAGTTGATTATACTTTTCTGTTTTCCTAATTATGTTTTTTTCCTTTATTATACATAGGCTGATGAAACCAATTTCTATATCTGACCCAAATTTGCCGTGACTGTGTGTGACGAATGCCCCGACCCCGATTGGAAACAAGCACCTAAAGAATGGGGCAAGAACAGATGTAAATGTATGATGATCCCAGCAAGATCTTAAGACTTGTCATTCAGGCGATCCAACATTTACACTGTGGCCAAGGAGCTACATATTATAAGAATGTCGTGTGTGAGGTTTGGCTGTGTGGTCTCTGAGGCTTTGAAAAGGGGAATTGATTTGGGATATTTGAGACGAAACCAATGCAATGGAAAGTACTATGTGGCAAAGGCCACAGAAGGTAAATGTGGTCGACAGTACTTTCACGATGACGAAGATCCTCTGCCTTGCCCTAAAATCTTCAGTCGGAAACCAATTCCCAAGAGATGCCCTCAACGACCTCCAATGAAATGTCCACCCAAAGCACCAGATATTTTCGTTCCTAATTGTGACAGCCACTTATGCCCTGCACCATGTACAGGTGAATGTCCACCTGGTGCTGCACCTGTTCCGCCTGCTCCTTGTCCACCTCCGTGTTCCAGTCCGCCATGTCCATCCCCTTGTCCATCAAAATGTCAGAAAAAATGTCCACGCAAATGTCAGAAAAAATGTCCCAATCCTAAATGTCACTAAACAATGGAATATTGTATGTCTTTCCAGTTTTTATAGTCGTAATCTGTAAACCTCCAAAGATTTTAAAATGTTGTAAAAAGCAAAGTAATTTTTTTTGTTCCTACTTGAATATAAAAGAATTTTGAGAATTTTTATTTAGAAATTTTGCAACATTTCGTTGCCAAAAAAATTTAGCCTCTCCTTTAAAACTTCTAAAACTTTTATAAAACATTATTTCTGAAAAAATAATTTCTGAGCAACTTAAATGTTTTCTTTTAACTGCTTTAAGTAAAAAATAACTAGTGAAAGCTTAATAAGGCTGTAATTGATTGTCTGCTGTTAAAACAATTTGCACTAAGATTTAAAAAGCAATGAGTTTTTGTAAAATTTATTGTTAGAAAATCCTTGTAGACAAGATGTGTATATAAGAATCGTATTAAAATTAGAATTGTATTAAACTTTAATAAAATAAGTATTTTACTGTTGTAATTTATTAAATTCATTTTATCGCTTTTAATTTTCATTTATATTTTGGAGTTTACGAGTAAAGCAGACTTAAATCCATCTGACATCAAAATAATCGTGGTTTTTAACGATAAATTTACTTTTTGTTTATTTTCACTTAATAGTGAAAAAATAAGATTCTCCAAACTTAACACCGTTCATTTAATTGACTTCATAATTACTAGATTTCAGTTTAATCAGAAGGGAATAGTTCGTATTTTAAATGAAGAGAATTCATTTTGTTGTTTATCGAAGAGGAACTATTAATTTGCTTAGATGAAATTTAAAGTGTAAAGTGGATTAGATACTCTGACATTAAAGTGTATTGAAAATGGTCAGGATGGCATCGCGAGTAAAGATACAAGACTTTCAGCCGAAATTACAGTCGATTACAATTAGTAATAGTTCACTAAATTTTGGTAAACGTAGCTTTTTTAGATTTGTAGATTTTTTGTAGCTGATATTTCCTTCTGAAGGGTTGTACCGCCCCCGCTGCTGTACCAAAACCTTTTCTGTAATACGGAGGATATTGACGTGAACACGAGGGTTGACATTTGATTGAGAGGGGCTATAAGTTACATAGTGAATAATCATACCTACAGTACCTATAATTGGGGCATAATTACGCTCTTTTTCCTTTACACTGAATATTCTCTTTAGGTTTTATTATTGGAACTGTTGATCCAACACAAGTCCCAAGTATTTTGAAGTTCTACTGTATTCAGTTTTTTTGTTTTTGTTTTTTGTCTTTCGAGTTATTTGCAAAGTAATAATTCTTATAAAAGTAAAACAAAAGTACAAAATCCATATTTCAGATATCATAGTACAAATCGCAGTTCAGTACCACAGGACAATATGCATAGCGTTTTAGAGTCTAGAAACCGAAACTAATAATTTCCTAACATCAAAAGCGCTTCTGAAAAGAAACTGAGCTTTGTTATTCTGAATATCTTTTTGAAGCCTGTAATAAGATCGCTTCAACAGACTGAAACTGAAGCTTTTCATTGACTGCAAGTAATAAATTAATAGTAATCTTTTAACTTCTGTAGATTTACCAACTGATTGTAAAAGAAAAAAAAATGATAAGGCTTCAATTATATCATTTACAGCATTCTTATTTTAAAATAAAATATAGTTTTAATGTGCAAATTAATCCACAATAATTAAGTGGTCATTCAAAGAATAGCTTCTTAATAGTTTTCTTTTGCTCTAATATTCAAACATAATATGCAATTAATTATATTATTAATTATTATATTAATAATTATTATTATTTAATAATAATAATTATTATAATAATTAAATTAATTATTAATAGTTTTCTTTTGCGTTAAGAATAAAAAGTTCCTGACACATCTTCCCAAAAAAATGTCATTCCTTAACTTTATTTTTTTTAAAGTCGTCAAAACGATGTATCTCTTAATTTACATTAAAATTCTAATACATGTTAAAATGTGAGTACAAATAAACAAAAATTTCTCAGTTTCTTACAAAAATTAATGAATTCGCGTAAGCTATTCGAGTAGCATAAATCAGATTTGAATCATATCAAACCACGCTCAAATGTAGGCAAAAGGATTACTATCCATTGTTTCAGTCAGTGATATTCAACCTTTTTTTTGTTGGCATATCCTCAAATATAATTTATCGTTAACTACACTCGAGTGCAAGGAAATCGACTAAAACTAATGCAATGGTGAACCTTAAATTGTCGCAAATTTTTGATCGTTTGAAAATTGCAAGTAGTAAATTAACAAAGAATATGCCATTCCCGTTCACGTGACACGCAGAACGTTCCGGATGAATTCATTTTGTAAAAAAATATGAGGAAAACAGTAATATAGGAAAGGTGTAGCACCAAAAGCATTCATTTCATTACAAAGGCCCCAAATTGAGCTGAATTTAGCATTTATTGCAAGTCAATACATGGTGTTGCCACTACGAGCTCTGATAACAGCTTCCATTCGGCGTCTCATTGATTGGATTACATTCATGACCTCTTGTTGCGCAATATCGTTACATTCCTCTTCTAATGCCCTCTTCGACTCCTCGATTGTTTCTGGAGCTGGATTTCTACCACGAATTCTTCTCGTAAGGAAGTCCCAAAGATGTTCGTACGGGTTCAGATCAGGACTAAGTGCAGACCACCGCATACACTCAATGCCAATTGCATTCAGATAATCCCGAACAGCAACAGCGGCGTGGGGCCTCGTGTTGTCGTGCATGAAAATGAAGTTTTCTCGACGAATCCAGCGTACGGCAATACGTATTGTTGTAGCATTTTGGTTTTATACCGGTGAACCGTCAACCCGCCTCCTGTGAGTCCAGGGTCCATACACAACACATCAGTTTTGGCTGCACGTGAAATGCCTGCCCATAACACGCAGGAGCCTCCTCCATAACTGATCGTTTCCTGGAAGCAGAATTGCGCAAAACGTTCACCAGGCCTTCGATAGACACGGTGTCGTCTGTCATTGCCATGTAAGCACAGTCGAGTTTTGACAGAGATCAACACTGAATCCCATTGCGCTACAGTCCAATCAACATGATCACCAGCAAATTGAAGGCGGGTTTGCCGATGAGCTGTGGTCTGAAGTGGTCCTGTTGCAGGCCTATGTGGGGTCAAATTTCCTTCCTGTAGTCGTCTTCTGACTGTCCAACCACTGACAGCTACCCCACATACACGGTGCAGCTCTTGTTGGACCTGAATGTCAGTCAATTTACGATTGCATAGTGCAGTGCTAATAATAAATCAGTCATCTCTTGCAGTTGTAGCTCGATGTCCACCAGAACCTGGTCTCCGATGAAAGTCACCAGTCTCCTGGAACCTCCGATAGACTCGTGATACAGCTGACTGCGACATATGCAACAGTTGCGCAACATATCTTTTGAGTGTGACCCTGCTATGTCCTTGCTATGTCCCAAACGGCTGAAATAGGATTTACAGCAATAAAAATGTAAACTTCTATTTTTTTTCCAAAGATAAAGCATTTAAAAAAAGAAAAAAAAAGGTATGGTGGGTCAAGATTAGTTTGGGAAAAACGTTGTCAAACAGAGCCAAATGTAAAGCGAGTATTTGAGAAATGAAGATTTCTGTTGCCATTAGTGCACAAGTATGTTAAATATTTTTAAAATAATCATAAAGCTATCTATATTACTTATATTATTACTTGTTTATCGTTACCATTAAGGTATCGCAACAGAAGTATTATTATAGTTGACAATTGTCTAAATCTGTCTCAAATAATAAAAACAGA
>JAFIDM010012231.1:109473344-109485816 GCA_023159025.1 Thereuonema tuberculata
AAATACTTTAAATGATCTATCTATGGAAGTAGTTCATACATTCTAACTGAGCCGATTCAAATTTTTCTGTTTTTTTAATTGCTTCAAAAATATCCAAAATTGTTACAGTCAATAATAACAACACATCTTCTTAGTGGTCTTTTTATTGATATTCCATGTGAATGCATCAAGAAGTTGTTAAAAAGCATCTGCTTACACAATTAATAAAGGTTGGAAAGAATGTAACAAAGTTTTCAGCATTTCTTAACAAAAGCTGTTCACAAATACTTTACTGAAAATTTTACTACCCAATGATTATGAATGGACAATAAACAAAATCCATTATTTCAAATTACTTTTCAACTACTACTACTTTTCAACTAAAATAAGGCTTATCACTGTCTGTATGTGTTCCTCTGTCTCCCAAATACTTTTTAAATTGTCTGATGGAACTTATTAGAAAATCTTTGAAATCTTTTCCGAATGAGTGCTTGACGAGATAATAGAGCGACTAGACAACAAAAATTCCCCACAGAAAAGCGTTGATATCTAAGTAATACATTTCTATCCTTTTTCTATTGTTACAAACAGTGAATTTTAATTCCCTTTTAATCTGCATGCGGTTTTACTAGATTAAAGTTAATCCGATTTCTACAGCTGAAGTATATAATGTGGATTTAAATTTTTTTTCCTTCAAAAAATTAAAATTTATGCTGTTTGTTCAATAAATATTAGAATTTAAAAATAAACGTAGCTTTTTTTTTTTCACTGTTTGTTTTATTTAAAAAAAACAAAAAAAAAAAGAAATCACATTTTATGGAAAGGTGAGTTTTAAAGAGTTTTCAGTTCTTAGAACTTCTTGAAAATCATGACAGAAATATTTATGTTTAGCGAAAATCTTACTTTAATTTAACTTAATAAACAAACCCCGCACATATCTAAATAAAAATGAATATTGCCTCTCTGTTTTAGTTATGGGGAAGGAATTGGGAACGGCCGTTTCGTCCTTCTACGGACTCGTCAGCCCAATCCCGCCTTCCCCCGATAACCCAACCAGAGAGGCAAGATCCCTTCTGGTGGTCAACAACCAACCTGGCTGTGACCCCCCCCCCCCAGAGCAAGAAAAGCAAGAAAATTAAAAAGTGTGTAAAAATCCCACACTTGATACCTCATTCCTCCTGAGCGGAGGCTATGAAGGCATTTAACCAACTAAAAACCTGGCCAAGACGAATAATCAAAATTATTTAACGTGCTGTAAAATCATGTAACTTAATAAACAAACCAGCACATATCTAAATAAAAATGAATATTGCCTCTCTGTTTTAGTTATGGGGAAGGAATTGGGCTGACGAGTCCGTAGAAGGACGAAACGGCCGTTCCCAATTCCTTCCCCATAACTAAAACAAAGAGGCAATACTCATTTTTATTTAGATAAGTGCTGGTTTGTTTATTAAGTTACATAATTTTACAGCACGTTAAATAATTTTGATTATTCTTACTTTATTACCCGAATGTTTTCCAGTACTGCAATAAAAACGGAACATCTCGTTATTGCATCATTCATTTGATATTATAAAATGACTCATCATATTTGCAATAACAACAAAAAGAAAAGAAAGAAAGAAAGAAAGAAAAAAGAAAAATTCACAGAATGAAAATTATATACAGATCTTTAATTTTCATTTTTATTTATTACAAGCTTTAAATACAAATTATGCTTTAAGATATGATATACATTAATCATAATTTTTTGCCACTAGTTGTCTCTGCTACCACAAGCAGCTAAAATGAATTTCGAAACAAGATACAAAAAAATGAAAAAAAAAAAAAAAAAGACATTCCAAATCTATAGTCCGTTAAGGTTTCTGAAGACCTTTAATAGGTAACTAACTACAGCATCTATTTTTTTTTTTTTTTCTACTTGGTTACAGCGACAACGAGAATAATAATTACCAATTACCGTTATGACGACAGAACATCAAAAAAAAAAAAAGTAATAAAAGCATTTATGAATGTTATTTTTAGCTTCTAAAATGGTTTAAAGAAACCGGAGACGGTATTTATAGTAGAACTTTGGAAGTTTATTTATGTATATTTGAGGAGGGCCGAGGGGGCCGAGGGGGCCCTACCTCCAAAATCTGAAAACAAATAGAATAAGTCTTTTTTTTTTTTCGGGTTTTATTGGGGGTGGGGGTGGGGGGTTGGATGGCCAGTTGTGAAAACTTTCCTTTCTCTTGCCCACCAGAAATCTTGAAGACGACTTTTTATATTTTATTTGAGTGTTGAAGGTCGGCTTTCTAACTTGGTCTACCCGAAATAAAATTCTATAGGCTATTAGCCGCTGCTTATTGTTCATTATTTCAGTGCTTTCGGGCAACAACATCCTCACATTTATTTTCTTACGCCCCACAACTTACTCCATTGAATTTAATTAGAATAAAAACATTCTACAATTATACGATTAAAATGTTTTCTGAAGTTTAATACAAAGGGTCGACTGATAATAGTTGGACTTCAGGGAATAAAAAAAAAAAGAAAAGAAATATTTGGACATGTTGATGTGTGGTTGACCTTGGGAAAACAGTATGATTATTATGACCTAAGGTTTTGTCGAGATTCGAATAATTTAATAGATAAAAATAGATATGTACGGTATAATCGCCTCTTAGGAGAGGGAGGTAGGGACGGGAGAGTTAAGAAAAAAAAAGAAAGGAAAAAAAAGAGTTAGTGACGATCAGAAAATTACGCAAAACCTTCTTGAGCCACGAGAACATGATTCGTCAATCAGTTGCAGCGATCCGGGCAATTATAGTTGCATGTCTTCCACCTACAATTACATGTGCTTTCACCCTATAATGATGGCCTCAAATTATAGCGGCGTCACGAAGCAAACGGCCACCGGGCTTGGGCCTGAATGAATTCCGATGACTTGTCACAATCGAGTCGGAACGCAAGAACAACTGCGGCCCACGCGGCCAAATTAGAAAGAGAAAGACCCGCGGAACAATACTCAATTCGGAACGTGATAAATGCGACACTATCTGATATCGGAATAATTACATGGCCGCCAGAGACCGTTCGTTTTGGTTTTGTTGTCTACCTTCGAAGGCGGGTCTGGGCAAGCGATTGGAAACACTCGCCCATTCTGACCTAGAACCAACGGTCTCTTCACTCGTCCTTCGAAATGACATCACTGGATCTCCTCCTTTTTTAAGTTTATGCCTTTATTAAAAAATTACAGGTTAACTGTGATAGGACAGCTGGTTAGAATGTCAGAGGTTCGATTCCAATAGGCTTTTTCTTTCACTCTTGGAAATTTCACTTTCGGTTTTTATTCTAACAGTTGCAGAAAACCTACCCAGCCAAAGCGTCATACTAACCACATCCTTTTGTTAGCTTTTAAAATAAAGAAGTAAATAAGTTTTACACGTCATTAATTCGTCATGCTGTTCCATTTCATTCATCCTCCATCTTCCGATTTTTAATCGTTATTCTAATTACTTCGTTGTTTCTCTTCTCAGAACCCGCTTTTCGTTTTGCGAAATTATTGTAATTTTTCAATAATAAGACATGTACTGTCCTATCATAGGTGCGTGCTTCATAAAAAATAAATAAAAATACTACTACTACTACTACTACTACTACTAATAATAATAATAATAATAATAATAAATGATTTTCGATCCTTTACTTTTCTTTGATCTATTTTTTTTTTATCCTCAATTTTTTTTTTTTACTCAATCATAATTATTATCTAGTCCATTCTTTCCTGATATAATCCTTATTTTCATTTACCAATAAAGGATTACCAGACAATGCTACTACAGCGGAATCTTTACTAAATTCTTTTTAATAATTCCCTTTTAAAGAAATTCAATCTGCCTTCTTTTGGTAATAAGAGCCAAAGGAGGGGGGGTCAAATATTAAAATTTTTGTTATCCATTGTATCTTCTTGCTACATGTTTCCTTCACAGTTTCTTTATGTAAGGATACTCGTGTGGCTGGCTTCTGATCCACGCATTTCGAGGTTTCATAAAATTCAGTCAGTTACATTATTTTTTGAGGTTTAATCATCTTTTTTACATACTACGATTTATTTATTTCCATAAGTTGAAATTGGTATTTATTCTTCAAATCTTAATCTACGTTTTTCCTTTGAAAAGCTATTTCAGCAAGCCAGTAGAAAAGAAACCAACTTAATAAGAAAATAAACAAAAATATTTGCATGCAAACAATATACATAATAAGCAAAGAAGGAAAAAAAATTACGACGTGGAGGTTTAATCAAACATTGAACAATTTACGGCGTCTATGTGTGTGTGTACACATGAATAATTGGAAAAGCGCCTCCATTCACAGGATTGTAATTTACTCCGGCACAGGTCTTACAAGTTAATTCACAACTCGAAGGCCGCCATTGACCAAGCAGCAGCAGCGGTCCCGCATTCTTCGGCGTTGCGGCCTTCACCCCTTTGAGCCCGTAGTGCTTCCTAATGGGCCGAGTGGTTTCCCGGACTTTTTACGAAAAGTGGCTGCGCGCGCCGTGGATTTCGAAAGAGTTGCCCAGGCAGTTATTATTTTACAACGCTGAATAATGCAGCTGCCTCATCGCAATGGGCCATGATTTGCATAGCTAATCGCCACAACAACGAATCCGCAGTGGAACAAGAGGACTCTATCCGAAGCTAATCCTACCCTAAAAAGGCCAGGGAAAGACAACCTCAGCACCCGCCTTATATGGAGTACGCGCCTTTGTTCGGGAATTTAAAGCCTTTTAAATGCATGCGAAGGGATGAACGCGCTTGGATCCCACCTTGTGTACAGGGAAAATTAAATGTCAGATCCAATCCTAGTATGGTTAAAAATGAAATCGAGAGAGAATAAGAGATGCCAATTCTTTAAGTGGAATTCAGCAGAATAAAAAAGGAAAAAGAAATTACGATGTGAGCACACTAAATTATTGAATGTAATAATTAAAAAGATCATTAATCTGACAGATTTATCGAACAAATTTGCTCATCAGAAAAAAGTTACAAAAATTGTAACCTGCAAGAAAAAAAAATAATTACATTCTGAAATAACCAAAGTAGAGGATTGGTCAATAAAACAATGAAAGCCATACAATTATAACCATAGAAAAAGGAGAAAAATATGTAGAAAAAAAACATAAATAAATAAAAATGAAAATTATACGTAAAGTAAATAAAAAATATTAAGGTAAACAATTTTTTTTTCTCTTTTTTATTTATGTTTATGTATTTTTTTTTTATCTGTCTCTACTCGCATTAGTTCAAATTATAATTCGTTTTCTAATAATTGCAATTAGATTTTTTGTACGATTTTATTCAATCTGATAAAAGAATCTCGAAATAAGAATAATAATTCATAAATTATTTTGAATAACTTTAGTTTGGTCATGATCTCAAATAACGTATTTATCGGCGTATAGCATGCACTCTCCTCCTAAATTTTAGTGCTAAATTCTAACAACGTGTTATACGCGTATACTTCTTTTAAGTGCTATAAATGTATTTTTTTTTACTGAAAATTTACTTCTTAAAATTAGGGTGAGTGTTATACGCCGATAAATACGGTAAACTGTTTATCTTACTTTAAGACGAATTGAGGTTTTTTTTTTTTTTATTATATTTAAAATTAAACGAAAGAATGGAAGTCGTTAAGAAAGGTCAACGAATATTTGTAATACAGTAGAATCCCGTTTATCCGCGGAGTTGGGTGCCGCGGCAGTTGCGGATAAGCGAAATCCACGGATAATCCGAAATAGGACGAAAATCAACACAAAAATGCTTTTGAAATGTTTTATTTACATTAAAGTGATAGTATATACATTATAAACAATTACTTTATTTTAATTTACTTTAACTTCTTACTTTTTACCAAAAAAAATCGGTTAATTGTCTTTGTTTTTTTCGTGTCGAAACACGAAAACCCCCTACTTGGACATCGCTGAATCCGCCTCTTTTATTGTTTACCTTATTCTAGATTTAAATTTTTTTTGTTAATTCCGAAATTTATTGTACAGTAAAAAAAAATGGAAACCGGGGAGGTCAGCGGATAATCGGGAGTTTACTGTATTTCCAATTTTTACAATATAGCAACTTAGTCTTTATTGTAATGTTTTTCATTAACATAATATAATAAATATTAAATGAATTTTTGGAAGAATAATTTAATATAATCTTCATAAATAAATGATTTAATAATCCAAAATATCACAATACTAAACCTTGTACCTTTCTTTCCTTCTTAATCCGATTTTTTTTAAACTGTTTCACTGTTAATCTTGATTACAATTTAGCTGAGATCCTTCATTATAAAAACTTCAGCACCTAAATCTATTTAGAATGCTTTTGGAAATTTTTCCTAACTGCAAACACGTACGCATACTCTTTTCCTTCCACTTCGGTCAATTAATACGAGGAACAAAAATTTCAGGTAAATTTACGTAACTATTCTCCAGGAAAGCAAATTCAGCAAAACACCACCTGTAAAAACCAACGTTTGCTTCTGAGTATGGAAGGTGAATAAAAAAATATTTTACTAAGAACTTACGACTAGAAGCCACTATCTCATCAAGTTTAAAAAAAAAAAAAAGAATAACGAAAAGAAAGAAAGAAAGAAAGAAGAAATATATTATCTAATCAGATGCAGTGCCTCTACCTACAGGCAAGTTTTGGTACTAAAATCAACTTTATCGATTTTTGAATAATCCATTGTTTTGAAGCAATAAAAGAAATAAATAAATGAAATTCTCAAAATACTGTTAGATTACAAAATTAAACTTTAACAGACTGAAAAACTTTTCCTAAATTTTAATGTGAGATCGATATTTGTTAATAAATTTTTAATTCTCATGTAAATTTAAGAATTCGATACAAGAATTATTTCGTAGATATTTTTTTAACAAAGTTACTTTTTTATAAATTTTAATTATAAATTAAAAAAAAAGGACAAACAAACTGTATGAAGCTAGCAAATAAACTTATTAAAGTGTTTTACAAAATGACAAATATTTGAAAAAAACACTAATGGTAAAAAATTATAATTGTCACTGAAGAGAACTTAAAGTCCTATTTGATATTTTAAAGTAAATAATAAACCCTCTGTTTAGCATTATTGTGCACGTTAAGTTATTTTTCTATTAAATAATTATTTCCCTATTTAAAGTAAATTAAGTAAAGTTAAACAAACCAAACAGTTCCAAAATTAAAAAAAAATACTGAAGTATAAGTTTCGATTAGATCAAATATCAATAATTGCCTTGACAAAGCAGAAGTATTTTTTTTTATTATTATTATTCAATATTTATAATTGTAAATATTGAGTTTCTGGTCGTTTATATTTATTACATAACCATTATTCATAAAACAATTTATTACCCATCCTTTCTCTTCTGAAGTGATATAATTCATAAGATTGTCTTGTAGCGCCATCTTTTAACAAGAACAGAAAGTATAAAAAAAAATCAAATTACTATGCTCCTAGCTGATGATCGCCATATTAGCATAAAACAGCTGTACTAGGATGTCATTTTGTATACAACTTCATATCACCCATTATTAATATTACAAATTCCTAATTGTTTGATTATTTCTGTTATAATAATCATTAAATTTAGGAAATATTTTTACTAAAGAATTAAAATAAATAAATAGCAAAGAAACAAAAAAATAAAATACGTTTTATTAGTAGGAATGGAAATGGCACCTCCAGAAAAACTAAACTAAAAACAAAATACACATTAAAAATAAAATAAACAAAATTCTTGTGCTGCCCTCCGGCAGCCTCTAAGAATTTTTTTATGCACTATTGAAATAATTGTTTTATTTCCACGAATTAAAAATTTAGAAACATTTTCATCTAGTTTCGTCTTTGAAAGAATATATTTCTTAAGAAGCTCAAATTTTATATTTTTAATATCGTTTTATCTTTTGAATTTGTCATTTCTATTTTTTTTTTTTTTTTTTTTAGAATGTTAACAGTTATCTTATTATAAGTCAATACAAATCATTTGATTGTTCTTACTGAAAATTGCTATTGCCTGACACTAATATCCTACTAATTATTTTTACAGTTACTAATATTACAAAGATCACTATTTTCAGTAATTAACTTTCAACTAATATTTGTCATCATAATTATCACCCGTCTTCGCTTTTCTTCTTGTATTCTTTACAGCTACATTTATTATTTTGTTAGAATGCTTTAAATTCAGATCTATCTTCACTGAATTTTGTCATTAGCTTAATAGCGTATCCAAAAGTTTTACCTATTGCAATGAATCCAATGAATCCAAACAAAACTGGCTAAAAGTTATCCTAAAAATTATTATTGATTTCCACATAGAGAAACCAGCTCCATTAATTATCCAAATGTTGTTCGTTCGGGCAATAAATAGTTCTACGTAAAAAGGTCCATTAAAGAACAGGTCTCCCAGGTGTGCTAATCCACTTGCTTCCTACATTCATTATAAATGCAAACAACCAGAATTGTAAAAGAACTTCTTTTAAGGATAGCAGCCTTTACCTTAAAACATTTAATAATATTTTTATCTAATTTATGATTCCTTCTAATTTTAATGCTGAAAATGTTATCTTTCTGAAAAAAATTGGACGATTTTCTGTATTGGGGATAATTTTTTTCCTTCTCTTTATTTTATTTATTTATTTATTTTTTATTTTTTTTAATTCAATTCATTTGATTTATTATTTTCAATTTATCATTAAAACTAGTAAAAATAGAATTAGAATAAATTAGAATTCTAATTTTTAATTTAAGAATCCTATATTTCAGTTTTTTTTTAATAATATTAACATATTAAAAAACGTCGATCAATAAACCCAAATATTACTTATAATCTGAAACAATCTATTGTATTTAACTGATCAATATTTTAATTCTAATAAAAACATTAGCGCCATCTGTCGACAAGAAATTAAATTAAATAAGGAACTTCAAGGTTTTTTTTTTTTGGTTTTTTTTTTACCTGTCTTCAAAAAATAATTATACATTTCTATAAATGGATTCGCTTTAGCAAAAATAGATGACATGATTAAGAATAAAATGCTGTATAAATGAACTTTTCATATTTCGCAACACAGCAGTTTGAATAAATTATAACACTTTTGTAAACTCTTCTAATTTTCGATTGAATAAAAAAAAAATAATAAAATAAAATATTTCTTTATATATATCCAAAGAAATAAAATTAAATTATTTTTTTAATCATATTTGTCAGGACAACACCATTTTTTTAAACATACAAATAAAACAAAAAAAACAAAAAACGAAACGAGTGGGTAGGTGTTAACTATAATTTCATCAAAAAATAAGGTTTATGTACAAATAAAAATTCTGTTTGTATAATATATAACAAACAGCAAGAGAGATTGGGAAAGCATATGCAAAATCTGATAAAGATAATTAATTTTAATGTAATGATAACTAATGTTGTTTAACTGGCTATTTATTGTCAAATGTAATATTATTTTATAGGGCTCGGATTATATGCAAAATGTATATTTGTTATTAAGATGTACATCAACAAAATTGTAAGTTTTCTATGCATATCTAATGTTTTTGATAGAGTTGCCTATTTTAATCAAAAACCATTAGATATGCATAGAAAACTTACAACTTTGTTGATATACATCTTAATAACAAATATGCATTTTGCATATAATCCGAGCTTTATACTTATCAATCAGCTCTTTGCCTCTCTTAGGCTAATGATGCTAATACTACTCAAAAAAAATATCAGAATTACCTAACCTGTAAAATTCACTGTCAATTTTACAGTAATCGGTAGTAAAAATTTGTTTCTATCGAAAAGCATTTTTATTTATTAAAGGCTTTTATTTAACTTGCTCTCTCTAGGGATCATTATGATCAAAAATTGTACTTGATATTTCACCCACGTTGCGATGAGCTAGAGCTGCAAATTGGCACATACACTCATTTTGGATGACAATGTACTTATATGCAAAAATATTACAGATACGTTATTTGTAGCATGAAGTTGCAAACTTACCATATGGAAATAAATTTAATATGGAACTATCTCATTTTAGGTTTTAATGAAGTAATTGTAAATGAACTACGATAGTATTAAGCGCCCAACGCTTTTATTTCAGCGATATTAAATCGTACAATCTGGTGATTGTGGAGCAACATTATTTCTTTTTTTAGTGCATTTTAAATATTGATAAAAGCCTTTTTTTAAAAAAAAAAATAAAAAAAAAATCTGTTTTTGATATTTAATATATTCCAAAAGGAAAGAGGCTCATCAATTAGTCTGTCTGTCTGTCTGTTCCCAGTAACTTCCAACCGCTGGATGGATCTTCTTGAAACTTGACATATTTATTTAAAAAGTTAGAGGCGATCTCATATTTGAAATTTCTCCAATGTGAGTAGTTGTCGAAAAACAGCCGCATGAAGGTGATCAAAATTTCCATTAAAAAACTAAAATGGATTTAAACAATGGATGTTAATCCCCTTGTAATCTTAATACCTGCGCATGTTTTAATATAATTACAGTTATAACAAAAAATATGCATTCCCACAGTCTGAGCCATCATCAAAGGGAATGCTGGACAGCTGTTTCATCCTTATTAGGAATCTTCAACAGGACTTACCCTTGATGATGGGCTCAGATTGTGCGAAAGATTATGAATACCACTTCCGTTTCCGTCAGTGGCATCTAAAAACAAACAACAATAAAAAAAAAAAAACAACTGCGAAATCTACGGCATTAAACCCCTTGTCCTTTCACTGAAAGGCTCAAAAGAGTGAATTTAATTATAAATTAAAAAAAAAAAAAAGCAAGGAACAATGATACGATTGAAAATAAAATTTGATGTCCACAAATAATCGTTAAAACAAAAAATATTAGTGGACAGAAAATATGTTTTCGCATAGTCTGAGCCATCCATCATCAACGGGAAAATCCTGCTGCTGATTCCTAATAAGGATGAAACAGCTGTCCAAGATTCCCGCTCATGATGGCTCAGACTGTGCGAAAGCATATTTTCTGTCCACTAACGATTTTGTTCTAACGGTTTATTTGTGGACGTCAAATTTTGTTTTCAATAATTAGTTACTTTAAACATTTTAAGTAAAATTCATTATTTAGCATAAACGTAAAATGTTTGAAGCTGATTAACTGTATTAGAACTTGTGCAGATATTTAATTAAATTTTTCAAAATATGGACAATTTCTGCTACGTCATCTGCTTGTATTCAGCAGATAATGTACGAAAAAATTAAATGAAGACAGATTTTGCATTATTTTTATGATCTTAAAAACTAAAGAACACAAGAATTAAGGAAACTAGGCTTCAAATTCTTTAAGAACTCATTATGAAATAGGTTTCTGTCATTCGGGCTTTGCAATATCGCGATGTACAAATTATTTTTGTTTTGTTTGGAGTTTGCAAATCCAGTAGCGAACAATTTATTATATTCAGTAAGCGTGTTCTAAATTATCTATTCTTTCAACGCTAAAATGGAAATAGAACCTCGGCACTGTAAGTCGATCATTTCCACGTACTCTGCTCCGTACTCACACCCTCTAAAATCAAGATGGAAATTAATTTTTTACGGGCTGCCTGTGTAACTCAGCTGTAGCAGTTTGAAAACCATTAAGAAAATTTCCTTTCACACAATCCCAAGGGCAAAGCGACTTGCAAAGCTCATAGAGAGATTATTACCTGCAAAATAAACTTCGCCACCACTCGAGAGATATTTTCATTATTACTTAGTGTTATACGCAATGATTTACAGCACCGAGAATTAAAACGACCAGTTCCGTCTTCCTCGGGAATTTAATTCCTTAAAACTAATAAACCAAATTAAATCTAGTAATGACTCCTGATTTTTTTTTTTCCTCCCCGTCCTTATCTATGGTGCTTTCATCATGTAATCAGCCATAAAAAGAACTGCTGACCTGCGAAAACTGCAGTCAGGTAACTTCATTTACATAAGCGTCGCAGGTGGTTGCAATTTCCAGAGCCCAAAAGTGACCTTACTTTCCTTGACTAGTCATTTTTTTTTTACTGTTGTTATTATTATTATTTACCGCCTCCACCTCTGCTGCAGTGACTTCCCTTCTCTGTACACCTGGACAGAACTAAAACTGACAGCTCGGGATCTCGCGTTTCGACGCCAGATTAGGTTCAGCTAATTGCAGCTAATTACTAGCGAATTAAGTGTAGATCTAGGGAAAAAAAACACAAGATCTGCAATTACAATTAGATGTGGCGTAGAATAACAGGAAGTGAGCTTTTGCCCCCCCTCCCACCCCCCCACCCCCTTTTTTTTTCCCTTTCGTGGCAATTAAACCGAATTAACCTTGGTGGCTACGAAGTGTTAATGACGAACGGTAGGTGGCGTAACCGTCAAAAGCAACGTTATCTTTCACCTATCGATGTCGTCCATCTTTTTCGCATCTTTCCTGTTATTCCGCAAACTTCAA
>JAFIDM010012231.1:109490816-109506470 GCA_023159025.1 Thereuonema tuberculata
ATTTGCACCTTTTCCAACATTGGAATCATTTTTAATGGAAAATGATATTTCTGTCGAGTCTGATTTTGTTGAAAGAATTTGTAACCACCTCGAAACTGTAAAACAAAAATTTGAAACATATTTTTCATATAACTTGTATGAGAAATTTCTGTGGATTCACGATCCGTTTCAGGCTTACAGTCAGGATAATGATCTCTCATTATCGAAGAAAGATCAGTTATTTGAACTTTCAAGTGACAGTGGCTTAAAATCCAATTCCGTAATCTTAGTTTGTCTCGATTCTGGATCTCATCTTCAGTGAGAAGTGAATTTCCAGAATTATCTGAAGAAGCATTGAAAATTGTCATGCAGTTTTCAACAACCTATCTTTGTGAGAAGGGATTTTCATCGCTCGTTCAACTAAAAACAAAATACAGAAACCGACTTAATGTATCTGCTGATCTTCGACTAAATTTGACTAATATTGAGCCAGATATCCTGAACTCTGCAAGAGGCGACAAGCTCAACCGTCTCATTAAAAGTTAGTAATAACATAATTCCTACTTATATTATCATATTAAAGTCAGTTCAAAATATAATTTTACTGTCAATAGTTTACTTCCAATTCAATAACTGTGTTTCCGTCGAATTAAAAAACAAATATTTAGATTTATTTCGTTATAATGATCTATAATTAATACCCCAAATTTTAAGAATATAGGCCTACATATAGCATACTTTCAAAAATGGGATGTAAAATTAGTGGTCCGTAAAAATATTTTAGACATTTTAGAGGTCTTCGGGTTCAAAAAGGTTGAGAAACGCTGTTATAGAGGAAAGTCCATCCTCGAGGACTGACCGTTGCTAACTCCGATCTTCTTGGCATTGAAAACGCTCGTGTTGTCTGCACTTTCCTTAGAAATACATGGGATTTCGCTCTGTTCCGTAAGAGCCCAACCAAACAATCCGATACGCCATTCTAGTGCGCTAAGCCATCGCAGGAGAAGGTCGACGAGTTTTGCCAGGATATTTATCTTAAAGACGGAGCCTAGGGCTTACCCAGCCCTCTGTAAAATAGGGACTAACTATAAGTTTCGTTCCGGACGGGAAAGCTTTGGGCTCACCACCCAATCTCAACTATAGGAGTCACTGAAACGGACATCTTCGGCTCTCCGGACTGAGGAATCCCGGACAGGAAATACTATCTATTTGTAAGCCACTAATATTCTCATCATTAGTGGCATTCCTCATCGTGCGGATATTTCAAATCATGCCGTTCGTAATTATTTTGTCTCTTGTTTTTTGCAATCATACGTGTTTAAAAATTCAGTCATGATGAAGAAATAAGGATTCAAGTTTAGGGTGAAGTCTTTAGGATAACATCAAGGCATTACAAAGAAAATGCTGCTTAAAACATAGGGGATTAAAACTAAAGTGACCAACTTTTTTATAATGAAAAGGAGGACATCAATAAATTGAAAAAAAAAAAAATACCGTAAATAAAAGAAACATTTTATAATATTCATTGCAAAAATTATACATTATAATATGGTAAATGTTAAATAAAAAACATTTGTAACATTTTATATCGTAATATGCTTACATGCCTTCAACGTGTTTATATTAATTGTATTAATTGTACTGTATTAATTTTTCAGAATTTAAATATTCATTCAGTCTTCTAATTTCTTCAAAGAGTTAATTGTCGAATTGAAATGATCGAATACGGAGATTTACAGATTGGTCTTCCAACATCGAAAAGGAGCACATGTAGGAGGACACTTTTCGAGGGAGGACAGAACTTATAAAAGGAGAACGATTGGTCACCTTATTAAAAGTTTCCCCCTGACAATAAAATCGTCCGAATACAAAACATTTGTACTACATCATCAAAACAATGCAGACTATAAGCAATTAGTTCACGAACTTTAGCTTAAAACTTCATACCTAAAAACTTTTGAGCTGTTAAAATAAACAGCAATTTCAAAAAAAAAAAAAAAAAAAAAAAATTCCTCCTGAAATTTCCACTAATACTGTGTTCATGTACCTTTAACCAATGTATGACACTCTGAGATGAATTATTCAGAACTTATGATGAATATTTAAATCTTTTAAAAAAAGTTATTACAGTAGAACCCCTCTCGTCCGCCCTCGGCTGGTCCGCCACTCCGGTTGATCCGACCGTGCTCGAGCCGGCCGAACTTGTCACAGACTCGTTGGTGACTCACCACCCGTCGCACCATTGTGTTGTTTACTTGCATATACAGTGACGGTAGATGGTGAAAACGCTCTTAAGAATCGCAAAACATTGAAAAAGCTTAAACTTGAACTGTTTGACAACGCAGTAAATCCGTATATTTTACTGTAAATCCGTATTTTTCTGTATTTTCTGATAATCCGACCTTTTTTGCGTTCCGAACATATCCCCAGTCCCAAAGGTGACGGATTAGAGGGGTTCTACTGTATTTTAAAACATGTAGAAAACTACACCGTTTTGATCCAATGTAAAAATGGTGCTGTAAACCAGTGGTTTTCAACTTTTGTCACTTCACTGCACACTTTTACATTAGCAGAAATCCCACGGCACACCCAACTTTCCAATGCTTTCACTGCAATACCAGAATCCTTTGAAAAACATCTACGATTTATCAATATAACAGTCTTGTTTTTAAATAAATGTATCCTGAAATATTTTTAAGCTGATTTGAATCAGAAATAATATTTTTACTTTAACCTTAATTGTTAGAACGAAATTACGATGCAGTTCATATTTCTTTTTGCTCAGGTTGTTTGATATCTCGATCTTGTTCTAGATGCGAGCAGTGTGAAGGTAAATGCTGATTGAGAAGCACTGCTCTACACAACAACTTTCAAGCATGAGGTTTCATTTTCTAATGTAAAAGTATTTCAATATTACATTCTTTTTATGTGTTTTTGCTACGTAACAGGTTTTATTGATGTAAATCAACATTACACGTCCCTTCAAGATTTGTTTAGGCTGCTTTTTTAAAAAAAATATTTTATTTTAATCGCTTAGTTTTCGGAATTGTCGTAATCGTATTTACATTTCCAAAGCCTCCTAAGATCCCATCATTTTTTATAACATTAGTAAATTTACTGGAATAGATCCAAAAAGGCCAAAATTGTTGAAAAAATTTAAAGATATTTAATTATACAACCGAGTTTCGAACTGTACCATTAGAAGTTACTAGCCTATATACGAAAGACCTTGCAAACATTGGTTTTTATATAATTCCATTATTAGAATTCTCCTTCCCAATAAAATAATGTTGTAAATTATAGATAAACAGAGATATCCATAAATTCAGAATTAAAAAAAGTTATTCTGAAAAGTTCTTTTTAAATATTTTTTCCTACTATTTACACAAACTACACTAGTTTAAAAGTAGTGCAGTAGAGCCCCGATTATCCGCGGATTATCCGCGATTGCCGCGAAATTTTTTTTTAATTACGAACCTCAAAAAAACCAATTTTAATCCAAGCCAACAACAGGGAAAATACAATAGGCGCTACTGTGCGAAGGTCGAAAATTACTGACAGGTTTTTTGTGCGTCGTGATCCTATAGGCCTTCTCGGAATTTCTGGATGCAAACGTAGAGCAAAGGTTTCTGCTTTACTGTATATATTTTAAAAGTTTTACATGGTGAAATATTTTTTTTCGTGTTTACACGTCATTTTTCGTCGTTTTTCGGGTTATTTTCGTTATCCGCGAAGCCCTTGCCACCCAATTCCGCGGATAATCGGGGCTCTACTGTAAATATATGCTAAAATCCGTGTTACGTGAAGCTTTGCTTAAATCTTACCAAAATAGAAGTCTTCCCGTTCGCGTACAGAGAGAGTGGATGTCTGGGTAGGCCAATGAATTAGAAAGTAAAAAAAATCTAATATTTTGATTTTTTTTTTTTTTTTGTTGGTTGGAAAGTCAACGGTTCGAATAAAATTAATCTTAAAAAATTACTTAAGTATTAGTTAAAAATCGACTGTGATTGGCAATTTTTAACCTGTATTTCGCAGGTAATATCCATTAAGATGCGCAGACTGTCTTATTAGGTTTATTTACATTATTTGTATTTTTCACAGACATAATTGGGTGGGACGTTTGATACTTGCCAGAAATTTCCTCCCTTATAATTCAATCATTAAAAAGAGGTCCACAAGGTATAATTTTTCTAATTGACTTATATCGCAAAAGGTAATCGCCAAGAATCTTTAATAGAGTCAGTCCTTTCTGACAAGACAGAATTTCGTTCGACAGTGAAGAAGAAAAAAAAGAACATTAGGATGTAATTATAGGATCAGTGGAGATCGCTATGGATTCTTAAGGCTGAGAAAAATGAAAATGATTTCCTGTTATTAAAATGTTAGACATCTCAGACAATTCAGAGAATAATGCAGGAAAATGGCAGACAGGAGTCTTCTCGCCTCCGCTGCTTACATCGTTCGGTTATGTATTGTTAGGACAATCAATGGATTAGCCAAAGAGAGTCACGCAACTCCTATCAGATCTGGTAAAAACTGTCATTTTGGTTAACAATTAGGACAGGTTTTCAAGTCCTAAATAAACGATATTTAATCTCTGAATCATCAGTGAATCAAAGTAAACTTTGAAAAACTGCAAACAAATAACCTTTCTTGAAACAAAGTTCCTGAAACAAACTAAGGCCTAATTACCTTAAAAACAGTATCAAACATGCGTACATTTGTAAATTGTTTTAAATTATAATACCCCCCTTCCAAATATCAATTTTCAAGTTTTCCTTTTGTTAAAAGTGGGGTTACCTAAATTTTAATTATATCAAAAGCACACGCAAATCGTAGTGGATTATTAAACGGATTGATTTATATTGTTGGACGTAATTTCGTTTCATCCTTTTTTTAGAAGTTTCGCTGCTCAAGTTTTTTCTGGGAATTTTCGTTGTCTTCTCGCGGAAATTTCCCGAAAGACTGGTACGGAATTATTTTCATTTCAACAATACAGCTCTCAATCGGTTTTTAACAAAACTTGCTTTGCTTCGTTGAAGATTCACACAGAATAAATGAAGAAACTTATAGAGGGCTTGAAAAAAATGTTTCTAAATGAAAATATTTTCATATAAATCTTTCGAGAAATTATTCGTAGATAAATACGCCCTCTCTAAAGCCCCGCGAACACCATCCAACTTTGCACCAACTTAGTCGGCCGATTTTGACGGCACGAGTTGGTAGAGACAGTTTTGAGTCAGTTTTTCAGCGACTTGGCACCAATTTTAGTCCGCCGACTCGAGTTTTGGTTGTGCAGGACCAACTCGGGAAGTTGGTTGGAATTACCCAATCACGGGACAGCGTCACGGAACACGTCAATCGTGACGTCACGCCCATGGAAGAAATGGCGTCTAAAACGATGTTCACCGATTCGAGTCGAAGACAAGCGCGTGCACAATGAATATCAGAGTATTGCGAGTTTCTTTCATGCATAATTAAAGTTTATACTGAAATGCAGTACAGTAGAACCTCATTATAACGGACCCTATTATAACGGACGTCGCTTATAACGGACAGTTTTAAAAAAAAAGTGGCAGCCTACAATTAAGGTGAGCGAAGTGAAAGACCATTTAAATTTTGTTATTCAATATGTTAAACAATCGGCAAATGAAAATGTGTTTGCATATTTTTAAGACTTCCATCAGTTATTAACTGAAGAAATAAGCAGCAAACAAACCCAGCGGAAAATAAATTATTTTTTCAAATCAATGAATGTAAGCAATCAACATGAACCAGGACCTTCTCGTTCTAAAGATTAATGCAGTATATACGTACACATCTTTTTCAATTCAACCTACTATGTTGAAGGCTCTTTCTTATTTGATATATAATAAACACTTTTTATAGCTAACTATTGTACTTTCATTGATGTAGGCCTACACCCTGCTGCACTACAATGCTATAAGAATTATTTGTTATAAACAGTCATTAAACTGTCATTAAAACGGACAACCTTCAGCCACTATTAGTCCGTTATAATGAGGTTCTACTGTAATTGTATGCGGCAGAATTTATCAGAGAGGTTTCAAAACCTCGAGTTTTTTGGATTTTCCTCAGCTGCTGGGGGGAAACGCATTGCATTATGGGATTGCTTCAATCACGGCCGACTCATTTGCGAGTTGGATGGTGTTCGGGGCTGACAAAAAGTTGTCGGACTCGAAGTTGGCCGACTAAGTTGGTGCAAAGTTGGATGGTATTCGCGGGGCTTTAAGAATATTCATTCCCTTCTTCAAAAATTATTATGAGCCGACATATACACAAATAGAAACATTTTATGAACTTCCTGTATTGCTTAGGAAAATAGATTAAAAAAATAGACTAGATACATCCCCTAACTAAAATATATAAACAGCTCTGAGAACTACTAAGGGATATTCAGTCATTAGAAAACGTATTACGTCAGGATACCTTCAAGAAAGCACGAGGGAGTTGACTGATTTAAACCAAAATAAGTATCTTATTTAAAAAATAAACATGTTTTTCAAGCTGATTATCAATATTTCTAATTGTTTAACTCCTTAATCACTGGGCAATATCGTAGTTCAAAGGTCATTTCAGTTTTTTTTAATAAAGAATCTGAGCTATTTCAAAACCTAATACGTACACTGGCTAAAATCAACTATTATCTTGTTTATAAACGGTGGGATTAGAGTTCAGCCATCTGAAAGTTAAAAAGTAAATGGCAATTTCCCCAATGGATTCTTCAAAGATCTGAACACGGCTTAAAAAAAGAAAAATATGTAGATTTTAATGCGATATGGAAAAATGAACCTCGTTAATTATTGTGAATGTTATCAGTGTCTTGTGCCCTAGAAGATCGTATTACGGGACAAACTTCTCCAGTCCCAAGTGATGTAATTTTTCTCGTAGATAACAGGCAAACCGTCATAAAAGCACGTATTAAGACACCTCAAGTGTTGATTTCCACTCTTTAGTGCCGAATTCACACGGGCTGTCAGTGAAACTGCTCCCTAGTTATCGTACCATTTCATCTCCATCCAATCCTGCATGTGTGTATTTTTATTTCTTTGCCAAAGCAGCTTTGCCCCGTGTCATAAATAATGTTCACCACTCATGATTCTATCTGCAAGGTTGTTTGTAGCTTCTCGTCCAACCTTGTTCTTGCGTTATCGCTCGAATTTAAAACAAATAAATAAAAAATAAAAAAATAATGTATGACTATTACGTTTTACGACACGTACGTTTCACCAGTTCTCGTTAAAGTTTGATGCTTTGAAATCTCTGCATTAATCTTTGATTCTTAAAATCTCATTAAAAATCATTGTGTGATTCTTGGAAAAGTCAAAAGCACTGCGATGTATTAGAATATTACTGACTTAAAACTGACCTCTGAAAAGCCTCGAAGATACAATTGAAGCCAATGCTTTTTTTTTGCTGTATACGAAATTTACGTTGTATCAGGTACAAAAATAATAAAAGGTCGATTCTTTACTAATTTTAATGACAATCAGAATAACTATAAAAAAAACGGTAATTATTATTATTATTGTAAGACAAAATTAATTGCTTCACTCGAGCTGTTAGTAATGCCACCTGTCTACAAACATACTGACCTTCTTCTGTTTTGGCATTTTAAATTCAAATACTATTAATAGTAGTATTTTTATTACTCATTATTATTAATAAGTATTTTATTAATGAGTTTATTTTTTTAGCCTAAAACTCATCAAATCACTCCGTAGATCATAATTTTTAAATCTTGGATGAAACTTATATTTGATGTTTGTTTTTTTTTTACCTTGGCCCTTGTCGAGAATTCTCTTAAGTAAAGATGATGCAAAACCTACAGAAACGAAACAAGGATGTCTACAGTAGATATTAATACTTAGTTAATCCACTAATTTGCGCGCATTTTGATAGCATTAAAATTAACCGGACTTCAACAACTTAAGCAACTGTTGTTGACTTTTAATGATGTTATATTCTGTTAACTATGCTGTATTTATTGTAACTGTATTATCCTCACAGCACCTACTGACAGATTTTGAAATGTAAAATGTAAAATGAAATGGACTGAAATGTAATAACTAAAGAAATGGAATAATAATAAAGAAATGTAATTCAGAAAATGGAAACTTTCCACTGCTTGTATTAACAGTTACTACAATTTAAAAATAAACATATTCATTTAAGTCGTTTTCAAGATTAATATAGGTCTATGTATAAAATTTTAAGGACAAAATTGAAAGCAAGGAAAAACAAGCTTTTGAGGTCATTCTTTTGAATTCAGAAACGAACTTTTTATTTTAGATACGAGAATCTTAATTCTCGCAATTAGAGACGTAACTTCACAATATGGAACAGTAAAAAGACAGAATAGTCCCATTTTTATGACAGCTTATTAACTATCAAATCATTTCAAGACTGGACAACCTCTTTCATTATAAATAAAAACAGAAAGATTTCGTTGGAGAATGAAAAAATTATTTTGAATGTTGAGAATTCAAATTCAAATAATTGAAATAAGCTCTGGTTTTCATTACACGAAAAGTGATATCATTATTATAATTAATTTGTTCTTATAAATATTGAACTCTATGGTAACGGAAACAAATGTCTATCAATTAATTGCTTATCAATGGTTGGATGTGTATCTTTACAGGTACAGAATTCAAGGAAATCCAACTTGGGAGATAATAATATCTTATCATCTAGAATAATGTTATTTCTTTCTCAATAAATAGGTGAATACCTTGGTTACAGTCTCATATAGTACTATCTCGCTTAGGGCGTACGATACATTCCGATTGGAGCGCTCACCGAAACAGCACTATAATTACAGCAATTGATTAATACGTAATATTATAAACTTCTGAGTGATAGTTTTCAAACGATACTAGGCTACAGGACTCTCAGTCTGTCTCGGATTCTAATGTAAGTAAATATCGAATGTTTCATATTTTTTACATAGTTCTTTGAAAACTAAATAATGTTGCCTAATCCTGGTTGCCGCTAAGCCATCGATAAAGATAATTCTCTGATAACATTACTCTGATTTTTTACATTTCTGGGAAAACAATTACAGAGATAACAAAAAAAACCTAGTTTCCTTAAAATGTTTTTTTCTTAAAATTTCTTTTTTTTTTTTTTTTTGCAAAAAGGAACGAAAAATTTATATTTTAATTATAACTAGTCAGCTACCCGTCGCTTCGCTCCGGAAGCCTCGCGCATGTAACGGAAAACAATTTGTTATTTATTAAAAAAACACAAACACAAATTACATCAAGTAAAATAAAACTAAAATTTTTTTAAAGTTTTTTTTTATTTTAATTTTTGATGTATATATTCTCTCAATTCACGACTGCTTTTAGAATCAGCGTGTGAATCATATATCTGTGATATATTTTTATTTTTTATAGAGATTAGAAAGTAATCCTTGTGGTCTAATGCTTAAGACGTCTAACTTCGGAGCAGAAGGTTGCATGTTGGATTCCAGTAGATAACTTGTAGAAATTATTTCTATTTTTGTAAATTACAATAATTGCACCAGACCGAAAGAGAAATAAAAGATTTTCGTAATATAGATACAATTTTCAGTCGCTTTTGAGCTACAAATAGTGAGCTTGTTATAGATTGTTACTTTTCAGTCAAAGTCAGTTCAGTTTTGACAGATAAGTCAAAAAAGCAATATGAAGAGAGTTGAAGTTCCCATGGCCTAATGGGTAAGATGTCTGACTTCGGATCAGAAGGTTGCAGGTTCGATTCCTGTCGCGGATGTTTCATTGAAAAAATTCTTTCTATTTTTCATTCTCACAGAAAACTGCGCCGGACAGACACACAGACAGAGAAATAAAAGATTTTAGTAATATAGATTGCAACAGTACAAGTTTTATATTTACTGATAAATATTAATGAATTCCGCATTATTTACTGAAATTGTCTAAGTAGGATTAATTTTTAATAGTATCAAACTACGCGCGATGGATTAACGATTTAATATTACGAGAATGAAATATTAACAAAAATTGGTTAGAGATCTATTATTCAGATGCCAATGCCTTTCCCTAAAAAGTGTTTTGACGCTTTCTCGTGCTAATTCTCGACAAAGACCCATTTGCAAAAGTAAAAATTAAGTAACTATAAAATTTTGATTGTCACTAATCGTCGAATAAGCAGATCAATTTTCAAGAAGATCTATCAAGCTGTTCAAAAGTTGTAAGAGGGAGTTCAAAGTAATTACAGCATAGTCTTAGTGAGGACACTCACAGACTGACCGATTTGATGAGTGAAGCTAAAAATACAGCAGTTGGTGAGAGGAGATGTAATACAGGGTTATTCTAAATGATGGACCCAATTTCATTGTTGTGTATTTAATGAAGTATAAATTGGACATGAAAAATTGATATACTAATAGAAAGAGGAAGGTTCAAAGTTTTGTTAATACAAGTTACAAATGTTCAATGTGTCCTCCCTTTGCTGCACAGCAAACATTTAAGCGGTAGCCAAACTCGTCCCACACGCGAATAAGCATGTCTTGTGTTACTGAGTTCACCGCAGCAGTAACACGGTTCCACAGGTCGGCCAGAGTTTTTGGTAGAGGTGGGACACAAACAGCCTCTTTAACATAGCCCCACAAGAAAAAGTCACATGGCGTGAGATCAGGAGATCTCGGTGGCCAGAAGTGTAGAGCTAGGTCTTGATTTCCCATGCGACCAATCCACTGGCTACCGCTTAGATGTTTGCTGTGCAGCAAAGGGAGGACACATTGAACATTTATAACCTGTATAAAAAAACTTTGAAACTTCCTCTTTCTATTAGTATATCAATTTTTCATGTCCAATTTATATTTCATTAAATACAAAACAATGAAATTGGGTCCATCATTTAGAATAACCCTGTATATTCACTAACTTTTTTGTTAATTCTATAGAGAAAAACATTTAGTAGTAGTAATGTTTTTTAGTTTTCCTGTAAAAGATTTCTAAGAAAATCAACTCTCAACTCTAAGCGATTTATTTATTTATTTATTTATTTATTTTTTTTCAGAAATAATTTTGCTTTAGACAACAATGGGGAGACCAAATAGTTTACCAGTGACATCTTGGAACAACTGTTTCACGCTTTTTTGCGATCGTCAACCAGGAGAAGTCACCAGTAAACAACGAGGTCTCAGATGAATGCTCCCGGCTGATGATCACCAAAGAGCGTGAACAGCTGTTCCACGATGTCATTGTTGTTTATTAATAATTCAATGCGCAGATTGAATTTTCTACGCATTAAATAAATTCATTGAGGCCGGCAGACTGCTGGCAAATGAATTTTCTCCCTAATATTTCATTAGTGAGTTTTTTATTGTTTATTTTTGCTTTTGAGGCACCACTGCGATTCCGACGATATTTTTGCTTTGCCAATATATGCTTTTCTCTGATGGCTGAAGGTGGAGTACAACACTTGCAACTGCCTGATTCCTGCTTAAATTTTCATCGAATTTCTTTCTTTTTTATTTACTTATTTAATTTCCATTTTTTATCTGCAAAAAAAGGTTTGAATTATAAATTTTATTATTTATTTATCTATTTTCGTAGAATATTTTTTTAAATAAAAAATTATAACATTTTATATGTAAATATTTTTAGAAATCATTTATTTGTATTTATGTGTATAGATCTGTATTTTAGTCATTTTCATTTTACCGTTATTTATTTTAAATAATTCGTTTTCTGTTTCCTAATTATTGATGTTCTGTTTATTTTTAAATTCTTTTCCGTTGCAGCCTTTTATTTAGTTAATTAATTTAAATTCATTATATTTCTTGTCCAATCACTACGTATATTTTTAATTAATCTTCCAATGAAATCCAACTTTATAAAAATCTATATAAAACCCATGTTTTATGTTTCATAAATTAATTCAGTTCAGTTCCAAACTTGACTCGTTGCTTCTTCGTTCCTACAAGACTCTCCCACAAGTACCATTACAATATGAGCAAAGATTAAAAAAAAAAAGTCAACTCCTTACATTACAGTAAAAACGATATATAATCACCAACAAAAATAACGAAGTGAAAAAGAAAAATCCAAAATCCAAACATCACCAAACAGTGTTGAGTTCGAACAATAAACGAGAAGATCTCAAACGTCCTTCGAATTATAATTGCGTCCTGGTTAATATTAACAATACAATCATTCTTTGAAGTTTTTGCGTTTTCTGTCTTTTCTTTTTCTATCCTCTATTTAAAAACGAAATCTTTATTTAACCTGATATTTTTAATTATAAATTTTTCAATGTAAATTTAACTGCACCCCCATATGGCATTCAATCAATCACAATGTACGTGTACTCCGCTTAGTACCACAAAGATATCTGATACGGATAAAAAAGAAATAATAAAAAAAAAGATTTCAAAATTTAATTTTTGGTTGATATTTCTCTTCCTTTTAGTCTTCTCTTCACGCCCTATATTTAGGAACCACTTATCGAGAAAATAAATAAGAAGAATGCAAAAGCATCGCAAAAATGAGGCAAAACTGAATTTCGAACAATGACGCTGTTTGTGGCTTTGCTGACATCAAATTCCGAATCACCATTTGACTACACGTTCAAAAATACTACATGAAAAATAATATTCTAAATCCTTAGCGAATTCGCTCAGTGCCAACCGCACGAGCCCCAGATTTCAATATCATTATTAATTCGTTTTGTCGTTTGCCCTTGACACCCACCACTGTACACCAGTAAACCTCGCAATCAGCCCAATTCTTAAGCAGTAGGGACGGATTTAATGAATTTAATAGAAGCCTACACCGCCGCCATGACCCACATTAGTTCATCGCTGCTGTCTGCATTTAAATGAGGATGTCACCACTGACAAATTGACAGTCACCCAAATTCCCTTCAAGACATACAAGACGATGTCGTGTCAACTACAAGGAAAGATAGGCCTTCGTGATTTATAGAGAATGGCAAAGGAAAAACGTAATTAAGTTCGAGCACTTTCTCCAATAGAATGTTTTCCTTGTAAGACGTCCGACAAACTAATTCCATTACATAAGTCATTTCTGAAATCACATTTTGATGCCATTTCAATTGGGTTTACTCTTGTTGTAAACTAATTTATCCAATTTTCGCGGTATCGAAGAAATTTTGAGAAAATCATTATTTTCATGTTTTTAAAACTGTAAATGAAAGTCAGTTCTTAAACTAATAAGAAAACAAATTTTTTTACATTCTTAAATCTTCGGAGAATATTTTTGGATGAATTGAATTACTAAAATAACAGATAATTATTGTCAATTCAAAATAAACTTTCACTTTAGTCTGATCATTTTTAATAAAATAAGAATTTAATATCTAGTAGTGTGTTTGGTCCCATTTTTTCAATTATTCCCTCCACACACTGTATTAATGAATAATATTAATGAAGAATTTAATACCAACTGTAATAAAAGAAATACAGGATTTACTAAGAACTTAAAGAAAAAAAAATAGCACATATCTTCATAGAATGAGATCTTTTTTCCCTATGACAAATAAATCTTTAAGCTATTAAAAAGATCCCGTATTCAAACTATTAAAGATAAAGATTCTCTAGTGTTGTTTTACCTCCTTTCAACCCTTCAGTAGTTTTTTGTCGCATCTTCTGTAATTTTAAAGAACTAATCTAAATTTCAACTCCAGATCGTGATAAGCTGCTTGACAATCTTATACTAATAGTCGTATAGTACTGGTTCTGCCATCTAGTGATGTAAAAATGAATCAATTCACACATACTTCGATTTCATTTTTATTTCACAGTTCTCTTTGAGAGAGAAAGTATCACGAATTACAAATATTTAAAAAAAATACGTTTATAAAGATTAATAAAAAGAAACTTTAAAAAGATTTTTATCTTTCTTTACTTTTTACAATCATTAACGATTTTAATGATTTAATTAATTCATAGTCAAATTAAAGGCTATCACCGGAAGTTAACTTACTTAAGGTATTTGCTGTCCAAACTTAGGCATCACGTGATCTTTTCTCTGAAATTAACTCGTAATAATGCGGGGAAAAAACTTTCAATTTTGCTAAATGCAAGCCGATTAACTTACGTTTTAAATTCTTCCAGCCACTAATTCGAATTTTTTTTTCTTCATATATTTTATTTTATTGTTACAAATGTAATCGAAAATGTGAATTTTTTTTTTTTTTTTTTTTTTTTGCAGAATTACAGAATGAAGAGAAATATGTAATAAACTATTGCATTTTTCTTATTTTATCAATAAACTTAAAAGACGTGTTATTCAGTTATTGATGTAACATATATAATAAACAAACGATCAAAATTATATATTCCAGAATTGTTAAAGAGGTGAAAAAGTGAATAGTCAACCATTGGCGTACCGAGGATAAGGGTAGTTGGTAGGATTGTAAGCCCCCCCCCCCCCTTTTTCCATTGCATCTAAAAATGAACAAAAAAAAAACCCTAGGATTTTAGACCTTTTTTTTTATTGGAAAACAACGCTTTGTTTGTAACTCCCTTTCCCCTATTCCCGAACATCGTAACCCCCCCTCCCCACACACAAACCCATCCAACCCATTTCAAAATCCTGAGTACATTTATGAGTCCAATGTTCGCTCACCATTAACCTCCAATAAGAAATCAGTTTGGGCTACGTCTGGACGAAAAAGAACTAAGGAAAAAATCCTCACTCTGCAGGGGATTGAACCTGGAACCTCCAACAGGCTTATGATCACCTCATCAATCGAACTATTTTAGAGCATAATAAATGCACATACGATAAAAAAATTTCAAAATTTCACAAACAGAATCGATGCAAAGGAATGCTTCTTAAAATATTTGTAATCGAATTTGCTAAACACCGAAAGTCTCGTTTGGCAGCAGAATGATCTAGTTAATCTGGAACCATCTTTATCTTTCTACTTTTCAGTTGATTATGTACATAATTATTAATATATTCGGTATTCCAATATTAACCAAATTGTTTTTTTTTTGTGAACATTAGAATATAAATTTCCCGAAAAAAAAAATTGATTAAAATTATTGATTAAAATAAAAATTAATTAATCCTCACAGGAAATAGAATTTATTATTTTTATTTTATTGTTTTTTAATAATTCAATGAAATAAGTTCCGTCAAATAATGATTATGTACCTTAAATATCTAAAAACCACGAATTACACTTAATTTTAATGACCGACCATAAATATAGATCCAAGCTATTTAAGTTAAATTCCTCAACTTTTACAAAGCTTTGAAAATATAAAATGCTGTCATCGAAACTAATTAATGTATATAAATAAAGTTTAACGTGCAAATGAGTAACTTGAAAAAAAAACAAAAAAAAAAAAACATCAAAATGCACAAAAGAAGCACTCTCTGATTCATCATCGATGGGGATCTGGAACGGCCGCGTCTGCTTTATTAGGCGTCCTCAGCCAGATTCGCCCTCAATGATGATCTAGTTACAATTTTACGAGTTGATATCATCCATGAATGAAATCAATACAACATCAATAAATGAAGTTTAACTTTCAGCAATTGTTTAATCACACACACACAAAAAAAATTAAAAACAAAGTTAATCCAAGACCATTATTAGCTATTAATTAAAATATTTAAGTTTCTTAATTTATATATATATATATATATATATATATATATATATATA
>JAFIDM010012231.1:109506570-109532640 GCA_023159025.1 Thereuonema tuberculata
TATATATATATATATATATATATATATATATATATATGTAAAATTTAGTACTTTTTTTCTGATTTATAAACGAATGCAGTATTTCTGCAAACAAATATAAAACGAAATTAGGCAATAACTAAATATTAATACCCTCAAATTTGCAATCTATACAGCTATTTGAAAGTTATATTATTTGTTATAATTTGTAATATTTCAGTAACCGAAACTTCACTTAAAGAAAATCAAAAGGTTTTTTTTTTTAATTAAATCCTAAGATTTATTTGAGGTTTAGAAATGACTTTCCTTATTATACTGTGAAGCTGTCAATAGCAATTTCTTTCTGTTCTTTAAATAATTAAACATGACTAAGAGCTTTTAAGAACCACTTACTTCACTTACCTAATAAGGAGGAGGATTCGAATAGAAATTATCTCTCATTAACAAGTGAATTACAAATCACAATTAATTATTCATTCCTTTCAATGAACTGCCCTCTTTTATTTGAATCAATTCACCCAGTTTTTCATTTTACTTTTTTTTTTTTTTTTTTACATCCAGTGATCTTTTCTTTCCCGATAGAAATAATATAAATTGTCAAGATATTGAATTAAGATGAATTTATTTTCACATTCAACTATTCACTATTTTTCATTTTGATATCTTCACTTTATTACATAGTAAAAGCGGTTTCCAATTAGATACGGCGAATGCCGGCCTTTTAGCTCAAGTGGTAAACTCCTGTCTACGGGCTGGAAGAAAAGGGTTCACTTTCCGGGTTGCCTCCAAGATTCAACAAACCTGGATAATGGGTTTCTTTCCAGCAGGTTCAAGCGGGTGAACGTCGTTCAATTCATTACGTTTGGCTGGTGATGTCAGCAGCCTTATCTCCAGTGCAGACTACCCTAACAGCATGGTATGGTCATGATGCTTTTAAATCACCGGGAAATAAAACGGAGATGCAAGAAAGAGGCAGCAGCGGAGAAAAGCTTGAGCAAAATAATATTATTTTTAAATACAGTAGAGCTCCGATTATCCGCGGGATTGGGTGGCAAGGGCTTCGCGATAACGAAAATCGCGGATAACCCGAAAAAAGACTAAAAATGAGGTGTAAACACGAAAAAAATAATTCGTAACAACTTACTTCTTCTAATATATAAACAAATCAAAAACATCGTTTCTTACAGTATTAAACATCTTTATGGTTTCTCAATATTTCTACACCCTGAACGGGTATTTTCTTCAGGAGAAAAAATAAAATATAGGATTGTAATTCAAAAAAGTGAATGTATTATTTTAAAACAATTATAATGAAATTGTTTCCTTCATAGATATCTACAGTTGATTGATACGAGGAGATGCTGTAGTGTTTTTATTTCTTTGTTTTATTTATATTGTAACTTTGTTGTAATATATTTCTTTAATTTGAATTATTATACTTCACTTCTGTTCGTTAAAATGGAAGAAAGATGTATATTTTATTTTTTCTCCTGAAGAAAATACCCGTTCAGGGTGTTGAAATATTGAGAAACCATAAAGATGTTTAATACTGTAAGAAGCGAAAAAAATATTTCACCATTAAAAACTACGTTTTACTGTACAAAAAACGTAATATGTAAAACTTTTAAAATATGTACAGTAAAGCAGAAACCTTTGCTCTACGTTTGCATCCACAAATTCCGAGAAGGCCTGTAGGATCACGATGCACAATAAACCTGTCAGTAATTTAAACCTTCGCACTGTAGGGCCTATTGTATTTTCTCTGTTCTTGCCTTGGATTAAAATTAGTTTTTTTGAGGTTCATAGTAATTAAAAAATTTTTCGCG
This sequence comes from Thereuonema tuberculata, assembly GCA_023159025.1. NCBI lineage: Eukaryota > Metazoa > Arthropoda > Chilopoda > Scutigeromorpha > Scutigeridae > Thereuonema > Thereuonema tuberculata. The sequence continues at coordinate 109,508,376 of JAFIDM010012231.1, forward strand.
GCACTCGCGGATAATCGGGGCTCTACTGTATTTACTTTTAATATTCTATTTTTATTTTTCAACTTTAAGCTTTTTTTTTTTTAATTAAATTTATTTATCTATCGAGTAACTAATGATTTTGTTTCACGAGTTTGAAAAGACGCCATTTTATATATTTATCTAAATAAAGTTATTTTTAACAATTTTTTTTTTTTACTTTTAAGAATACTGTAATTAAAGTGAAATGCTTTTTTATATAAGTTTTAAAATAATCGAAATCGAATTATTCGAATTTCAATCAATTTGATTTCTTGATTTAAGTAGACAGTGGAATGTAGAAAACATTAATTCATTAAGAAAAAAGTATTTTTTTACTTCCCCCTTCTAAATTTCTCAATCTATTAATTCTTCATTAAGAGTGTAATCCTTACAAGAGACTCGTGTAATAGTCTATTTTCCTTTTCTCTCTTTTTTTTTTTTCTAATTTTAAATCGATTAAAGTTTTATTACATAATTCAACTTAAATTTTTCTATGAAAACGAAAATTTCTGATAATTGTAAAATCCTTTTTATCCACTGTTCCACAAAAAATAAAGTAGTTTTTCTCTTTCGTGATTTCAGGTCACTTATTAAGGAAACCCAAATCCACAAGAGCTGAATTAATGGAGACACTTTCTTAGCCAACGGGAATTCAGGACACACGCCTGTTTTTTGCATCATTTTTAAATTGTTTTCTTTTCTTCAATGACGAATGGAAATACAGCCTTGCCTTCCGTCAATGTCGACTCGGCATATGCATCACGATTTCTACGTCACAAACGTAATAAAACAGCAATTCCTGAAAACATAAAATAACACCCGACGAATTTCGAAAACCTTTTTAGTACTTAATTTACACCAACCCTTCTAAAACGTCTTCATATAAACAATCTCTCTAAAAATAAATCTAATGGTTTTTGTTAATTAATGAGATAACCAAAAAAAAAAAAGATCTAATGGTTACTACAATTAATAATGTATCAACTTATTACAGTAAGCAAATAAGCATAGATATGACATATCGACATAAGCCAGTTCGTTTGATAATTAACTTTCATAATTTTTTATACGCAATTCACCAAAAGTTATTAAAATGAGAGGATTCGTTTAAAAAGTGTTAAGAATTATTTTCTGAAGCGCAGTAGCAAACTGAAATTGTCACTGTAGCTTCTCCAAAGATTTAAAAGATAAAAACTACTATATCGCGAAATCTGTTAGTAGGCGTCTGTATAAAGAATGCCTGCCAAATGTTAGTAAAGAACACATTTTCCCCGTAGCTTTTAATGGCAAACACATTTTTTCCGTATTCATTTTGAATAGCAATGTTTAAGTGATTTTGAACCTTTCCTTTGGCTATTCAAGTAATTATTCAAGTAACCTATTCAAGTAATACTTGATTCTCTAAACAAAGCTTGAGTCAAATGGCGATCAAACATTTGATATTTAAAATTCAATACAGTGGAATCCCGCTATTCGTACACAATCCGTTCCAGGAGGCAGTTCGAATGGCGATTTGTACGAATGGCGAATCATTTTTTCACATAAGATATAATGTAAATAGGATTAATCCGTTCCTGAACCCACAGATGATTGCTTATTTAATCCTTTGTAATAATACTTTAAGCGTGAAATACATAAAAACTATGAAAACAATAAATATATAGGCCTCTCTTATTATGTCTTTCTTTTTCAGTATAGACAATATGGTTGATTTCGCCATGTCATAATGAGTTGCCAGGTTAGAGACACCAGTTCCACTTTCAAACTTCGCAACGATTTCTTTTTTTCAATTCAATTGTCGTTCTCACTGCTTTCCTTTTAGGCTTGGTTGAATCAGTAATCTTTTTTGGACCCATGGCTGCACTATTTTCAATAAAAATAACAAAAAGTAACAATAAAATATCGCAAAGTTTCATGAAGCTTGCATGGATGATGCTTAGCGTACGGAAGCTAGCACGAGACTGAACTGAAGCGACCGCGTGGGGCGGCCAGTAACAAGGTCCCGCTGTCCGAATCGCGAGCAAGTGTACGAATGGCGAGTTCAATTTTACTTGAAAAAGTTGGACGAATAACGAGTTGTACGAATAGCGAGGCGGACGAATGGCGGGGTTCCACTGTACTTTTATTTTGTTTCAATAAGATAATGCTAAGCATTATAAACTAACGATGACTCTAAAAATTTAAAATTACAATTTTGCGTTAAGTTCCATTAAAAAAAAAAAAAAAAGCAAATCATAAGAATATTCAGACACACATTAGTTATAAGACTATTGTTGAAACACGTAGACTACTTCGGTATTTGTCCAATTAGATACCGAGCATGGAGCAAAAAAAAAAAAAAAAGAGTTTTGGTTAAGTACCTCGATCCGGAATCAACTCTTGGCAGCTTGTGTTCATTCAGTTGTAAAACGTTTATCAGACATTGCTCTTTGTTGCATCGGGAGAGATGGAAATCAACTGATGGTTCCAGATATGGACTGGATGGCGGCTGGTCCAGCATCTTCACAGTCTTTATCGTTAGTGTAATGTATTATTATAAGACCTAGACATAAAGCTACAATTATTTTCAAAATTTCACGGAACGTAAGAGTCCTTCAAACGCAATCATGCTATTGTCCTTCAAATAATAATATGAAAAGAAAGTTAGTGGTTTTGTATTGTTTAACGGAATAGCGACATGTTTTTTGAGATCAAATTCGATACGTAGTCTAATGGGCTGTACTGAAGTCGAGTGATATTTCTCTGAAAGTTACAAAAACAGAGAAATAAGGATGTCAAACAAGTGAATAAGTTAAATGCAGCCGAATGAAGACATCTTTAAACGTATAGAAATTGCCCACGAATATGAATGAAAGGAAAAATTCATTCACAAGGTTCAGAGTTAACAGGCAACGTAATAAGTAGGGATTCCCGAATGACAATCAGACATATGAGTATATTTCAAGTCATGAAAGATCAAAAGTTTTACTAAGGAAAAGTAAACTTCAGAGAGATGGAAATTATCTATGGAATGCTGAAATCTCTGCAGATAAAAAGTAAAAGAAATAACACACATTTCTGTCAGAGAAACTACCGATTCCAAAAGAAGATTAACTTTTTTGTAGAACTGTTTAGACGATTAATATAAAATAAAGGCAGATACAATTAAAGTTTAAAGTCAATCGTTTGGAATCGATCAAAAGATTTAAGAAATATTTATTATTTTTTTACTTTAACTTAAATGTATTAAGACTAATTAATGTTTGACTGTAGTTATGTAAATACAAGAACTCTATTAATTGAAAGTTATCGACTCAAGTTAATTCTTTCGTAGTGCTACAATACTTTTATTTGTTGGGAGTTAATATGTACTAAGTTTTTTTTTTTAATAAGTCACAATTAAACAACAATTTTCTACATTTTGAAAGGTCAGGATTGGGGACTTTCCTTGGTTTCCCCTATGAAAGTTCAGTAGCCTTTCAGTACTATATTTTTATCTTCCGTATTAAAATAATTACTTGCTTAGACCAAAGATATAAAAACGACAATTTGTTGCTGTTATGGCTTTTCCTAAAATAGATTTCAGAACTTAAATGCTATACTACTTAGTTTTTTTTTTGGATAATTTACCGAAAGTTATTTATAAAAAAATAAATAAATGAGGATTTTCTGTTTTGTTGATTATATATATTTTTTTCAACTTTTTTTAATACGCAATATCAAATAATGTTGTAGAACAAAGGATTAAGCCGACACACCTGATTAATAATGAGTTAAATTTAATAACTGAACAAAAAGAAGTACAACCCGGTTTCGGTTATATTCTAACCATCTTCAAGTACCTTGAATGAATAGAATATAACCGACACCGGGTTGTACTTCTTTTAGTTCAGTTATTAAATTTAACTCATTATTAATCAGGTGTGCCGGCTTACTCCTTTGTTCTATAAAATTATGAGCAGCGCACGTAAAATCTTTACCTCAACATATCAAATAATGTTTTTTTTTAAATCCTTTTTATCAAATTTTCGCAATTTTATAAATTTAACTTTATGTTTATTTCATTCCAAAAGATAAAAGATTCATTTACTTAATAATTAAGGCAAATGTTAACTGATAATTTTCTTCCTATGGAGCTTAAGTTATTTTTTAGTAATAGAATTAAAGAGAAAAAAAAATCAAAGTTTAAAACCACACTATATAAATTTCATTTTCCAATCGCTGAAAGCTACTACGCCTAGTACCAGTTCTTTTGATGCGTTGACGTCCAATATAAATAGTTACAACCGCGGTGGAATGGTTTCGTACCTTTTGCCGTGGTTCCCTCCACTCGCCCCCGAAGGCAAGCAGCTGAGTCGCCCATCCGACCCTTTTTTTTTTTATCCTTCGCCCGAGAGGAAGTCGTGCGCTGGCCGTTATTTATTACGAGAACAGACGGAATGGGGGAGGTAGGGGGCGGAGAAGCAAACCAAACCAATTCGAATCTGTTTGGTTTTCTTGGGTTTTCGAAGCAAAGAGGGAATCTAACGTCGACCCAACGACGCAGTCCTTTCCCAGACGCCGCAAAATTAACGAATCAGTCGTCAGAAGTCAGAAGACAAAAAAGCAACGCCAAGAAAACAATTTCGTTTTACTATTAATACTTTTTTTTTTCCTTTCTTTTTAATACGTTAAGAAGAGAAGAAAGAAAATAGGAGTTAAAAATCATAAATCTTCCAAAGGTCTATGAACTTTTTATTTCAAGGATTGGATGAAATACAAGAATCTTGACCGTCATAAATCAATTATTTTTAATTATTTCAAATAAAAAAATACTCTTATAAATGAACTAATAAATTGCTGTCACACAAACTTCAAAGAAATAAGGTATCTAAGGTTATTGTTTCATACTTAGCTTACTTTGTTTGATAGAAAAGCGTGGCTCATAAATGTTTGTCTATAAATGTGTGTGTAATTTTTAAAGACAAAGATAGACAACTGATATAATGTAATAGGCTTCAAAAGTTCTTTTTTATTTGTTCTGTAAATCCCTTAAATCCCCACAAACTGCAAGAATCAATACAAATAAATACATGAATAAAGAAGCTTTGGAAATCTGTCTAATAATTTTCCAAAATTTTGAATGATTTTTTTTATTTTATTTTTAAATATTCATATTCAAATATGAATCGAAAATAATTAGACGAGCGAAACGAGTCCTCCATTCCCAACTAGATCACATTTTGTGAACCGTTTTATTCAAAATCTATAGTAGCTAGAACTAAGAAATTTTGTATGCCCACGTAGAAATCCATGCACAATCACATTTTCAACACTTAAAACTGTAATTTTATAGGAATTGTTTGGTTTTAAAAACCTGGGAAAAAAACCCATAAGAAAGGCCAAAAGCGTCTTTAGTTCTGAAACCGAAACAAAACTTTATAATTTCTAAAATCCTACAGCATCCTAGCATTAGTCACTTTTACTGTATTACGGAACGGTAGCATCCCTTCTTGAGTAAATTTAGAAAACTGAGTTTTTACTTTTCTAGTCTATTTCCTTAGGAAAGGGAGGTTCATAAAAAGTCAGTCTGTGTGTTTGTGTTCTTAGGCGTCTTGAAGTTTGGCACGAACGTTTACAGAAATTGGCTGATTTGTTAAGACAAACTCAATATAGACAATTCGCGACATCTACGGAGAAAAACACCATCTTTGATATTCGAAAAAGAAAAAGAAAGACAAGAAAGAAAAGAAAATCCGTGTGTCCATGCTGTGCAAGTAGCACGTGAAAGGTCAAAAATTACCTTTAGAAAACAATGAAAATAGAAATCACTGTACGTTGTTGATGCATTTTAGTCCTCTTGGTATCCACACATGCTTTAACATAATTAAAAATCAACTGGATTTAGACATTTCAATAAATAATGCGGATTTATTTTATTTTTTTTCAGAAAATTGAAAGTCAGTACTGTTTACATTCAGAAAATAACGTAATTTAAAAATAAACCGACTTGTTATTTTCGTCCACTTTAAAGCAAACAAATAAACAAAATAACAATGTTCTGCTATTGATTAAATAACTGAGCAACAGAACATTAGTCGGTTCACTGCAATTCAATTTTTTTTTATATATTTGAACTTATTTATGTATTTATTTAATTTATATTTGGAAGAGACAGTCCACAATGAAATTTTATAATGAAATCCTACTTGACAATTAAGGCAAGTGACCTTAAAGTCTACTTGGTCAACATAACATTGAGGAAGGGAAAAAAGAAAAAAAAATTCAACAATGCTATAAGAATAAGAAATATTCAGGTTCACGTCATCAAAAAACTTGTTCAACAAAAATTCATTTTCTTTTAATATAAAAACTACTTAAAAGTGTTTTCGATACATTCCTAATTTCCGAAAACAAGTTGCTAGGCAAGGGCAGAGCCCTAAGCATTAGGTAGGTTAAGAAAAGAAGGAATGAGAAATTGCTGTAGAAAAATTTTATCTGTATGTTGTATGAATTTAAGGATGAACTCACGACACTCCAAAAAAGAATAATCCAGAAAGAATTCCATTAACCTAGAGTAGTCTTTTCGTAATGTTCCACATACAGAAAATGCGAATTATTCTTGGAAGATAGTCTGGAATCTGAAGATTTCTCTCCACCCTTGTATAATAATAACATCACGGATTTGTGTGGTCGAATAGGAGCAAGTCCAGCCGAGCTCAAGGCAGGATAATCCTATTCAGAGGAGGTGCAGGTGTGCTGTCGAGGTGAGAGTGACCTCCACCTGGCACCGGAGCTCATCTACCTGCATGCCAAATGCTCTTCTCTGATACCAAACGCTCAAGAAGCTTTTGATGCTTAGCACTCTGTTTAATTACATCCACTCTTAATTAAATTAACAGTTAGGTGTCTTTAAAGAAAACTGAAACTCTGAACTCTTTCTTCTTAAAAGTTAAAAAAAAATAGTAAAACTTTAGCCATTTCATTAAGAGGGAAAATCCTTCAATAAATCAGGTTCTTTTTTTCTTTCTCTTTTTATTGTTGTTATTCTTAATGAATCTATTAAGATATAAACCTTTCATCCTTTTGATATGAATTCATATATTTAAGTCAATGTAAATATTTTATAAATAAAGTGTCTTATTCATATAATTAAGAAAATTAATTTTTCTGAATTAATAATAATAATATATCACTTCCATTGAAATAATTAAAAAAAAAATCAATAGTTCTTTATCGACAACATATCTATTAATTGTTATGATACACAATGTTCCGGTAAATTTAAACCAATACGTCAAAAATAAAAATATTACACTTGCTACCGAAGACGATGGAATTTTGATATCTGGCCAATTCTAGCAAAAAAAAAAAAAAGATCATTTGGATTCGGTTTATAATCTTTTTGATTTACGATTAACTTGAGAAGAAGATATTTACTGTCGAAACTATCGTTAGATGACTTAACAATGTTGTGACGTTATCCCAACTTTTATTAGATCACATTTATAACAAATTTTATTAGTAATTACTTACTATTAAAGTGAATGAATAGAAAAAAAACCCTGAATCAATACCCCAATAACAGTATCTATTATAATTAAAGATGTTTTACGTGTGTTTCTTAATATGAAATGAGTGGGTTCTGGCCACCACACACAATTCTAATTAAATACATAATGTTAAATACATATTGTTTTTACATTTATGTATTTAATTAGAACTGTTTGTGGTGGCCAGAACCCACTCATTAGTATCTATTATACTGTTATATGTTTTCTTTAATACCAAAGTTAAAAAAAAAATTCTCTAAAAAAATTACTATTTAGCATAAAAGCAAACCCGATTTAAAATAAGATAAATGTTTTAACATTCTTTCAGAAGGAATAAAAATTAGGCTCTATCTCTAACAATCTGGTCAAGTATCCTCTTCAATACACCACTGTTTTTCACAAAAGAACTTATCCTTACCAAAAAAACGTCTACAATAAACAATCTCGGATCTTCAGGGTTGTTAAGTGAAAATCCCAGATCCTTAAAAATCAATGTGTTTTTTTATTTATTTTATTTTTCAAATATTTAACCCAATGAATGAGGGAAATTACGTATTTGCTGTTATTCATCATAGAAGAAACCCGATAAATTGAAATGCAAATATCAAATTTAAATAAGACAGCGCTCTCTTGTCATCTTACTAAATTGGAAATCCATGCTTGTAATCTACAGAAGAGCAAGGATAAGCCTGTAATATGATTTGCAAAATTAAAAATCGCTTTTTGACATGTCACAAAGCCCTGTCTACACAAGCGATGAAAACGCTCCGCTGCTAATGTTCTTACAAGCAAAATCCCATGTACTTCAATGGAAAGTGAAAGGTGCAATGTACAAGAGCGTTTTCAACGCAGAGTCGGTCGGTATTAGCAATACTAAGTAACGAGGGTATACTTATTGTTAACCCCTGTAAGAAAGTCTGAGGATTAAAGTAACGCAGCGCTGCTAACACTCGTGAAGACCGGGCCTAGAAATTTGAATTGTAGTGTTAAAATGGGAAGTAGGCCTTCAGAATCTCAAATGATGCATTTAATAGTGATAGAAAATGACTGTCGTTATCATTGAAAACAATCCACTCTTTCTATCACGTTATGTAGTTTTAGTACATTTTTCAATTAAACTGTAACCGTTGTCGATTCTTTTTTTTTTCAGTATTCAAAATCATTGCTTTTACGAATAAGCGAAAAAAAAAAAATTAAGAATTTAAATTTAATTTAATTTAAGACACTATGTTGCTTATTTTTTTAGCTGATGAAGTCCAGGACATTCCACTCCTCTGCCGGACGAAACTGTTCATTCTTGTAATGTATTTTTTAAAAGTTTTTTTAAACTGATTGTTTTTTAAAGTTGTGTGTGTCAGTGTTATCATTAATTACCTCAGCCGACATTAAATTATTCTTAAATATTTCTGATGAAAAATTAATTCTCTTTTCAATTCCTTTTGTAATTTCCTTACTAATATTACTTAATTTTAAAAGCCTAAACTCGTATAAAAAATGAATTGGCTGCATTAGTTTAATTTCTCAAAAAAAAAAAAAAAAAATCGCAGCTTGTCACAGTCAGTAATATCTGCAACTTTGGAATATGTGGGAGAATATAGAGAATGAACAGTCTCTGCCTTATAGGTCGGGCAAACCTAACCTCACAACAGAGATCAAGCACGCAAAGCTTTCATAATGTCTTAATGTATCCCTCCGCACTCATTGATTTTCTTAATGAACATGAACAATCCCCTAGAGATCATAGTGGCATCTTCTAAAAATTAAGCAATAAAGAAAACTACAGTGAAAGCTCGATTAACCGTCACTCTCTGTTATCCGTTATCGTTCGCAATACCGTAAAATACTAACGTAAAAATAACATAAAATACGGGACATTGCCGCGAAAAAAGCTCGAGCCTCGAAGAAACAGAAGATGACTGATTACAGCTTTAACATATAAATCTTATTATCTAGTACTGTTTTATGTTTCTATTACTATTATTATTTGTTTGGTGTTTGACGATATCTATTTGTTACCGATAGATTTTTCTTTATTATTAATTTATTATTTGCCTTCGTCCCAAACCAGCATTGAAATTTCGTTACTGTACATGTTTATTGCGAAATTTCTGTTAATCAAGTTTTCACTGAAACATAAATTATAGATCAGCTTTCACGCAGACTACAAATGAAATAAATGAGTTGCCCCAACGTTTATTAAGGATTTGATTGTTTATTGATTGAAACAAAATAGAACGCGAAAAGTCATGTTCACAAAACGACGAACTTTAATGGGATTGGTTAATTTAATGACTCCTGAAACTCTAAAAATATTTGCCTGCAAAAATTGTTATATATTCATCCTTTTAAATCATAAAATATCTGATAATTTCTTTTACTGTCTCATACTTTCAATATCATCACAATTTTGATTAGAGAAGGTATAAATCTGTTACACCGTTTCTTTTGCATTTAACTTATTTCATGAAGGAATTCACTAATACCATAAATATTCAAAGCTTACAACAGATATTTTCAGTGCATTGATAGTGTAAAGAATCGTTTATTTGACATTTTAAGAATCGGCGAATTACAATCTATTGTTTTTCTATACTTTTAATTACAGAATGATCTTCTGAATTTTCCGCCAATCACAGAACTGTAAATTTAGTACAAGTAAATGCTACAAGGTGAAGGTATGTGTGACGTCATTCACGTAATACATCTGTAGAAAGAAAGCTGAATAATGAAAAAACCAGATCTAATAAAATTTAGGAATTGACAGTGATTCAACCATTAACTGGGCTGCCTTTATTCTTTTGTAATAATTCAGTTATTATTGTTAAAAATTTTTGGATCTTGCGTTAAACAGTATTTTCTAATATAATATCAAAAATCCAAAAGTAGTTCTTGAAATGTAAAAAGCAATCAGCAGTAGAGCTAATATGCATAGAAGTCCATAAAAAAAAATGCTAGTCAACAAATATCGCAGTCTGTGAACCATTAGTTGGCTAATAATTAACCTGATGTATATTTGCTTTGTTAGATCAACGTAATAATGAGTTTTCACATCGTAGTATTCACTTGTGACAGCCTAATGGAAAGAAAGCAAATAATGGCTAATGAAAAATGAAATAGATATGAAAATACGGTTAACAGATTTAAGACAAAAAATTTAAAGATCACAATAAATGAATTAAAATGTCCGATTTGTGGTATCTACGAAATCTAAATACTGGATTGAAATAAAATTCGCAAATGTAAAAACCAATCAGAATTTACAATATGCAGGGAGAGAAAGCATGGATATGTTATATGATGATGAAATTTTAGAAGTGATTTTTCCTACGAAGTGAGTTTCAAAACGAAAGAATGCAATAATAATAATAATAATAATAAAAATTTCTGCATTCCATCTGGAAAATTAATGTACATTCTCATTGTATAATAGGAAAAAAAAAAAATAATCGACAACACTAGGAAAAAGGACTGATGAAAATATTTTTTTTTATTTAAAGTTAAAAAGGTCCAGGATAATACTGTAGGATTTCATCAAAATAATGAAATTCGCGGTTTTAAAAATGAATTTTTATGCATTAAATTGAAAAAAAAAAAAAAAAAAAAAAAATCAAAAAAAAAATTTTTTTCAATCCAATTTAGTGCGCATGCGTTCCCCGCAAATACAGAGCTGAGTTCGTCTGACGTCAATCCAGAGACTATTCGGAAATTTAAAAAAGCCGCTTATAATATTCTGGTTTGGGGCCGCTTAAAAGTCAGGCAAATGCGAAGATAAGATGAGAAATTCTTTTCATTCAGGAAATGGAAGACGGCCCTCAGCGCAACGAGCACAACAACATTCCTTGGATGGTAAAACACGTTTCTTTTATGTAAATCACAAGCACATCTCCAGTGGAAGTTTTCCAAGTCCATTCGAGAATCCAAATGTATGTAAGTGACTTCCGTTCAGAAGAAGGAGACCGATTCAAATAGCTTCTTAATTCATAGCTAACCTAGACTCAAAACAGACCCGCATTGCTTCAAAAGAAAAAGAAAAAAAATCTATCTTGGTTCAAAGGAAAGAACTAGCGAAAATATTTTTATTTATTTTACTTTTAAGCAAGTTTTAAACAATTTTAAGTCATAAAAATGCCTAATAAATTAAGAAAAAAGTTTAACTTACAGCGGGTTTGTTTTTTCATTTTTTTTTTTTTTTTCTTTTAACGAAATATCTAACGAAATACGACACTTCAAAAACATCTAGTTTCATTTTTATTACTGGAAAGAAACGTACAAAGAACATTTCTCTTCCTTATAACATGAAAGATATACAGTAAGTTTCTATGAAAACTAATCTGAAATACTTTTATGCAAAAAATAAAAGAAATGGCCTACTTGGCAAGCTTTTATTTGGAAACTTTTGTCACAGGATGACCGCCAGTAGAGGAAATTTTAGCATATGAAGTGATAAACAAGAAATTGATGCAAGGTTTACCTTAACTGACATAACTGACAGGTCATTACGTTAGGAACTTGGGTTAAAAGTTAGAATTTAATATGAGATATCCATTAATTTTTTTTCCTTTCCTCTAACTTCAACCACTTGAACAAAAATCCGCAAACCTACGATTAGTGGACAAACCCCAACATGATAGGATGATACAATTAATTTGTGTAAAAGACATGTATTGGTTAACAAAACCCATAAAACGAATGACTATGCTTACTTCTCATTTTGGTCTGAGGATGGCTGACCGAAAAAGATAGTAAAAACTTGTTACCATGTTTTTAATTGTGTACTGTATATGGTGTATTTTTAGAAGGTTTTTAACATTTTTAAACACTAAATTATAATTCACACACGTTAACAGTTTTACTGATGAGTGATAATTATTATATTTCTGTACTGATGTGAAAGTCAAAGGAGAGGGTGCAAGAAAAGCCTCTAATAAATGGACAACTTGTGATGCTTTAATTTCCTTGTCTATTATAAATGTGATTGTTGCGAATGCAAAAGTCGCAATTGTGGCGATTGTTGGGATTGAAATTGAAAAAATGTCTCGACGTGCGGGAAAACGAGATGCTGATGCAAAGCGCGATGCTTCACGCTTGCGTGAAGAAACGAGAAAGAAATGCTGAAGCTTGTCGCCGACTATGATCTGATCGCTTCCGATAACATTTTGTTTATAAAATTGTGCATATTACGGGGCCGCTTTGCTTTTGACACTGTCTAAAAGCATTAATTACCTTGTTACATCTTTTCTGTATTTCTTTGTTTCACAGTTTCGACATTTCTGGTTAAATCTCGATCAAAGACAATGTCTTTCGAGAATTCAATCGACCTGCCGCTTCAGATTTTCAGGTCTGTTATGACTTTGGTTAATAATATACCCTACCTTTTTCTGGAAGCACCCACGAAAACACAGGGAAAAGATTATCTCTTTTCCTGAAAATCAACTGTATAATAAGAAATTTTTGATTAAACAAGACACAAATACGATCGGACTACAAGTTCTACAATTTGACATCAGGTGCGCTGGTGTCAGATTACAACTACAGATGGATGGAAATCGCCGTTGAAAATAGAACCCGTACTATTAAACCATCGGTGAGGACGACCAGCCGATGGAATAGATTGCTTACTTTAATGGAACGTCTAAAACTACCTTTAATGATTCAATCTGCATAACTATGACGTCTACTAATAATAAATGGAAACTGCATTGATTAAATTGTTTCTGTTGACCGAGAATTGTGAATGGGGGAAAAAGTTATAAGTAATCTATATTACTAAAATCTTTTATTTCTCTGTCTGTCTGTCCGGCGCAATTTTCTGTGCGAATGGAAAATAGAAATAATTTTTACAATGAAATTTCCGCGACGGGAATTGAACCTGCAACCTTCTGATCCGAAGTCGGATGTGTTATCCATTAGGCCATAGGGACTACAACTCTTTTCATATTGTTTTTTGACTTATATCTCCGCAATTGTTGTGTTGTTGTTGTGCCCCAATGTTAGTGCAACAATGGAAAACGGTTTTTCATTTTTTATTGTCACGAGGAAGTCGACAAATTCAAAATGAGCATTATTGAACTTCAAAATAATGCGTTAACTGCTTTCTTTGGAATCGAGTTTTGTTAGATTATCTTAAATTTTATTTTCTTCTTATTATTACCTTTAATAACTGAATTGTACCTTATTAATATATTTTTGTAAAAACTACTAAACTTATTGATTCACGTGTTTTTAAAATTTGTTTAAGCTTCCAACTATTTTGTTTTGTTGTACTTATTCCAATTTTATTATGCTTGAAAAAAAGATGGCTTGAAAAGTCTTCAAAACTTAAAAATGTTGCTTTAACCCCTTTCATTGGAATCGATTATTCTTGGATTATCTCATATAAACCATCGTTTTATCATCGATAATCAATTAGTATCGAAATGGACAACGAGAGAAAGGATGAGATCTTTTCAAAGAACTTTTAATAATGTCGTAATCTCGGCCATTCTTGACTACAGGTAAAATTTGTCTGAAGTCTCCGCCAAAGAGGAAAATTTGTCTAGAGTCACAAGTCATCAGAATTTGGTTATCTTCACTCGAAAGAATAGTCACAATCAATTCGTCGCCAGGAGTATCGTATATAAGCTATGATCTTCATTTAACATCTATATCAACCAACGTCCATCTAAATAAATCTCTTCTTCAAATATCTATAACGAACAATCTGTACACGGGAGATGGCCTAGTAATAGTAATAATATGAAGTAGTATATATATGAAGTAGAAATATTTTTTCACTATTATTAAGTAATAAAGTATAAAAAAATATGAATAAAGTAAAAAAAAAAAAAATGCATTTAGATGGCAATGTATATTCAGCTACGTTTTATTAAGGAAAACAAAAACAAAACAAAAAAAAGGCATCTTTTACAGAGGATAGAAATTCTAAATACCGAAATTTGAAACCTACAGCAATCGCTAACTTACCGAAAATTTCCAAAGAAAAAAAAACACCCAAAACACTATCCAATATCTACGCTGACTTTATCACAACTAAGTATTTAATGCACCAATATCTGTTAATGTAAAAGTTAAGGCCTTCTGTAACTTGATTTCAACAGTTAGTACAATAACATTGAAAGAACCCATAATCTTTTTCTGTTTTTATTTTATATTTTTAATGACCCCGTACACAAGTGGGGGGGGGGGGTTAGCTTTGAAGAAGGTTCTGTTCGTCTGTCTCCACTTCTACAGCCAAAACTATAAGTCTGACAGACATGAGTGATATTTTATTAGCATCCTTAAGATTTAAGGAGGTGGGAGAAATAGAGTTCCTATCTGCGGGGTCATTTCCTGTCTCGCAAGAAGTGGAAGTGATTCGAAAATAAAATATGTATGGTGTCGCTATGGTTTCGTGTACAATAGGAAGCCAGTTTTTGCCTCATTAAAAAGATTTGTTATATAATGTGAAAAAAAGTGATTAAAAAACAACGAATATCATTTCTAGTTTTACAAAAATTTGTCGGCTTTTTTTAAATATTTATACCGAAGACTTTTAATTTTACTTCATTTCCAATTACCTACTAAAGTTTTCGAAATTTACTAAGTTATGAAAGTTCATTCGCTAGGCAATTATAGTTTGATTTACGATTTTGGATCAGGAGTAATATTTATAAAATGTGTTAGTAAATTGAAATGATGATCCACCAATTAAAAAAAATATCCTTTGTCGGTTCAAGATTTCACAACGAATTCCACAAACTGCTGAATCTTAAGGTTTGAGGTTTTCCAGAGTGTTCTTCCTTTCAGCGAGTTTGAAAGCACCTTTTTTTTTTTTTAAACCCCCTGAAGTGCTGACAAGTCAAATGATCAGATCACTTTCAAAGTAACGGAACAACTTTTTAAGTTCAGATATCTGTCAACAGATGGCAGGAGTTGCCTGGCGAAAACCAACCGACAATTCTTTACATTGTATCAAAATGTACTAGCATACAAAAGAATTTGAAACCCACTTTCCTTAAAATCTTGCTTTTTTTTTTCTTCTAAGAAACAATATAAATGAAAAGTCTGTTTTTTTTTTATTATTTTATTTTTAATGATATCTGTTGAATACAAACAATAAGAGTTAATTCATTTTCTCAAAATATAATTAAATTTGCAAAATTTTAAATTTTCTTAATCCAATTAATTTTAATCATATTAAAGAGCACACAGACATGATTTGGATAACTAAAAGAAATAATATCCTGTGTTTAAGGCATCCTTAGGAATCTAGTATTTGTTCTAATGAGTTTCTATGGGATAGCGTTTTACTTGCTCGTGCTACTTTCATCCTAAGAATCCACATTAAAAAAAAAATTAAATCTTATGTTGTCCTTAAATATACATCTAAGTTCCAAGAAGATTCATTCAGAAGTTATCTTTTAAGCAGACTAACTCAGTTGATAATTCTCACTTTTCTAGAAAAGACTAAAAACCAAAAAACAAAAATATTGATTAATCCCGACCATGCGCTGAACAGAGAAGATGCTGCTCTAGGAAGGAATAAAATTCTATTCGCTAATGAACTAAACAGCAGGCACGGATACAAGTAAAGACAAAACTTAATACTGCGTTTGTGCTGTTGATACACTATTTTATATTAACAAATTTCCATGTTCGCTATTTGATAATGCCTGTTCATTCATCACAAAAGAGCTAAATAAATAAAAAAAATAATAACTTCCTCTTTAGGCACTTACAGAATGAAGAAGTCGATAAAATTAGTTAATGGATTTTCAATTTATTGCTGCTCGCAGCACCACCACATGAGTAATTAGTGATTTAAGGCTGGAAACCTAGGCTTTTAGGGGCCTCGAACAAGAACATTGTTTAGTTGGATGATGCGAAGTAGAGACAAATTAGTTAATTCAATGGGGCTTCGGGCTTTTATGTAAACTTGACTGTAAATGGGGCTTCACAAGTCAACGTTTGCCTAGGGCTCCGCAAGCAGTCTCAGATTAATAGATTAATAGATAAGACATAAAAATAACACTGAAATTGAAACAGACACAATGAAATGTATAATAAAAGTGCAACTATTGAATAAAATAACATTTACTGTCTCTTCCACAATGAAGTCATTTCGTGGACGATTTCAAATCTTAAGTTATACACTACTAAGCTTTAACTCAGTGATTGTCAATTCTTTTTTCAATCGCCTTATATCGAACTCCTTTTAAAAGGCAGGTTTCAACTAGAAAACAATTTAAGATGACGAAGATAACACAAACTATCAGTTCTATAAGAAAGTAAAGATAATGTCTTTTGAATAATAATTAAAACTTTCTTATAGAAACTGACGATTTTATGTTCTCATTATCTTAAACGTTCTCATTAGCTTTATAGGATTACCTCGATTAAGACAAGGTTTTGGGTTGAATAGCTGGCTGGGGGTGGGGGGTGAATCATAAAACCTGGATATAGGAACCCCGGACAAGGATCTGCTGTACTTCCTTTTGAAAAATGTTATTTTTTTTTTAATTAGCTTGAAATTTATAAAACTTTTTAATCAAAGCAGTTTTATGTAACAATAACTAAATGAATGGAGCTGATTCTAATGCTCCTATTATTACTTACTAGCGGAAAAACCCGTTCTTCGCTCGGGTTACAAAAAACAAATGTCCAAATGTGTATGATAAAGAAATTGCAATTGCGAGATATTTCGAAACTTTCCCGGTTGGTACAAAAACAAAACAACAAACAACAACAACTCAAAAGGTCTGATCTCATTACAAATCTATAGCTATCCCGAATCCCTCGTAGAAGTATCTTTGAACCATGTTTGCTCATCCACTCACCGTTCTCCCAGTGTCCACTCCTAGTTCCATGTTATTTGAATTTTGTAACTCGACATTCATAGATATGAAAATAATATAGAGATCGGAAAATATAAGATTTTCCACCCCTTTCTCTGTCCCGTTTATACCCCTAGTTCGAGATTCGAATTTTGTAACATCATAATCCTATCACGTCAGACCTTTTCTAGTTCGTAAAAATTCATCTGATCATTATGCACTATTATTCATTATGTCGCTATTATGCACAACCATAGTTTAGGTCCAATTGTTGCACAACAATAGTTTCGTGCCAATTGTTGCACAACACTATGGGTATAGTTGTCATTGTCGCCGAGCTCCAATTGTAGCATAACAATATTTGTGTGGAATTTACTCCTTTTCAACCCCTGGGGGTGGTGTTTCCAGGTTCTAAGGTAGCCTATCTTTTCCGCAGGGTCCTAAAGAGTAATTCTGCAAAGTTTGGTCCAGATAGGTCAAAGGGCCTAGGAGTGTATAAAGGACAGACAAAGAAAGAAAGAAAGATACATTCATTTTTATATAGAGAGATTTACTTCAAACTGGTTTCAATGAACAGATTAAGTTATTTCGTAATCCACAGCAACAGTTAAAATTTGTTATTCCAAATGCTGTTCAAAACCTATCTATAATTTTAATATCACTTCTGGGCTTTTCTCTATAAATAAAAGTCATGCCGAGAAGCTCTTCCCAATCGACATAAACTGACAGCATTTTTATTTTATTTTTTTTACTGCTAGGATGGATTATCCCAATCTCCCTTTTTAATACGTTCTTAGAAAATATTGATAACAATTTGTTTAATTGGCACAATTAATTTCATATCACTGATATAAAATAATTTTATAAACTAACCTAACTAAAATAAAAGAAAAAAATATGTTCAAACCATAAAATACAATTTCTTTTTTTACAAAGTGAATACATATTATAATTAAATATATTTACAACAAGCTATTAAAATAAATTTAAACATTTAAAATAAAAACTGTAACGTTTAGGCAATTAAAAACATACCACATAAGACGAAAACTGATGAAGGTCCTGTTTAGTGCAGTTAATAGCTTAATGTTTAGTAATGGACCTAACATCCACTTGTATATTTATTTTTTAAAATATGCAATATTTTCCTTCTCCGCTCAGTGGTCACTGCTAAGACAATGTGAAAATGCAGCAGTCATATAGGTGATAGACAAACATTACAATTATTATTTTTTAACTTTTCCACATTGCTGTGTAATAAAGAATAATAATGATGGAAAGTACAGAGATTTTGAGAAAACTTCATGTTTCCGGTACTTAAAATTCTTTAGATTTGTTTATCATCTATAATTCAGAATATTATGTGAAGAAAAACTCACAGATAATGCAAAGGTTCTCAAGCTTACGAAAAAATTATATAATTATTTCAGAAATGACTGTTATAGTTTATATCAAATTAGATTTTGCTGTTATTAGGATATAACTTCTTTTTTTTTTTTCTGTGGGCTTGTTTACAATGTGGGCCATTTAGAATTTTATTTCAGAGGTGGCAGAGGAGCAAAATTATAATCTACCAATCAACATAAATAAAAAAATAAAAGAAACAATAAACAATAAGTACATTTTTTTGGTTTCACTGCCAGGTGTGACAGTGACCTTCACGTTTTGCCTTTCTGGGTTCTTTATCGGGAGAGCGGATCGGGCTGATGAGTTCCATGCAGGACGAAACGGCCGTTCCGATTCCCTCCGATAATTGACTCAGAAAGGCTATTTATTTATTCTGCTTCTATTTTCCTTTTTTTTTTATGTTTCTATTTTTGTTTTGATTAAAACTTCCAGCACGTTAAATTTATTCCTTAAATAAATAGAATACTTGAAACATTTTGTTCCGAAGTTATTTGTACATGAGAAACTTCGTGCAATGGTTGCTTTGCTCTTTATTTAATCTTATGCAAAATATGGGTTGAAAGAGTAGAAACGTGAAGCTTGGAAACAGCTCATGTAATTGACTTTGTTAATGGGAAGTGGCAATTGAATTAATCATTTCACACATCTTAACGACACTTCCTGTTGAAAAACTGAACTACTGCAAACTGTTCGTGAATGAATGTAAAAAGTAAATACTGCGATGTTGTTCATAACTGCGATTCCTTGTAACTTATTGTTGTAAATTCAAATATTTTTTAATAATTGCTGTTATGTGACTTCCAAGGATGATTGAGTATTATAAATAAGTGTTATTAAATATTCATTGATGGCGGCAACTGCAGTACCGGTATTCAAAATGCGAAATAAACATTTACAAGTCGTAACTTATTTCGCTTTTAACAGTTTGTTCGTATGGTTTGGATGAGTATTTTTTTTTTTTTTCATGAAAAATACTAACATTTTTATTTTTATTTGCAGACTAATTACTTCAATAATATCCTTCCTCGGCCTAATTGTAACTGCTCTAAGGAATCCTAAATGTTTCAATAAATTTGTAAAGTCGAAAAAGCTGATGGAAAACAAATTCAAATCTGTATAAGAAAATAATAATTATAATTTCATTATATAATTCAAAAACAAAAGAACAGATTGGTATTCACTGTATAATAAAATGCAAATAAAACGTTATAGGAGCGAAGCGCCACCTCCTGCCATCTAGTGTGAAAATAAAAAAGTAAATGGAGAAAATGAATGGACATCATGGGAAGCTCGTGTCATTTACTGTCAAAATCAGAAAGCGTTTTGCTTATTGCGACAGACAGTTGATAGTCATTCCACAATCCCCAACCTAAAAAGGGTTGTTGTTATAATTTTTACATTGTGTACAGTACGGAAATTTTGAAGTTTATAGCATATTGGGAAGTATGCTAAACATGTGTCACAGAAATACACACATACATACTCACATATTCACAAATTTCCCTTTTATATTATAGATTAGCACTCCTGCCAGCTGATATAAATAATGGCTTCTGATTGATGAGGAATTATTACGTATCTTTTAACCTACATACAATTATTTTGATGCTGTTTATTATTATAGTATATAGATCTGAGATTTTCCCGCAATGAAACCAAAACTCTTCAGTTCTCTTTATATGTAAGTTCTCTGCAGTTCTCTTTTTTTGGACATTTTTTTTTTTACCCTAGCGTCTAAATTGTGAATTATCCTTTTAATTTGTGAATTGATTTTTTTTTAACAAGTTTTACTTTCTTTGTTTAAAATTAAAAATTGTTATGCTAAAAATTTCGTTTGTTAGTTTAATTTGTTTTCAATTGTTATTCATAATAAGTAAATACATCAATATGAAAAAGAATAACTTATACAATTGTAAATCTACTTCTATTGAAAATAATTTCTTACCGACTCTAAAAGAATTAAATCAGGTTATCTTTAGAGTGGAAATCAAAATGGTTTTAGCTAATATTAAGAGTATTATTTGTTTCTAAAGGATTCTAAAGAGAAAAATAAATTGTTTCGCCTCGTTACTTTGTTTGCATTGTAATAACTCCTTTTAGTATTTAAATTTATAATCACAAATGAAAATTCAGAATTTCATTTTGGAGGGTCTCTGTAAACTAAAGTTTTGCTCAACTACCCAACCAATAATAAAAACTCGGCTGAGTTGATCCGAACTGCCAACCTTCTGTCCTCTAACCAGTATGCACGCTTTATTTATACCATACTTGCAAAGAATTTATTTATTTTTCAATGTGTACAAATATGCTTTGTATGTATACTGTATTGCCGACGTGCAAAAATACATATTAAAAACTTACATCGTGATTTATATTTGTCCTGTAGCTCGAATTCTTTTTTTTTTACTTAAAAATTACGATTTCTTGCAAACATTCTGGGTTTTATTTCATCACTAGTAAGCCTATCCGGATTTTGTAACCTAAAAATCTTAAACGTATGCATGCCGAAGGAGTTAAAATATATCATAAAATATAAAGTAAATACGACCAAAGAATACACTATCCGGCCACTTTCTTAGATATACCTAGCTAGTAGAGTGTTGGGCTCCTTTAGCCCTCAAAACAGCCTGAATTTGTCGAGATATGGATTCCACAAGATGCTGATAACGTTGTTGTGTACTATGCAGACATGAGTGTGTCATGCAGTTTCTGAAGATTTGATGGAGTTGTAGGCCTGGAGAGAACAGCCCCCGTTCCAGCTCATCCCACAAATTTTCAATCGGACTGAGATCCGGGACTAAGCGGGCCGCTGCAGCAAGGAAAAGTCATCGTCATGTTTCTCAAACCATCCCATAGTGATGTGGGCTTTGTGCACCGGCGCATTATCGTGCTAGAAGTAACCATCTGCATGAGGATAAATTGTTAACATGTACGGTTGCATTTAAATATGGTGGGCATAAAATAAGATGAGGTGTTCAGAGCTCTCTAGCGAGGAATGTACTGGACGAATCGTAACAACGTTCGGTGGACATACAGAGTGGAACATGCGGTTTCGATTTCTAAAAAATAAATTAGTTTTTTTTTTTAGAACTAATTTTTTAGTTCTAAAAAAATTAGTTGGGCGCTGTAAACGCACTAATTTGCATAACCGCATTACGTGTTACCTTATTTTTACGAGGAAACTCACCGAAGTGGACTACTGTCCTCCAAATGAGAGATGGCCGGCGGAAGTTTGAACTGCGCAGCCCTTCCGGTAGCTGATCAATTATGTTTTCCTGTCACAATGGACGCCGTCGTCTGTTTTCACTGAGAAAGATGTTGATAACGCCAAATTAAAACTTCTCTCGACTATTTAGCGTTATTTCAATGCCAGTTGCTAACAATAAGTATTTATATAAATAAATAAATATATATTATTTATAAATACAATGCTCTTTTGCAAAGTACAAGCGATTCCGTAATGGCGGCGTCCTGTCATAAAATCAGACGGAAGTGCCTGACCAGACTAATCGATCATACATGCGCAGATCTCACAAAAACAGGGCGGCCATCTCTCATTTGGAGGACAGTAGTGGCCTGTTCCGTCAGTGCTTCACGGTATTCCGATATCCTAAAGAACTTTGTGGTTCCACAACTGCAGCAAAGAGGATGCCTCGATTCAACCATCTTCATGCAGGATGGTGCACCAACCCACGTCGGATGTCAGGTACAGCGTGTGTTGCGGCAACATTTCTCTGACATCAGAATCATTAATCGTGCATTTCCCACAGCTTGGCCACCGAATACAAACAGAATAAAAAAAAAATACAATAAAATTTGAGATATGTGTTTACATATCTTTTAGGCATTTTTTCTTTATTTTGATGCCGTAAGAAATTCATTTGAGGCTGGCAGAGCCCAGCACATGGATTTTCTTTTTCTTTATTTTTAATGTGTTTTTATGTTTTTAGTTTATAGTCATGGAGGTTCCACTGCTCTTCCTATTCAAAAAAAATACAAAAACTAATGTTGTGGTTTTTTTTCTTCTTGAATCTTCTAAAATGTCATAATTCGCAAAGCACCGAAATGTAATGGCGATCAACAGCCTTTGAAATGGAACTGGATTATACAATAAAGTAATTATCTGAAATAATTTATATCACTTTTAAAATACGGCCTTTAGTTTTAGAAAAATTTCAGAAATTTCAAATGATACATTTGTAACTAAATACACTTATATACCTTTTTTTATTATTTATTGTTTTGTTCTTATCATTAAGTTATAAATGTTAAAGTTTACCTTAAATGTTTTTTAATGAAAATCCTCATCCTAATTTATTTATTTATTTATTTAGGTAAATCTGCAAATCACACAAGGACCATAATATGAAATAAATCACTACGCTTTCCAAAATCTTACATCTAAACAAGATATATGTTCTTACTTAATATTTGTTACTCCTTTATTTGCATTGAAGTAAAACTGGCCAAATGTGAACCAAGTGTGTTAGATGTGAATTTTGTTCAAATTCAATTTTTTTTATCATTTTATTTGAATCAGTTTTATTTCGATGATATTTAAAACGTTTCTTTTCAAGTGACATTCTATTAATTTTTTTTTCTGCTTTCTTTATTTTATTCTGCTGAGAAAGTTTTCAACCAAACATGAAAGAATAGTTGGCTGTTTGTAACACTGTTTTGTATCATTGGTAAGTATTGTACGCGTCCGTAACTTCAATCATCTTGATTCAAAGAAACTTAATAACATCAAATGAAATTATTTGTTAAATCCTTCCAAGCGAAGCCGAAACCTAATTAATCTCCAATTAACATTTAACAGTGACAATACATCGGAGAATGACATATTCAAAAGTCATTTCTCTTTTTCATGGAGTCAAGATCATAATTTACACATCTGACAGAGTGAGGCTGGCAGCTCACAATAAAAAAAAAGCATGGAAATTAAATCTATACAACGCAGCGACATTTAGGACCTTTATATACATATAATGCGAGAGGAGACTTTCGCAGCAAGTGACAATAAGACAGAAAAAAAAAAAAAAAAAAAAACTGCAGCAAAGGGAAAAGATGTTGGTTTCAATATGGTTTGTTGTGTATGTTTGATAGTCGCGGAAATGGCTACAGACAAGAGTTGTCTAAATATTTGAGAAGAGTTTAAGGACCAGTAGATAAACCCAAGCACGCCTGTTTCTGATTTTCCATGTGAAAAGACTGTAGATCGAATAAATAATGCTCCAAATACGCCGCGATATGATAGTTACGATCCATTACGTTTCGCAAGGTTATTTAATTCTGCCCAACCTGGCCGCCTAGGTAGATTTATGAACGTGCCCTGCCTCCAAACCCTTACAATTAAGGAGTCAATGAAATATCGCCTTTAGTGATGGGCCAACCGAGCCCTCAATATTAAAACCGACCTTGTGCGCAGGTGGCAAGATGGCCCACTGCACCAGTGCTAATGTCTTGTAATACATTATTCGTAACAGCTACATTCAAATACACCAACAACAAACTCAC
>JAFIDM010012231.1:109542640-109600567 GCA_023159025.1 Thereuonema tuberculata
AGATAGAGAAGTTATTTATTGTAAATATTATTAACTAAAAAAATTCTAAAACTCATTTTAAACGAAAAATTAGAAATGTTGCAACATGTTTTAGAATACCATGGCAGATTTCACATTAATTATTCCATAAAAAAATACGTTCATAATCCGCCGACTTAATATTTTTTTTTTAGATTATTTTGAATTTTATTTTTCTTCTTTGAAACGTTAGAAAATAATATGTGCAGCAAAAATCAAATACTTAATCACCTCAAATTTTAATTGTCATTAAAGTTTAATGATAACTTAATAAAAAGGGCCGTTATTTTTTTCTAGATTTTTTTTTTCGAATTTCTATCTAATAACTAATTACAATTTGATAAGTTTTATTGTTCGCAATTAACTTATTGTTAAATAAGTTTCAGACCCTTAATGTCTTCTTATTTTTGCTTTAAAAAAAAATCGATTTTTAAGATCTGAAATTTCTTCTGAAATAAATAAATAAATATTTGTGCTTAAAATATCAAAAAAGAAAAACTTGACATTATATTTTTATTTTAAATCTATAACAAAATAATAAAACAGATTTCTAACAGTAGATGTACAATTCTTCATTGGATACAGTAGAGATGCAATCTTCACAGGACCTTCCTCCATCTATGAGTTCAATCACTTCGAGAAATTTGAGAAAAAATTATTACTTTCACATTATTTATAGTCTTATATTATTCCAGGAGTTCTACTTTGCAGCTTTCAGAAGAAGAGGGACCAAAGTAAAATTAATCTGAACTGCATCTTTAATATTAATGTTTTTGACAAAATTTATTTTAAATTGTTAAAACGGTAGAACTAAACCCCATCCAAAAATAGTTAAAAATAATTACAAATCAGCCGCCGATCAGGCTTTTTTCAAACCACCGACAATTCAAAGAATTCACAGCGAATTTAAAAGCCCCAAGATTGGGGGAAAAATTAAAAATTTATACGTCTCTACGTTAGTTGCAAATCATAAACCCCTGATTTCTCTGTCTTCCGACACCTTTTTACCTTCCGACAGCAACCAAAAACTTCCAAATTTGAAAGGAAACCTCTGATGTTGAAAACAAAAATAATTAAGACGTGAAATAATACAATCATATCAAGTCTTGATGGTGCAACAGACACAACCGAAATTTCTCCAACCAATCGGGTTTACGAAGAGATTGAAGGACGAATTCAGACGCTCATCATCCTGTAGCCATCGTGAAAGAAATCGAGTATTTATTTGATAGAGAATTAGGTAGATCATGGATCTGGTCTGAAAAAAAACAATAAAAAAAAAAAAGAAGTAATCCACACTGACAATCGAACACAGAACCTCAACCCAGTAGATAAGCGCCAAAATTAAATGAACAGCATTTTAAATATATAATTAAGTTGTAATCAAGAGGTCTAATTGAAACTATAACATTGATGTAATATAAAGGCGTGTTCAGGATGACTTTAGCCTGACAAAATGAGCAAAAAATTGAGATTTAAACATCTACCTCAACTTCAACCCGTAAAATGCGTTTTCAACTGATCAGAAATGACTTACACATCTAGCATTATCACTTAAATATCTGCATATGTCTTCAACATGCTCTTAAAAAAAATCTATTATATATTTAAGGAATTTTATCGTTTTCTGAAACTGGAACGTATTCGATCCAAATGATACAATATTTATTTATCTATTACATCTGTACTGGGCATAACAAACAGTAGTGAAAGATACAAACAAGCCCTAATATCGCATGGGGATGTGGAATGTTTCACTTTGAAAATGTTTACAATTTACAATACTAACAATGAAATTTATATTGGTCAATAGTTGATAATACAATGTATTTCAACTTGATAAGCAAAACAGAATTTCAAACGTTACAAAATTGTTGTTGAAGATTTAATTTTGCCTTGTAACTCCTATATAGTTCGTTTTTATATTAGTTATTACCATAAAGGTTCGATTTGGGATGTTCGTGAATTAATGGTCTAATTTTTATTAAAAGCAGTATTATCAAACAAAATAATTTATATCCATGAAATTTGAGGAATATTAACAAAAACTGAACTAATTAATGAGAATTTGTTTAACAGTTACACAAATAAATAAAAAAACTGAAAAAAATATTTAAGTTGTAAGTAATAATTAAAATTTCTAAAATGCATTTATTCAACTTAAAAAAAATTAGAATGACATTCATTCATTTTTTATATCACTTTTTTTTTTTTATATAAATAAAAATCCTCATATTATCAATTTATTTATATTTAATGTAGTGGGTTTCTAAATTAGAAAATCATAAGAAATTAACATGCCATCGAATTCATTGACGAAGTTGTCGTCAATGTGTTTGTAAACAGATTGAACATGTGTTTACAGGAGGTCAATGTGTTCATGAATGAAATCCCTTATTACGTAACAAAAAAAAACCTTACTAAAACAAGTTGCATTCGCCTTTAAAAAAGAAAAAAAAAATACAACTGCTGGTCGTTACTTGAAGAAGTTATTCATGAAATCATTAAACTCAATCGAAAATAAAACCAACGGGTTCTGTAAGAATTACTCACCTTCCTCATGATGCCTCGAGCTATTTATTTGGTCGCTTGGATCTCACCCGCAACGGAGGCTGCCATTATGATTATCCCATCAGGCATCGCACAGACCAAAGCGCCAAACATTGCCAACGATAGGATGATGAACTTGAAAATGAATAATATGGTTTCTATTTCGAAAACAGCTTCTGAACTTCTCAAAATTTCAGATTATAGATTTGCGTATTTTCTTAAATCTAAGCAGGGCTGCCAGAAAAATTTGGATAATGGAAATGCATTACTTTCACGAAGAATGTTATTTATCAGGTTTAAATTCAGGAAGTATTATTTTGAGATAACGTGTTCAAAAACATCAATTTTTGAATATTGGCTCAAATGAAATTCATATTTTTTTTTTTTAGTAAATGACCTCTGATGATAAATAATAGTTCAATTAGAAATTTATATTGAATCAATTATTGGAGTCATTCTATACGAAAACATAGAATTCATCATAATAATTTCGATTGAAACTGCTCTATAGGTTATTCCATATCGCAGATATGCTTACTTGTTAGAAAATGAGCAACCTAAATTTAAAAAACAAAAAATACGACAACGGTGGTTTTATTTCCACTGCGGGAAAACATAAATTTCGACTCTTTCAGAGACTTGAACAATCTACAATAGCATATAGTTTGATAGAGAAATAAACCTTATTTTAGCATTTTGGAAAAAAAAACCAACTGAAATATTATTTCTAAAGATATATATACATTTTTCGATAAATTATTATTATTATTATGTTTGTATATTTCAAACCTTGGGTTTCCCCAGCAAAAACAATATGGCGGGTCAAGGACCAAAGCACATACTGCCAAGTGTAAAGACATGTGCGAGAATGATTAGGGATGTGTGGTTGTGTCCATAAATTTCCTAACTATGCGTGTAGTGTTGAGTACCACAGCCTTCTGCAGTTGTGCATAAGTGTTTTTGTGAAGTCCTAGTGTGCTGAGACTGTGGTGCAATGTGTGAGGCACCAGGCCAGTGGCAGACAGAACGATGGGTACAACACGTACTCGATCCTGCCTCCACTGCTTCTGGAGCTCGTGTGCTAGATCAGTGTATTTACTGATCTTGTCTGCGTGAGTTTTCTGCATGTTCTTGCTGATAGGCACTGCAATATCAATTAGATAGGTCTGTTTGTTGACCTTATCAACAAGTGTGATGTCTGGTCTGTTGTGATGTATGGTTTTGTCTGTGTGAATGGCGCGGTCCCAGTATAGTTTATATGAGGGTGACTCTAATACGCTTTGTGGTATGTACTTGTAGTACGGGACCATGCTCTTAATAAGTGAATGTTTGTGTGCTAGTTGTTGATGAACGATCGACGCTACCTGATTGTGTCGGTGGAGGTAGTCTGTTTGAGAGAGAAGGGGACAGCCTGATATTACGTGGTCTATCGTCTCATGTGTAGTGTACTCCAACACTCATGCATATTGTGTTGAGTACCACAGTCTTCTGGAGTTCTGTATAAGTGTTTTTTGAAGTCCTACTGTGCTGAGGCTGTGGTGCAATATGGCGGACAGGACGATGAGGCACTGGCGGACAGGACGATGGGTACAACATGTACTCGGTCCTGCCTCCACTGCTTCTGGAGCTCATGTGCTAGATCAGTGTATTTACTGATCTTGTCTGAGTGAGTTTTCTGCATGCTCTTGCTGATAGAAACTGCAATATCAATGAGATATGTTTGTTGATCTTAGTAGCAAGTGTGATGTCAGGTCTCTTGTAATGTACGGTTTTGTCTGTGAATGGGGCGGTCCCAGTACAGCTTATGTGAGGGTGACACTAACATGTTTTGTGGTGTGTACTTGTAGTAAGGGACCGTGATCTTTAATAAGTTAGTGTTTGTGTGCTAGCTATTGATGGACGATCTACGCTACCTGATTGTGTCAGAGGAGGTAGTCTATTTGGAACGAAGACGACAACCTGATATTATGTGATCGATCGTCTCATGTATAGTGTGGCATTTCCTGCATGTGTCGTCATGCGTGTATCTATCATGTAAAATGTGTTTCTTGTAGTTGCGTGTAGGGATGACTTGGTCCTGTACCGCGATCATGAACCCTTCAGTCTTCCCAAACAATTCACCACTCGTCAGCCATCTGTTCGATGCTTCCATTTGAACATGAGGCTGGCTGAGTTCGTGGCGATGTCTGTCGTGGAGTTCGTTACGAGCCCATGATTTATGCAGCTGCTGAATGTGGGTGTCGGGGTTGATGAGTGTTGGAGAAGACTTTTCGAGGTCCAGGGGTGTGAGGTTGCGTCAGCCTTGACAATGGCTAAGTCGAGTGAGGAGTGTTGTGCTCTTTGATGGAAGTGTTCCTAAGTGTGTGTACTTGTTTTTCGTGTAGGATGATGAGGTTGACGAGTCCTCGGCCTCCCTTCTTGCGGGGAAGAGCATCCTTTCCGCAGCGGACTTGGGGTGGTGCATGTTGTGGTTCGTGAATATAGTGCATGGTTATGAGTTGTAGGGCTTCGAGTTCGGTGTTTGACAATGGAATTATGCCGAACTGATATTGATGTATGGTCGAAATGATAGAAACTAACATCGGGGTTTAGTCTAAGGCACACACACTTTATTTATAATTATTTACAGGTATACACATCGGACGGGATTCTCAAATGTTCTTAAGTTTTCCTTCTGGTCCGTCACTTGGTGAGAGGATCGACGCATAGCCGATTGCTCCCGATTCAGCCAATCACAGGGCAGTTTAACTGACCAATCGGGAAGGCTTTCCGACTTTGCATCATAGTCCCCCTCTAATAGTCTGCGTCCTCGCTGACTCAGATATCCAGGTATCGCTGAGGGCGGGATGCTTTCCTCTGTGAGCGGCGTAGAATGGGGGGTGCGTGTCTTGGTGTCGGTCCATCCGGGAGGGCGTGTCTCGGCTGCGCAGGAGCAAAGACGGTGTCGTCGTCCGGTTCCACCGTTGTCCAATGGTTCTGGATTGGCAGCGGCCGTGCAGGTGTTTCCGTTGGCTGGGGTTCGTACGAAGTGCCCACCTCTGCTGGTAGGTAGCACTTCAGCTGGGTCGTGTGGGCTACCTCCGTCTGCTTGGGGCGAGTTGTAGGCTGCAAACGGTAGATCTCGTAGGTGACAGGAGACAATTGACAGACGATGGCGTATGGGCCTCGCCAACGGGGTAGCAACTTCTCGGCGAGGCCTGCGGAGCAGGTCGGGCTAAAGACAAGGACGAGGTCTCTAGGGTCGTATGTCACCTCACGACGATGGCGGTCTTAGCTTAGCATGGACTGCCGTTGCACGACGATCATAAACTGTTTGACTTTGGTGTTCGCGTTGTCTAATCGGCGTTGTACGGCGGCTGCATAGTCAATGGAGATCTTCGGGGCTTGGACTATCGGCTTGTTCCATAGTAGTAAACAATCTTATTCTCCCGTGCATACTTGCACAAATTAGGGAAGAAGTCGCTGAATCCAACCACAGGACACCCCACCCCACCCCACCAGAAGACACCATTATGGAAAACACAGAAACAATCTCTACCCCTCAGCACACATGCCCCAATAATACAACTAATGACATATTACGTGCAGCCCATGATCATTTTTATACTGCACTGGCACAATACACAGGCACAGACCCGATACTCAGGCCTCCACTCCCCAAAGTACACACATCAAAACAGCTCTCCACAGTCATATACCATCTCAATATACACCCTATCCCACAACACCTTGACAATATCCAAACATTAGAAGACATACACACAACACTATTGCGCCGCACAGGGAAACATTCGGGCACTTGGAATCAAACAACAACATATACCTCCCACTGCACGGTCACAAGAATACATCCCCCTCCCTTGGAGATGTCGCGACAGTGGTCTTCAATTCACGCATATTCAGTAGAGTAACCAGATGTACATG
Organism: Thereuonema tuberculata; assembly: GCA_023159025.1. Classification (NCBI taxonomy): domain Eukaryota; kingdom Metazoa; phylum Arthropoda; class Chilopoda; order Scutigeromorpha; family Scutigeridae; genus Thereuonema; species Thereuonema tuberculata. The sequence goes on from JAFIDM010012231.1 coordinate 109,549,133, forward strand.
ACGCCATCTGGTATCAAGTTCTGATATAACCTTATTCTTTGATGAAATTTGAATGTTTATTCGGAAAGATTATTCAACTTATTCTAACTGGAATAGAAGCAGATTAAAGGGAAACCTTCTACATGAGTTCTACATTTTATATATAATATAAAGACACCAATGATATTTATTTATTTATCGATTAGGCGTCGTAAAATCATAAAAAAAACCCCACACTGCTTGTGAATTTTAATGCATTTTTATTGTTTTAAAAGTACGGATGGATTACTTAATAAAATATTTTATATATTTGGTCCATTATTAAAAAATGTTCTCGTTATTTATTTTGGTATTATTTTTTATTTCTTTAATAGCTTAAAAATCAGAAGTGCATAGCTTTGACAGCTTATAACTTACCTTCGAAATCACGAATCAAATCCGTGGAAAGGATTTTATTTTTATAATAAGTATTATTTTCTCGTATTTTCTTTTTTCTAATAGTAAGTCTCCTTTTTTTTGGTCATATTTCTTTTTTTTGATTATCTTTATGTTAAGATCTTTTATTGTCTTATAAGATTAACTTAGTGAATAAAGAAATGTAAGCTAAAATTATGTAAATAAAAACACTTTTAAATTTTAAACAGCAAAATGAACAAACAGAAATACAATAAATAAAAGTAAACACTTTGTGCAAATTCGTTTAATATTTTTGTTTATTGCAGTAAAAAATACTCTGTAATTCACACTCTTGTGTTATATGATTAACTTAGTGAATAAAGAAATGTACAATCTTACAAAAAAGAGAAAGAAATTGTTTTGGCAAACAAAACAAAAAGCAAAAGAAAAAAAACTATAAATTTGTTTTAATTAAGAACCAAAAAATCTTTGTATAGAAAAAGGAAAATTCCGTAATTTTAAAAATTGACAGTGAAAATGATCTTATATAAATTCAATAAGATAAAACCAGTGAAAGAAAAGAAAGAAGAAAATAGAAATTAATATTCACCCTAACACATATAATTTTGATAGTTTATATAACTGGAAAGAATACAATAATTTGGTTAATTGTCAAACTAATTTGAATTGTGTGTTTTTAAATATAAGAAGACTTAAGAAAAATTTTGATTATTTAAAGGCTAATATAGTGCAACTTATTGATTATATTGATGTAATTATTTTAGCAGAGGTTAATGTTAACTTGGAAGAAATCAAAATCTTTAAGCTAGATTTATTTAATACTATATTTAAATTACGTGAAACTAAAAAAGGTGGTGGTTTGTTAATATTTTATAAAAAAAATTTATAACTATAGATAGTTGGAATATTGATTCTAAATCTTTTGAAAATGTAATCTGCACTGTAAAGAAAAAAGTAATAAATTTATATCAACGTAAAGAAATAGAAGCAATTATAATAGCAGTTTACAGACCACCTAATAGTAATAAAAATGACTTTATTATAGAATTAAATGAAGTTATACAAGAACTTAATAAGAAAGTTAATGACAAACATCCACTTTTATCAATTGGTGATATAAATATTAATTTATTAGATAATAAAAATAATCCATTAATACAAAATTATATAGAAATATATCATAATCTTGGTCTTAGGAACTATATCTATGCTGTTACCAGAGTTGTTAAAACAAATATCTCTCACTCCAAAACTTGTATTGATCACTGCTTTGCTAAAGCAAATAAGTTTAAAATTATTGGTCCCTGCCCCCCATAGGAGAGCGAATTTTTCACTTTACACAATATATGTGTAGTTCTTATTTTAACCACCAGGTGGATATTGGATTTTTCAGGGCTTTTAGCCCTTTTCAACCCCTTTTGGGGGGTGGGTCCGGGTTCTAAGGTAGCCTATCTTTTGCGCAGGGTCCTAAAGAGTAATTCTGCAAAGTTTGGTCCAGATAGGTCAAAGGGCCTAAGAGTGTATAAAGGACAGACAAAGAAAGAAAGAAAGAAAGATACATTCATTTTTATATATATAGATGACGGGAGTTGTTTTTTTTTTCGGGCTCGTCGAAGCATGTCATTATTATATGTTTTTACTATTAATACTTATGGTGGTAATGGTCCACTACATTCTTATTTATATTATCATATTAAAAGTTCACTATGACAAGAGATCGTCAATAAAAATAAGAAACTATTGTAGCGAAGTTCTTATATAACAAAAGAAAAAAATGTAATTAATTTATTATTAAAAAAAAATTTAACTTCCGTCAATTAACTAACTTAAAAACTATAAGTAACTGGATAAGAACATCACTAGCCTCATAGAGAGAAAAAAAAATAATTTTCCGATCGAACTCGGCATTACTGGCTTGTCTATAAGTACATTTTCTGTTTATACTTTCTGTGATAAAAGCCAAAGTAATAATAAATTTAAAAAAAAAAAATCGTTTAGAAAATGTACTATCAAAGATAAAATAAAATATGTCAGCAACAAATTATTTTTTTATTGGTTGATTTCATATGGATTGACTCTTTACTGATACTTTGTGGGTCCTGTAGCTCCTAAACGCTTGTCCCTCTGCCCCTAAGATTTCACATGACATAAGCTTTCAGAAAATATATGGGTTTCTGGAAAACAAGTATCAAAGGAGAGAAGGTTTACTTGTCAGTATCTTTCTAGCTAAAGCTGCACTCTTTATATTTTTGTTCCAAACTAGAGTTTGTTGGATCCTGTAGACATTTTATTTTATCTTCTTTCTTACTTTCAACAGCTTTTTTGCAATCATCATTGAACCATTTATTTCTTTGGCGTCTGTTTTGAATGCCAATAGTGTTTTCTGCGGCCAACTTAGTGCCATCTTTGATTTTATTCCATAGTACTTCAACATCATCATCGTTATTACTATCTGCCGTTTTTAAATACTTTTCCAGCTCTTCTTGGTACTTTTTTTTTCCTCTTCACTTGTATTGAAGAGGAAAATATTATATTTTTGCTCTTTCTTAGGTTTAAAGAAATTTTTGTTCAATTTTGCCTGGAGAATAGATGCAACAAGGAAATATCACATTCTGCTCCTCTGTAGCTTCGTTTAGTTTGGATGCTATTTCTGTGTCGTTTATTGATAAGAATATGATCAATTCGGTTGAATGTCTGTCCATCAGATGATCTCCAAGTTTGCTTGTATATATCCTTCCTCATGAAGGTAGTGCTGCTAATTGTCATGTTTTTTTGATGAGGCTAGACTTAATCCATTATCATTTAAGGCGTCATTTAAAGCTTTACAAACACCTCATCAGTTTTAATTGAAATAACTACTTTGAAATTAATTTTTAATCCTTGGGAAGACCAGTATAAGCTTTTTTAACCAACGACATCTGAAGAATGTAAAGACTACGCTGGTTGGTAAAGTTAATGCCTACCCAAACCAATTCGAGGGCGCCCTTCAGGAATGAGCTGACATTACCACTACAAGAAGTCTTGTAAAACACGGGTAATCAATCCGATAATACTGGTCGCTTCTTGCAGACGATTTGTATGATACAAACCCCCCAAAATTCCAACTTAATCAAACTTCTCGAATCTGACTTTTCTTCCTTTTGTAAAAGGAGTTCGTATCACACTCGACACTTTGCACTTAATTAATAAGAATTCCAATGGCCAAACACAACCAAGTGATTAGTTTGCCTGTGATGGTATCTTCCTGCTTATTCAGTACCGAAGTAGCGAAGGTCTTTACCGCTTACCTTCTAGTGCGCTTTACATCCCATCCGCAATTGATAGGTCCCACGAATACTGGATTACTTACCAAGGGCTACCCCCCATCCCATCATCCATTCGTCCACCCGCCCTGCCCTTTTTGTTTTACAAAATTATAATGTTAGTCATACTAGGATCTGTGCACTTGTTTGTTTCAGCTGAATGATCTGTTTCAATCCAAATGCATTCTTTTCTGTTGACTTTTATCATACACACACAAAAAATAGATAAAAGTTTTCAGTATTTAAATTCTTACTTCCACTAAATTCATATTGTCGTTATTATTATTGTGACACCTACTGTATGTTTTCCATGAAGACTCAGAATAATGAAGGCTATGGCATCATTCCTAATCATTCTCAATTTATAGTTTTTTAACAATGTACTTTTTGATTAAATAACAGTGAATTTTATTTCTTTTAATTTCGTCATTGTTTTAACAATGTGTTTGTTAAAAAAAAAAAGGATTCATTTCTTTGATGTTTCTTTCAATTGTTGTTTTGTTCGAAAGGACAATTCAGATGAAAATACATATTTCAAATCACTTTTGGAAAGAATAGTGCATTTTTTTTTCTTTTCTTAGTCGTTTTAGAAACGTAGACTCTTTCGATTCTCTACTCTTCACGTGGTCAGAAATTTCTGCTAGATATGGTTTCCGTCTTGTGATTGCTTATTTGTTAATTAAATGTATTTAATGACATAAATGATCTTCAGTACCTTTTTTATTATTTTATTTTTAAATAAGAACTCCTTCTTCAGTCTCTTGTTCACAGAAAGAAGCCTCTTTGACTTCTTTATGTCTTCGCGCACATCATTGAATAGCCGTGATCGGTTCAGGCGTAATGGACCGTTTAAGTGATGTCGTCACAACCTACGTCATAGTTCAAACAGTCTGTTGTTAGGTTCGGTTGCTAGGGTTATTTCGTAACCAAGTCGGGTGTTTATTTTGTTTTGTTTTTTTCAGAAAAGATATGCCTAAAAAGATTCTACGGTAATTCTTAAAAAATGTTTAGGAAAGTACACTCACTATCAAAAGTTAAGCACGGAGCGGTAAAATGCGAAAAAATGGACAAGAACTGCTTTGATTGACATGAAATGCTGGAAGTAAGTAGCTCTATGTTTATTCATGAAACAAAACAAAGAATTACATACAGAGATAAACAAAATATTGAATTTTCATAAATTATAAGATGACGTCATATTTGCGTCATTAACAAAATGATGTTTAAATTCAAAACAAACAATAAAAACCGACATTAATAAGGTATATGTGAGCACCCCTCACCTGCATACAAAGTTTACAGCGTGTGATCATGCCAGTTACGAGGTGATCAACCACTGCAGAGTCCAGTAATCGCCATTCCTCCTATACGGCAGTTTCTAAAGCTTTGAGAGTGGCTGGAAGTGGGAAACGTCGACATACAGCACGGCGGAAGGCATCCCAAAGATTTTCAATTGGATTAAGGTCCGGCGAGTAAACTGGCCACTCCATATGCGCAATTCCCTCACTCTCCAGAAAGTCGTCAAAGATGGCAGCTCTATGAGGACGCGCATTATCGTCCATTAAAACAAAGGAGGACCAACTGCTGCAGCGTACAGTTTCACAATGGAGTCTAGGACTTCATCTCGATACCGTACAGCCGTCACAGAACCTCGCCTGTAGATGTGCAGGTCGGTGCGATATCCCAATGAAATCCCTGCTCAGACCATGATGCTTCCACCGCGGAATGCGTGATGTTCGGTGATGTTCTGGGGCCGATTGCATGTGCCTTGTTTCCTCCAGACCCTTACACGCTTATCATCGGGTTGTAGGGTAAATCTGGACTCATCTGTGAACATAACGTTATCCCAATCAGACATAGTCCAATTCACATGCTGGCGGAACCACTGTAATCGTGCCCCTCTGGATTGGACGGATAAAGGAACACAAACTCGTGGTACCCGGGCGTTTCATCAGCAGTTACATGCAACTCCTGTAATCCTTCACAATGCCGGCTTCTTATACGACTGCCTGTTTTGCATATTTCTCGACGCGAAACCGTGATTGGCTGTTACCTATATAATTTGCATACTTCCTTCTACCTTTGCAGCAAATTTCAGCTTCTTTAATTCAGATCTCTTACGGAAATTAACATTTTTCCTCTCCGTGCTTAACTTTTGGAAGTGAGTGTATTTAAAACCTGCAGTCGTTATTAAGTCACCAAGATGAGTAGTGATAAATAAAATCATTACTACGATGACTTTTTAAATTACAAAGAAAGGAAACCAATATAATTGTTAGCCGCCACCTAAATGTGGTCTAATGCAGCGATCAGCAATCTGAATGATCTATCCTTCTAATATTCGAGCTTTTCTTTTTGTTTTTTAATGGGTTAATATAACCCTTCCTTTTGCTTAATATAAATACTGTTGGTTTTTTTTTTTTTTTTTTTTTTTTGCTACGATAGGAATAGGATGTGATTGTTGGTATTTTGGATTTCATTAACAATTTGAAAAACTGAATCTCTCTCAACTAAGCAAAAAGGATTTCGAGATTCAGTCTAAAAGAAATGTAAAAAAAAACAATATTGCCTCGTCTTCTTCAAATCCTCCATGCTCTCAAAACAAATCCTCACTTCAAAATTTAAGTACATTTAATATCGAAATTAAAATTACACCGTATAGTTCTAATATTCTAATTATTCTAATACTAAATAAGCTTATATTAAATATAAGCGTATTTGGAAATACAGTAGAACCTCATTATAACGGACTAATAGGGGCTGAAGGTTGTCCGTTTTAATGAAAGTCCGGTTTATAACAAATAATTCTTATAGGGATGTAATGCAGCAGGGTGTACATCAATGAAAGTACAATAGTTACCTATAAAAAGTGTTTATTTATATCAAGTAAAAAACAGCCTTCAACATAGTAGGTTGATTTGAAAAAGATGTGTACGTATACACTGCATTAATCTTTAGAATAAGAAGGTCCTGGTTCATGCTGATTGCTTACATTCATTGGTGTGAAAAAATAATTTATTTTCTGCTGGGTTTGTTTGCTGCTTATTTCTTCAGTTAATAACTGACGGAAGTGCCGTAAGTTTTCATAATAGGCAAACACATTTTCATTTGCCGATTGTTCAACATATTGAATAACAAAATTTAAATGGTCTTTCACTTCGCTCACCTTAATTGTAGGCTGATATTTTTTTTTAAAACTGTCCGTTATAAGCGACGTCCGTTATAATAGGGTCCGTTATAATGAGGTTCTATTGTATGTAATAGAAGCGTTATACAAGATTTTTTATACTGCAGCTGATATCCGATAACCTATGTTATTAAATACGTAAAATATTACCTGATTATTTATAAATTACAAAAAATTTAGAAGTCTCAAACATCAACATAACTGATTATACACTACCTCCCAACAAGTAATTGGACACCCCTGCAAACGACGATATCGGCGGTTCTGAGACACGTCACGGCAGCTGCCGTTAAATATCGTGTGGGAAACAACAACGCCAACAGCCGCATGCAAGATGCCACGCAGTTCGGAGCTCTCCGATTTCGAGAAAGGGGTAATTGTCGGGTATCACAGAAATGGCCGTTCCATACGTGACATATCCAGCGAGTTGACGTACCCAAAATCGACAGTGGCCTATGTGATTTGGAAGTGGAAGGAGAGGAGTGACTGTCGGAATGTGCCCAGACCCGGCAGACCCACAAAACTGGAAGTTAGAGACCGACGCGTGCTGTCCAGAGAACTTCGGAAGACCCGCCCCAAATCGATGGGCCAAATCCGCGAGGAATTCCAACAGGCAACTGGGACAGTTGTGTCGATGAATACCATCCGTAAGGAAGCCCATCTGCTCGGTTATCATGGACGTGCTGCCGCCCACAAGCCTTTGATCACCAAGTCCAATCGCACTGCTCGGCTAACGTGGTGAAAGAACGTCGACAGTGGACCGTTGAACAGTAGAAACAGGTTCTCTGGAGCGACCAATCAATGTTCACCCTCTACCGTTCGGATGGCAGGGTCTGGGTTTGGCGTCTGCTTGGAGAACGCCTCCTGCCGGAATGTATTGTTCCAACAGTGAAGTTCGGCGGAGCTGGAGTTATGCTGTGGGGGTGTTTTTCCTGGTATGGCACGGGACCCTTGGTCGCATTTCCTGGTAAAACTGCCACAACATAGGAAGCACATAGTCATCCAAAAACGTTTTTCCAAGCCGAGTGGAAGAAAATACCGCTCGCCGTCGTACAACGACTGGTTGAGAGTATGCCCCGGAGGGTCGCAGCTGTAATCACCGCTCGTGGAGGCTCCACCAACTATTGACGGTGAATAAACTTCGTTTTGCTTGTCTATCACAAGTATCCAATTACTTGTTGGGAGGTAGTGTATTAATAATCTAAACCTGATTAAACAATTCGTATATGATAAAAGGCATGATGCCATTTTGAAAAGTTGCAATTATTGATCGTAAATTTCAATACATTTTTTTTTATATTAAATTATATTATATAATATAATTTATAGATATCTTTTTATCAAATTTTTCTGTGAAGTGACCGATACTTTTGGTATCACCAACGAATAATATACGCTTTTATTAGAAATTCAAGAAACTTTCCAAATACATTAAATGGGAATTACCCATATTTATTAATAAGAAATAAGGGAGGGGAAAATGTAATTGCTTTGGCTTCCTGTCATTTATTATTCTTTAGTTTTTTACTTCTGATATTTTATAATCCCCCTCAATTTCCAGTTAATAGAACAGTGAATAAAATATGTTTCAGAGGCTCCGATTGAACTGTAATTAAAGATAAATCAATTAGTCATAACTTTAAATAGAATTACACAATTGGCTGTGAGCTGTTCACCTAAATGCATGTGCGTTTGCCTGTGTTAATAGTTGGTTATCAAATGTTCGTTGTGGGAACTCCGCCATATGCTTGTTGGGGAGGTGGGTGGGTCTGATTCATATTAACATAATAAAAAATCTAACTTGGGTAACTTTTTACTGTGACGGTCATTTATTGCTGTAAAGGAGCCAGCGTTGCTGTAGTGATTAATGATTCGAACACTGGACGGGTGGCAAACTTTTATCGCCAAGAGCAGATTCAATGAATCATTGCAGCCTCACTGTGGCTGAACCATTAATAGGAAACAATATTAATTTAGTTGACTTTAAAAAGAATGCTTTACCTTTATTTTAAGGAAAGCCTTACTAATCAGTTTGCTTCTTTGGAAATATATTTCTTTAAAATCTATCAGCTATTTGGCTTGCCCATTTTTTTTCTTGCAGTACAACTCTTGACAGAAAAAGTTGCACCTAAAGGTATTTTAACGTAAAGTAATGAAATGCAATGTGGTGAGCGTGGGTGGCTGGATAGCTGCGACCTGAAAGATCTATTGTGCTGTCCTACGGAAAGAAGGACAGACGGAGAGAAAGACTGAGAAAGGATGGCGTAAGAAATGCAGGGGAAACGGGAGAACCCCGGGAAAACCTGGCCAGCGCGGATCGCCACCATCAACGATACCCATATGAGAACCAAACCTTGGTACTCAGAGGCCAGTGTCTTAGCGACATCGCCAACCGCGCGGCCTGCACCTAAAGGTAACAAAAATTTCTATGGAAAACCAGTAGAATCGAAAGAATTAACTCTCACTGCGGGCAAACGATGAATTTCTATTGGCATCGCAATCGTGACAAATGTTTATCCATTTCGTTTGCGCATGCTTCCATTTGATTACAATTAATTGGAGTTCAGTGACTTAAAAATGAATTTCATCACTTTTTTATTTTTCAATAAATAGAAAAATTAGAAGATAGATTTGTTGAAGAAGATTAAAGATTTTACAAAGGTTTGATGTTGTTCAGTTGTTGAATGTTTTATTTTGTTAAATCATTAAAGACTTAATCTTATGCAAATAACTATAAATAAAAAAATTAATGAACAACTTAAACATGTTATAACATGTCTTAACCCCCAAGTGTCCTCCATCCCCAGTGCCCTGAAATGCGGGACATTCTCCAGTGCCCTCAGACCTTGATTACTCCTAAGTGCCCCTACTTCTAAATCATTAAAGACTTATCAAACAATTGCACCTCCCCCCTAAAAATACCTAGGTTATACAACCTCCCAAGTACCCTCATTGCACCTCCCCCCCTAAAATTACCTAGGTTACATAACCTTCAAAGTGCCCTCATTGCACCTCCCCCCCCTAAAAAACCTAGCTCAGGTGAGTGAATGTCCTCAACCTGATGCAAATTCTGGCCGAATTATAGGTTACCTAATATATCCACTCCACCCCCCACCCCCTCCCGAATTATTAAGTCAGGTGACCTATATTTTATATTATTCATCTCTCACCCCTCCCCCTTCCCTCCCCCTGAAAATCCCTAGGACAGGTTACCTAATTACACCACTCTATCCCTCCTGATCTATAATGCCCTCAATTGATGATCTATAAGGCCGGGTAAACTACTCTTATTGTATTATTATTACTTTTTTTTACATTCAATCACGAACAGTTTACAACAGATCATTTTTTTTTTCATAATAGCTATCGTTGAGATCCTGAAATCATTAATCTACTATTAATCGCCACGCCCTTTTTACAAACTTTTATGAAGTCCATCTTAAATCGTAAAGCTAAGCAGTAACACCCGTGTTACGCAATACAGACAGAAAAGAACCACCGAAAAATACATTAAACCCTCCCCATTCGCGGTGATCCCCAAGGTTATAAAAGAACACATTGTAACTTAAATAATGCAGAAATGTCGTTCCCTTATATTCTAGACTAGCAAAATCCCCGTTCTTCGTAAAGGATTACGAAGAATCCCCTTGATTTCTGGAACCCCAATGCTTGAGACGACCCCAAAGGTAAGTGAATTTTTTCAATAGGTAGAGAGTTGTAGTCCCTATGGTCTATTGGATAAGACGTCTGACTTCGGATCAGAAAGTTGCAGGTTCGATTCCTGGCGCGGATGTTAAAATTTATTTCTAGTTTCCATTCTCACAGAAAATTGCGCCGGACAGACAGACACACAGACAGAGAAATAAAAGATTTTAGTAATATACATTCCGTATCTTGTGTTTTTACTTGAAATTTTATGTTTTGTTTATGACCTTATAATCTCGAAAACTCACTATCTCGAATTTTTTTAGCGTCCCTCCAACTTCGACATATCGAGACTCTACTGTATTTTAATTGTGCAGCTACTATATAGATACATCAAGCTTTGCTATAGTTCACTTCATATAAGGACTTCCACCAATGAGACCATTTTGAATGAAATACTGAAATATTGTACTTCATTACATAAAAGTCTCGTTGGCATTAAAACAACAAACGAATATGTTACAGGTCATTCAACAGCAGTTACTTTGTAAAAAACTTAATAACGATTTCTAAAAATAAGTCCCATTTATACAAACAGATCGAATAAAAATTATTCAGTTCCATAAGATGTCAAATGAATACGAAACAAACAGAAATATCAGGAGAGCATAAACGAAGTTATGAAAATCTTCTACAGATGTGACACACCTGCTTCACACTTTGGTTAAAAGAGTGCTACACTTGCTTCTACAAATTCAAGGAGAAAAAAAGGCAATTTTATTATTTTAGAAAGCCACATAGTGTTATGAGTTCTGGTGTAGCTTTTCGTAAACGTTAGTTCTTATCGGTCAAACTAAACCAGTCAACAAAAAAACAGCTCAAAGGGGTTTGGAAATTAAGAAACTCAGAAAAGAGTTGTCCAACAGATAAAGCAATTGGTATTAAGCAATGTATGTCTTTTTTTTTTTTTTTTTAATATTACGAGTAATTAAAAGGGCAAGTAGTTACTGAAGTTATATACCTACATCTAGTTTTTAATAATATTAAACCATGTAAATTAAGATTACGAAGCGGATTAATGTGTATTGTTAGATGCGAATTACATAGAAATTCACAAGGAAAATTTTGCAATTACAACAGTTAAATCACCTCTTGATTCAAAATATGCGCGCGCACATATAAAGTAACATTATTGAGTCCTGAGGAAAGTACGCTAAAGAGATTCTAACAGCTTCCCATAGAGAATCTGGAACAACAGAGACAAGCGTCCTGATGCTGAGAAAGGAATCAATGTTCAGGTTCAAATAAGATGATCAACGATACTTCACTTTATCTCGCTGCTAGGAATACTATATTTGCATTTAGAACCAGATACAAACTGGCTTTACAGCCAAATGCTGCTAATAATAATAAACATCAATCCTTAGACTCCGCATGTCTGGCGACCACTGTGCAAGATGGTGGAGGCGGTGCAATGATCTAGGGAATGTTTTCCCGGCCATTGATAACCACAGATTCACGTCTGAATGCCCTAGCGTACCTAAACATCGTTGCTGACCAAGTGCAACCATTCATGTTGACAGTTTCCTTAGTCAGATGGTTACTTCCACTAGGATAACCGAATACATACAAATCCCGAATCACTATAGAATGGTTCCACGAACAGGACGACTTTCATCTGTTATAGTTGCCTTCTGAGCCTTAGTCAATTTAACGACCCATTACCCAAAATGATGGGTTTCAGGTCGAAGGGTCTTCATGGTGATCCATCCAGAGAACAAACATCAAAAGAAGACAAAAACCACCAAATCAAAAAATATCTAACAATCACCAAAAACAAATAAAAAACTTTAGAAATTTTAATAATCTAAGAGGCAAACGAAATAACGCAACAATATCAAAAATTAAAATCCAACACCACAACCCAGTACAGGACAGACATCAAAACCAAACAAGAACCACCAAATCAATAGAAAAATATTAAACCACCACCAATAACAAACTAAGTAAAAAAAAAAACAAAAAAAAAAAAACCATGATTAAAAAGTTGAATACACAGTTAAAAAGTAACCCCTCCCCCTCTATAAAAGCTATCAAAAATTAAAAAGCAGAAAAAAAATAAGAAACCGCAACCAATCAAAAAAAAAAAATTTAAACCAAACCACTAATAACAAACTGAATAAAAAAAACCATGATTAAAAAGTTTAATACACAGTTAAAAAGTATCCCCTTTAAATCAAAATTTAAAAAACAAAGAGAATAAAAACCGCAACACGGCCTTACACGCGAAACTCCAGCATATGAGGAAGCCAGAGGAAGGGTACCAGAGACAGGAAAAGGGAAGGAAAAAAGACAAAAAAAAAAAACAAAAAAAAACCAGCCCTGGGAGATTAAAAAAAAAAAAAAAAAAAAATTCCATCACAGTCAGACAGTTAGCCGGGGGGTGCAGACGGCAGGACCGCACCCGCCATGGAAGGACCGTCAAAGACCCTACCCAACCACGAAAGGTCAAGTTCGCGGTCCACCCGCTGCATTGTTCCCCATGCCCGAAAAGCCCAACTGCCCGGAAACAGAACAAAAAAAGATGAGATCTGCCTTCTGAGCCTGCGGATCTCAATCCTATTGAACATCATTTGGAATGAGCTGGAAAGAGCTATTCGCTGCAAGGCTCCACCTCCGTTGAATCTCCAGGAATTGAGACATACACTCATGTCTGCATCTCATGTCACGTCCACCATTCCTACACAACGTTTCCAGCATCTTGTGAAATCCATGCCTAGACGATTTCAGGCAGTTTTACAGGATAAAAGAGGCTCCACAACTACAGTAATGTAGTGTTACTATAAATAGGTGTACCCAATAAATTGTGTGTATGTATGTGCACATACTTGTCCAGTAGCTAAGTTTTTTTTTTTTTTTTTTTTAATATCTGGAGTGAGATATTAAACACAAATAGTTTTAACACAAATAGTTGTTGAGTATTTAGAAGATCGGTAGTTTTTTTTATAATTTTTCATTTCGTATCAATTATTTCAAGTGGTCCACGGGAAAAAAAGGCATTAGTGAAAACCATAATTTTGAGGGTAGGGGGGTAGCAAAACAAAAACAATTCGACCGGATTTTATGGAAAATGTTTATTTTGATTTATTCTAATTAACTGTTTTATGTGTCAAAATCTTTCGTTGACTAAAAAAATGCATTTTATTGACAAATTGAAATCTATAATAAGCCAAAGCATTTTTTCCACATTTATATCTTTTCCCCGTATCATGTTATTTGTATTAGTATCTTTTTCCATATCTGTTATTTCTACACATTTAGCATGTTATTAATACACATTTACTGGCTGGCGTACAACTCAAAATACAAAGAAAGCCCACAGTAGCTGAATACAATATGTTTAAGGATTTTTTTTTAAGATGTGAATTAACATTTGAATAATAAATAGTTTAACGTGCATATGAACACAAACGTTCCGAGCAAGAAATCAAGGCCACCACACAAATACAAGGTGGCCATAAAATCACTTTCCCTGTTTGGAGGCATCTGCAGCGAAAACTAATGAACGGAATGAAACCAAAATTCAGATGTAGTATATTGACGGCATGGGTAGAAGAATTCTGCAAAAAAAAAAAAAAATTAGTACCAAAAGTCACCAACAGGAGAAAATTCGGCGCTGCTGTCACTCTAACCTAGAGATTATGCAAATTTTCTAGTGCAGAAGTGACAGCAGCGCTACTTAGTCCTTTTAAAAAAGGAAGAGCGAACGTTCAGTCAAGCAGCTCGTGGATTGACTGTTGAATTGTACCGTACTCAATACGCGGCCTACCTTACTTCAATGTACATTACTTTTAAAGCTATTTTACACTAAAGAGTGCAATATAGCGGCGGCTGTTAGGGACTTTCGAAGACTTCATAACCCACGTAAAGGCCCAATATCCGCTGTAGCACTGCGAGCTATGATTCATAAATTTGAGGAAAGTGGATAGCTAGGAGTGACAGCCGACGAAAACCAGCATCAGGTTAACACAGTAACAGATGTTGCCACTGCAGTGTTCGACGACACAGGGACTAGTAGTGGTCCAAGCGCTCGTGCAATAGCTCGCCAAACCGATATGCCTTTTGGGACTGTCTGGAAAATCTTACGGAAAATGCTGTATTTCTATCCGTATAACAGTCGTGTGAAAGAACAAAAACCTACAGATTATGATAAGCGCCTGACTTTCGCGCTAACATTTCTTGCCCAAATGAACATTAACAATGATTGGCCTTGGAACATATTGTGGGGAGATGAGGCTCATTTTTATCTGAATGGGTCAGTTAACATTCAAAACTGCCGAATCTGGGCATGTGAACGTCCCTCAGTGATTCATCAAGTGCCACTGCATTCTCCAAAAGTAACTGTGTGGTGTGGATTCACGGCAAAGTTCATATTAGGACCATACTTTTTTGAGACTATGACTCCTACGGGTCCTGTTACCTGTACCATTAATGGAGAGAGATATCTGCAAATAATGCATTCCTGAATTGCAACAAAGACAATGCTCACACTCGACATGTTATACGCAAGATGGAGCACGACCACATTTATGCAGTACAGAACCTGTTATGCTGGCATTTCGGGAATGAGAGGGTTATCAGTCAATATTTTCCGATGGAAAGGCCGCCCCGTTCCCCGGACATGACCCCATGTGACTTTTGGTTGTGAGGGTACCTGAAATCCTTTGTGTTTACTGGTGGCATTACAAATCTGCATTCGTTAAAGGTAACATACGACGGACTGTTACAAACATCCAAACTGGCAATTTACGCGCAGCAGTAGAGAACGTCATACACCGCAGGGTCGTCATGTGGTTTGTTGGCGCCCGGGGCAAGATTTCGTCAGGCGCCTCCCCCCCCCTCAATCCCACCCAGGGCCCCTAGGCACTTGATATTTGCGCCCCCCCCCCATCCCGAAATTTACAACCAAAAAAAAAACGGAATCTCCGATTCAACAACAATGGTTTTATTGGCGCCCCCCCGATCTGCCTACGGCTCTGCATACACGGGATGCAATTTGTTATACACAAGAAAGGTCAGCACATTGAAAATGTTGCCCTTGGTCCATAGTACCCTAATGATTGATTAATGTCGGTAATGTTGATAACAGATTGTTAACAAACAATAATGAGGCGTTGACATGGGAAAGGTAGTAAGTAAAAAAAAAAATCATTATTCAGATTTTTCATTGAAAAGGAAGTAAGACATATCGCCAATGGCGTGGCAATGGCAGTAAGTCAAAATTTTGAGTGATGTAGTTCCTACGAACGATCCAGGATAGCACCTCTGATAAGTATACATAAGCTGGCGAAACTGTTTTTTGCTTCCCCTGGAAAATTTGCTTTTCAGGACTTACTACCTTTCCCATGTCAACGCCTCAATTGATGATTAAAGATTGTTGTAATGTTTCAGAACGTTTTCTGAGTCTCAAACTCCATTCATTACTGTAAGTTCATAAACTTTCATAATCCTTTGTACGTGCGTTCATTGTAATTATTCACCAATTTACTGGTTCCGTCAGTGCCAAATTTTCTCCTATCGGCAATTTTTTTTTTTGCAGAATTCTACTCCTCATGCCGTCAATAGACTACACCTTTATTTTGGTTTCATTCCATTCAATAGTTTTCGCTGCAGATGCCTCCAAACAGGGAAAGCCACCTTGTACATTTGTAAACTATATATTACTAAAATCTTTTCCATCTGTCCGGGTATGCCTGTGTTATTGTAGCGAATGCAAAAGGCGCAACTGTTGTGATTTCCAATATTCAGAATGGTAATGCAACAATGGAAAAACAGGTGTTCAGTTTTCATTGTTGCGAGGAAGTCGACAAATGCAAAATGAGCATTGTTGAACTTCAAAATGTTGCATTCCCTCCTTCAACAATGGCGCACTATCAAATAATGAATTCATACAAAAAGGAATAACAAAGCTATTTGCTCAACTATTCAACAAATCATAACCGTTTTCATTGGAAGCGATTCCTCTGGGCTTACCCGTTCTCTTAAATAACAACCAATATAAATTCCTAACCTTATTTTTACTATAAACTCAAATTGTTAACAGTAAATAAGGTTAGGAATATATATTGGTTGTTATTTAAGAGCACGAACTATTGTATATTTTCATACATCACATATTATAAACGATATTGTGAAATATATTGAGAAGAAACGATTGGAAAGAGCACAAGAGACAGATTTGGATCGAAAGAATGAAGCCGAACGTAAAAGAAGGCCAAGAGCTAAGGAGACAACGGAAGAGACACAAGAGAGACAGAGATTAGACGTCGAACGACATCAGGCAGACAGAGAGAGAGAGAGACACAGAGACTTTAGGTCTCCGAACTCTACTTCATCTAACATCCATCTCAACATATCTTTTCTTCAAACACCTATATCGATCAATCTGTACACGGGGGCCTAGTAAGTTTATAAATTAAAAATCACAAGCATTTCATTTTCAAGCTAGAATAAGCAGTTAGGACACGAGAACAGGATCACGTGATCGCTAGGGTGATTTCATTTGAAGGGAGAAAAGATGAGTTATAATGGTCTCACTATCGCCACATCCCGTCTTACTTATAAAGTTATTATAAATGTATTTGCCTTGATTTCTTACAATTAACATATGTTTACAATATAAAAAAACCAAGGCAATTAAGTTGTCTTACCCCCACTTAAGTGGATTGCGGTGCTTATAGGTCAAGCGTTTGGGTGAAGTTTTTTTTTTTTTCTGTTTTGAGGTTTTCTTTTTCCTACAGCTTTTTTCTTCATTGGAGTGAGTTTCATTGATCTGTAGTTAGGTTGTGAGGGAAAACTACTTTTAAATTCTAATTTTCTGATTGAGCTCCCATTATTTTGTTAGTAGTTTCATCCACATTGGCTAATGTGAGCAAATCACCCTAGCAACAACTATTCCATTTTGGGGCCATTAAGTCTTCCTACGTGTAAACATTAGGATTTAGTTCAAAAATACCACTCGGTTCGTATCAGTGTTGCTTTACATTGACTCCTATGATAATTTAAACAATAGCTGCATAGTTTTACATAGATCCTCAAGATCTACACCGGGCATTCATACATCACATCAATTAAGAATTACTCGACCGAGTGCCTTTAGGCACTGTGCATGCTTCTTCTAAATAAACTAAAATTTTAGTGGCATGTTGTTCAGTCATGGAGCGATTTATTTAAGAGAACTGGAATCATAATTTTTGATAGCTAATGTGTTAATATTGTAAACAATTATGTAAGGTTTAGATAGTCACAGAAAAATAAACAAAATACCGAATAATATCGTGGTCACTGTTTACACTCCATCCAGTCCAATATATTTTTGAATCGACCATGATTAGTATTGACCTATTTTAATATTTATTGCACATCATTAAGCATGCTCTGCTCATTCCCCTGTTCTCCAAATTTTAACTGAATAATATTGCTCCTTCTTTATTGCAACTTTCAATTCTATCAATCCCTAATATTCAGAGCTATTAGATATTTTGATGAGTCATTCATTTCCAACTATGTCTAGGTGGCTAAGAAAATTCCATTTTCTGATATTGGATGTTTAAATTCCGAAAATTTTGATATGACTAATCACAATTAAAGGAGTTGCAGATAATGGTCCAAGCCGCTTTTTTCTCCAGGAAACTTTTCAGATATGACATTGAGAAACTTTCAATTTTAACTTTGCCCGATTTAAATTTAAATGGCATCGTCTGAAATTTTTCAACCACCTAAGGAAAAAAACCAACACAAAATGATTTTATGCTTCCCATTGACAATCAAACATAGTTCCCTGATAATCAATCTGACTAAAATTGCTCTGAAACTCAAATAAGGTAAATAGTTTATGGTAAGGTAGTAAACCAGTAAATCAGCAGTTTACAAATGAAGACTGGGATACACTACTGACCAAGTTCATACAAATCTTCTTGCAAAAGCTATAGTACTAGAACATTGATGTCTTCTTTACAAGTGTGCAAATATCATAAGATAGCAGATTCAGCAGAATCTATATACAGTAAAAGCTCGTTAAGTCGTTACCCGGATAAGTTGTCACTCCGTTTAAGACGTTGTTTTCCTTTGGTCCCGACAAAGTCTCATACACAATAATGTAAAATAACCCTCCTTTACCCGTCACCAAATTTAATTCTACTCCGGATAACTTGTCACCCTCAAACATGGCCAAAAGCATCTTTCTTCTCTATTTTGCATGCCATCATGTTGTCTTTTCAGCCCCGCCCCTTCACTTTAAGAAAGTCAAGCCTTTACGACCACGCCTGTCACTTCGGGGGATTTGGATTCTTGGAATCTCGCTGCTAATCATTCAAAGCACACTTCTCGCTGCGACTCTGTCGAGTGTAGACGTTTTTCTTGACCGCTCCTGAGTGTGACAGTATTTCACAGTATTTTTACCGCTCTAAGGGCTATTTTTTTCTCTTGCAGTTTCATCGTAGGATTACGTTTTTAACATGCCAGGGAAACAAAAACTTACCTCGTTATCTTTCAAAGAAAAAAAAAACAAACTTAATTGCACTTTTTGAAAAATTAAATGTTTCGAAAACAGCTTTTGCCAAAGAACACCATATTCCCAGGACTACATTAAACGATATTCTTTCATCAAAACAAGTAATTGAAGAAGCAGCAAAGACAAAAGAAAGAGAATGAGGAAATCGAAGTTTGACGAGATCAAGGAGGTTTTAGTTCGATGGCTACAGCATGCCAGATCGCAAAATGTGCCGATTTCTGCCGTGATTCTCAAAGAAAAAGCCATGGAAATTGCTAAGGAGTTGAACATTGAAGTTTTCG
Organism: Thereuonema tuberculata; assembly: GCA_023159025.1. NCBI lineage: Eukaryota > Metazoa > Arthropoda > Chilopoda > Scutigeromorpha > Scutigeridae > Thereuonema > Thereuonema tuberculata. The sequence continues at coordinate 109,568,516 of JAFIDM010012231.1, forward strand.
GTGGCAGCAATTGTTGGCTGGAACGTTTCAAAGACAGACATTGCCTTTCTTTTAAAAACTATAAAAAGTGTTTTTGTTTTGTTTTTTATTATTTTCCACTCATTCATTTGCATGAATTGATTTTTGAAAATCTTGTTTTTCTCACCGAATCCTACAGCAATTCATGAAAATACTGTATTTGTGTTTTTTGTTTTTTCAAAAATTCCCACTCCGCTTAAGTTGTCAAAAATGATTGGTCCCTTGAGTGACGCCTTAACAAGGTTTTACTGTATTAGTATGGAACAATTTTTAATTATCTGTGACTTGGATATCACCATCACCTATCATTCATGTGTGGTTTGCCCATTTTCTCTGTTTCTCTTGTTTTCCGAGATCTTTAGATTCTCCCAAGTATTTGGTTGTGGATCACCTTCATGAATCTATTTCTGCTCATTTTCTCTGTTTCTCGAGATCTTTAGGTTCTCCAAGTATTTGGTTGTGGCTCGCCTTCATGAATCTAATCAATTGTCTCATTTTTGCAACTCTTAAAACCATTCTTTTAAATGACATTTGGGAAAATACTTAAAAACTTCCTCTTAACGTTGTTATGAACAATGTAAATTATCAAAGCACTTTCAATTGCAATGTCTTGTTTCAAGCAATCCAAGTTTGGAGCATCTTTTGTTAAAACAAAATCCAATCCGTAAGTAAATCTAAATAGTAAAAAAATAGCTATAAATTCAAGAAATTGCTTTGCGACACAGCAACTTCTCGTAAATTTATTAACAATCTAACTGAGTTGCATTTATGTTAAGTATTATTAAACTGTTGCTTATTGGTTTAATTCAGATAATTGTAAATGGGATGTATTGAAATTAAAAATCAATATTATTTTATAAAGAAAGAAAAGTACAATATATACAAATGCATTACATCATAACTGCAAAAAAAGAAATAAAATTCAAAATTATGAAATGCGGCAAATTATGTACTACTGAAATTTTCACTCATTGATCTTTATTTTATGAAAACTGAATGGTCATTAACTTTTCCATATAAAATAGTAATTAAAATAAATTTCTGGATCTATTATTTTTACATTGATATTTAATAATGAAATTCATTATGTACAGTGATGATAATTACTGATACAGAATATTATTACAATAATGTTAAAAATCATAGAGAATATTTGTTACTAAGGATTATTTTTGTATGACAATTTGCACATAGACAGAAATTATTCCCTTGCAATCAGCAAAAAGTTTACTCATAATAATACTGTCCAATTATTAAAATTTGCCTATACACTGTGGCGACTTTTCCTGTACTGGCAAAAGATTCAATTATTTATTTATTTTTATATATATATACATTATATACATGTAAATAAACATGTATAAATATATAAACATACAAACATATACAGCTTAGTAATTGTACATGTGTATGCCATGAATAGATTCAGTGAATTCAAATCATTCTCTAATAATAGCTAAAGTGAATCTGTTTTAATGTCTTTGCTGTATATACATAAAACACTTAATAAATTATTTTCAGGGAACTTCTTCCAGTGGAACTAAAGCTTTTTATTCAGATATAAATAAATCATTACTATATCCATTTCAATAGAAAATAAAAATAAATTGCTTTTATTTTAAATAATAAACTTTCTTTTACAACAGTCTTATTAAATATCTTAAGATAGGAAATTCATTTCTAATGCTTTATATTTTAAAACATTTAAATCTCTGTAATGATCCTTTTAAGAATTTCATAAACATTTCATTATTCCTTTTCATGATTTGATTTCATGCACTAACACTTAAAAAAGTGAAGAAACCACAAAAATGTCAGCACACACAATGCAAAACTCTCAACATGACCCACCAAACAAATTCTTTTTTGGATGAAGACTTCTGACAGTAAGATATAAAAATAAAATTTCAAGTCGTTCAGTGCTATCTACTTGGATGATTTCGCAGTTAAGTGTTCTCCTAATCTCAAGTAGAAAATAAAGTCTTTTTCACTTATTCAGCAAGTTTCTCCCCCTATTTCTTTGTAGAAAAATAAATATTCAATTTTCTCTCCAGGAAACTATAACGGTCAGTAAAGAAATCAGAAAAAGAAAAAAAAATTAATTCTGTTCATTTTAATCTCCAAATTTGAATATCACTTCAATTTGTAATTATCATAATAATTTTGATGAAAAACAAGCACCACTTTGATTACTCATAACAGAAAAGGAATTAAAGGTACAAATAAATTTTTTCATGATCAATTGGTGTACTTTGTAATGAACTAAAGATGGAGGGGGGAAAGGTTATCTTACAAAGGTTAATTGGTATTTGGCAAATTGAAAGCCTAATTTGAATGGGTTGTTACAGAAAATTTGCTTTCCTGAATCAATTTGTGGAAAAAAAAAAATAAGCTTCTTTTGTGCATTTATGTTTGAATCCTTAATTAAATTATTCGTTATGAAAAAGCAATTTTGAGTTTAATACATGTTGCAAAAAGTTGACTTCATTTTTTGTGTATGATCTTCAAAAACAGAAAAAAAAAAAAAAAACCCATGCTGTTCAACTTTCATTTTCCTAAAAAAACAATAAATATCCGATTCTCAGTATTGAAATAACTGTAAAACGTATTTTGCAAAGGTAAAAGTTCTTGCCAATTGCCAATTCTTTTCAAGGATCTTGCAACATATCACTTGTTAAAGATTGCTAAAAGTAATAATTGCACAATAATTATCTTTGAAATAAAAATAAATATATAGTTGTTTCTTAGACCCTGTTACATGAATATACATTAAACTAACTACTGATGATTCTTGCATAAACTATTACTCAGTAGTCCCAGAAGAATACTTTTCCATTGCTTAACAAGGGACAATAAAATAGTAATAAGAAAATTTCTCCTTTTTTTTTTAAAATATTTCCCCATTCTTTGAATTCACCTCTGAATAAAGCATGCTGCCATTCATCTAAAGCAGTCACTGAAATATATGTACATAATTACATGTGCTGAAGTAGGAGTTTATGTATCAGTTCAGTCCACATTTTAGGCCTTGGTTACCTGTTCTTATGATTCAACAGTAATTCATAAAGTCTGTACATAGTTTAAGTCAGTCATGTGAAAATTGATAATGGCATCCAAGTCTTGGATGCACTGTGAAATATGTAAAATTGAACATCAACAACAAATAAAAAACTATGGAAAAAAAAAGTAATTGGAAGGAAAAATGCTCTGTACTTAAATAACAATTTAGCAACAAATAATTTTGCTGCTCTTTAAAAAAAAAAAGAAAAAGAAAAAAAAAGTGAGGAAAAAATTTTAAATGAATCAAGAAAACACAATCACATAAAATAACAAAGAAATAACTTCTATAAGAAGCATTTCTAAAGGAAATGAATGCTCAAGTTCAATCACATAGAATGAAGTAATGGTCATTTTTTTTTTTTTTTTTATAAAAAAAAAAAAAAAAAGTGTCTATTTTTTTTATTATTTTCTTTTTGGGGTTCCAATTTCTCTCCTGAGAAAAGTCTTTTTTTTTTTATATAATATAGGCAGTCAATATGCTGCAGTGCACATTCCGCAGTTCTGAAACATGCCTAGGAAGTGCAAAACAGGATAACTTGTAGCACTCTTAACGTTTATGGCATCGATAGCAATAAAAAAAATTCAGTGTCGTGACTGATTAGGAGTCCTTGAATCTCCAGAAAATTTGTTTTCAGATCCTTGTCTCCGATCATGATTGCTGTTGTCGCCTCTCCAATATTCACCACGATCATCTGGCTTTCGGCGTCTGGGATCTGGATGACCATGATGTTGATTAAAAAAAGATGGTCCTCCCATAGGTGCCATGTGTCCAGGTGGAATAGGAGCCATATGGCCGCCAAAGGGAGGGGGAGGATGATGAGTACCGTGCATGAAGGGTTGTGGAGGCCCATGATGAGTTTGGTGATGAAATCTAAAATAACAAAAAAAGTAAATTAAAGACAGAACTTGGCAAAAATGATTTTTATCGGTTTGTTTAAAAAAAAAAAAAAAGTGAAGAAAGAGAAAAAAAAAAAAAGGATTTTTAGAGAAATCATAGGAAGCAGCTACTATCAAAGGTTCAAAAACTGCTTCGTAGTTAAACATCCTTCCAAGATATTATTATTTATTTTTTAATTTTTTATTAAACGATGAAAATAATCATCGTTTAATAAAGTCAGATGAAAAATAATGTTTTGAGGATATTCAAACTAGAATGTTAACAATGGTCATGTGAAATATAAAAGCGAGGACGACAAGCTGATACGAAAAGCTGTCTTGTCAGCTAGCCTACTTATACATACCCTATCACTTACTCAAACCTATTGTTGTAGCAGATAGGATGCATACTTGCAAAAACTGAGAATGTAAGCCTTGCCCTCTCAGTGGTGTTTGATAATGAGCATGTTACACCTAAACTTAAATCTTTTACATAGTCAGATCAGTGAGGTCAAAGACATATAAGCAATTACAAGGATAGCTCAAACAAGTAATGTACTAAGACGACTTCCTAATTTTATTTACAATTTTGTTGCACTATTATTTGAGATAATTTAACAGAATCATCCACAATTAATCTAGACTTTGTATACAAAAGCTTTTGAAGTAAAAAAAAAAAGAAAAAAAAAGTGAACTATCCCAACATTAATTACTGAATATTCTACAATGACTACTCCTTTTATGGTATATGTATTGAATTAGCCTGTTATATACACTGAACCATTTGGCAGGTTACAGACTCATTCATTTTTCATTAAACATTAACAAATATCTAAAGATATGCAATCTGTCTGTCAGTAATTGCTGACAACAATCAAAATATAATTTAATTTCCAGAGGATTCTAACACCATTTTCTTATCAGTGTTGTACTGTCTTGTCTTTTTATTCTAGTGTATGTATACATTGTTTTCAAATTTTTAATTTATCTTTTTTCACAGAGAATTTACTGTCAGTATTGCAACTGATAAAAATCATTAACTTTACCCTGAAATATGCAAAGGTGCTCATCTACCTCTAGTTAAAATTCTGGGGAAAATGATAATTTTTTTAATATTACTATAAGCATATGATATTCTGATAATGTCCTGCCTTTATGAAGAATACTGTACCTTATGTCTTATTTTAATTTAAGCAGTAATTTGTTTTCATTTTAATTCTCCCTCCCTTTCTTTCTATTAGTCAATTTTCCTTAAAAATTCTGTAATAAATATTTTGAAGTTATTTTTTTTTTAAAGTTAGATTAAGGAGTAAAATTTGAATATTAAAAAAGAAAAAAAAAAGAAGTAAAATTTACAATAAAATAATACTGGGCAGCAAAAAATAAAGAAAATGATTGAATCATATGGCACTTTGCATATTTGGGGCCAAATTTTAATGTAAATATATATTTTTTTACTATTTTAAATTTAAATATTTTGATAATAAATAATATTAATTATTTTTTGTTTCGTAAATAGTTACTATGAAACAGTAGTTAATCAGTCATTGGTTATCCTACTTCCAAGAACAAAATGTAAAAATTAAAATTCTAAAAATAAATAAAATAATTGGTAAAATTTTTATTACAGTAAGTAAGATTCAAAACAATATCCATAAGGACGGAAGGAGAAATTCAATATTTACGAGGGCCGTTCAATAAGTAATGCAACACACTTCTTCTTCTCGGCTAATATTTGATGAAAAAAACGTGAAATTTTCTGCATGTACAGTATTTTCAAACATTCCCGCACTTTCTCAAATTGTTTCATCATTCTCCGCTGTGCGACAATCGTCTGTAGTCGTCAAAAGAATGAAAAGGGAAGCTGTCTGATCTCCCGCGCTCTGCCCAGCTGAACACAGCTATGACTCCTGCAATGTTACAACGTGCAACGATCAACTCAGAAGCCTATGTAAAGACTTAAGAAACTGAGGAACCGATTCTAGCGTGTTCATGGCCACAAAGACGTGAATAAACTTCTCCTGCTCCACAACAATGCTACACCACACTCAAGTCTGTATATCCACATGGAGATCACAAAACTTCACTGGACTGTTCTCCCTCATCCACCATGTGGCAGCGATCAGGAAGTTCTTGATGCAGTAAGAAGTTGGCTGAGGCACAGATCAGTTGAGCGGTATCTTTAAGGCATACAAACTCTGACATCTCGATGGCATAAGGCCATAGATTTGAATGGATATTATGTCGAAAAATAGTTAGCTAAAGAACTGAAGAACAAGGTGATGTATTTAAAACTGTACTAAAACAAATCTACTTTGAGAAAAAAAATGTGTTACATTACTTATTGAGTGACTCTCGTATAATACTTTTCATTTTATGAAAAGCTGGATGATGTAAATTGTAAGATCATTTATTTAATGTTGCTGAAGGCTTACTAAAAACACTGAAAAAACTTATAAGACTTTTCAGCAATATTAAAATTACTGATATAATCGAAAAGATTTCCTATATGTTTATTTACAAATAATGTACAGGAGATTAACATATATAAATCTAAAATATATGGATGATGAGTATACTGTAAGGAAAAACCAAAAGGTAGCAGAGAAGCAAAATGAAAATTTAGTTTATCATTAAAGACAGAGGGAATTAGTAAAAGGGAAAAACAGCAAGAAAAAGTATGCTAGGATAACTATCTTTGTATTCATTTGCTTTGGGATTGGCTTTAACATTGAAGCTTATTATAAAAGGCCTTTTATTACTAACTTTCTTTTCTAATTATAGCTTGTTTATTTTGAACTTGCAATTTCTTGTTCCAGTGATTTTTTTGTTACTACAGTAACATCTTTCTTAAGTGACATATATCAGTGGATACATTTGGGTTTGCTTGCTGTTGTCAAAAATGTAAGGAGAAAAAAAATCTAATTATTTTTCTAGTTATCTAATTTTTAAAATTTAAAAATATTAGGAGCATTACATTTTCAGAAATGAGGGAATAGTAGCTAATGCCAACAGATACCTAAACTTAAAGAACTACCAAGTGGCTGAAAAGTCACATGATAGCCAATGGGGAAAAAAATATCAAAGTGGATTTAGAATTGCATAAAAAGTTTTTTAATATTATCTGAATAATGCAACCAAAAATAATAAATTTCCAATTTCAGTAGCATTAACAAATATGTGAATACAAAACATTCTTGCTAAGTATTAATTACTACTTAACTGTTTTGTATCATCCTATTTGTTTTTATGATCATTTTTATTATCCAACTAAATTATTCTTCTGATTTAAGTAATTTTATTAGCTGTAAAACATTTCAAATTCTTCACCCATCTTCTACATTTCAGTGCATCCTCAACAAGTAGTCAGTCTACTTGCAAGTTTGCAATTTTTCATATTAATGTATTCCTATTAAGTATCGTATATTTAAGAGATAGGGGGAAAAAAAAAAAACCAAAGAAATTATTTTTTATTTTATTTATCGAATAGAATGCTTCAATGAATTTATAACTATTAAAAAACTTGATTTACAAAAGCTTTAATGAAAGTAATTTATTGGTTTTATCTTATAATAATTACAATAATTTAGCGTGCAACTTTAAAATGAGTCTATTACGCCAACTTCAGCATGAACTATTATGTTACTATGGTGAATTAATGAAAACTAACACCAGTTACATGATCAATAACTATGAAAATAAAACACATTTTTCCACAAAATTGGAATTTTTTGGTTTTCTCTTAGTTATTAACTCTGTTTAGAGCATTCTTTATTATTATTATTATTATTATTATTTAATATTTGTTACTATTCATATTGTAAATATTTTTTTTTTCATCTACAAGTGGTAATTTTTTATTTTCATGGCTATTGGTTTATCTGCTTAATTTATACAATGTATATACAAACAACGATTTTGTAATTCATTACCACTGACCTGGGGTCTCTCTTATCACCATGCATTCGATGATCCCCTTTTTCTCGGTTGTAATTATGATACCTATTGCCACCAGGATGATCCCTCCTGTGGTCATTATTATACCTAACAGTGAAATGCTGGTTAATCAACTTTGAATAATAGTATAGATCAATTAATTTCACAAATTGACTTAAAAAGTTAGATTATTCATTTCACTCTCCTACAACCACAATCCCAATTAGTTTTGAATTTTAGATTTGAAAGCCTTTGCAATAGGAAATAGTTCATTACAAGTGGCAGAATCAATTTGCTCCTCCAAAAGCAACTTACCTATCTTTATTATACTCTCTGTTGCCAGATCCACCGCTATGGCTCCAGCGATCAGTGCTTGTAGAAGAACCAGATGAACCAGAGCCAATGTTTTCCCTAGAAGGATTCCCATGATTTCTGTGAGGTGGGACTGCATAGCTATTGTGACGAGGACCATTATTAGATGGCCTGCAAACATTAAAAAAAAAAATCCAGAATTTAATAAGTAGAAATTAAAAATCTAAAATAAATAAAGAAATGAAAGCCTCTCTTTTATTCTCAGAATACAGAAGAATCTCAATAATAAATATTTTAAGGCTATACTTAGGTTAGTTACAAAATCGAGCATACTGGGGAGGGGGGTTAGTAACTACAGCACTACACCTTAAAATGGGAGCAAATTTCATTGACAACACTTTAGGTGTAGAGTTTTTTTCTAAACAAACTAAATCTGTTCTTAATCTTACACGTACAGTAGCTAGAGGTTTACTTTAAAGGATCATTATATATCTGCTGAGTTTGCAGATAAGCTTAAAGATAGTTACCTCAAAGTTCCCAATTTAAAGATTTTACCCAAGGTTCACAAAGAAAAGAACACATATTTAATAAATTTGCTAAATATTAATTCAAAATGTTTCCATTTCTAATAGTGCTGAATTGGTATGCAAATTACATAAGCTAACCTTTTCCGATGAGTTTTCTTTTTCTTTTTGGATGGTGAAGACCTGTTTAAATCAATTAATATGGATCTTATTATTAAGGCACTTAATTTTCTTGAAAGTAGGCATCACAGAATTTTTCATTGGTGATTTTTGTAGCAATAAGTTACTTCCTTTAATCAATGCGCTATTTCAAATACAAGTTTTAGTTTTAATAATACCTATTACAAACAGTGACAAGGGCTTTTCAAGGGGCTGTCAGCTTCGGCCATGTTGGCTGAACTATGTATGGACTTCATTGAGGAGACGACTTATTATATATTTGACAATGAAAGGTTCCATATCCCAATCAAAACCCGGTCGTGTTTTAAATTGTCTACATAAGTTTCTTAACTTTTTTAAATTGTTTGTCTTGCCTTAATAACTTTTAATAATGTTAAAAAACTTTTTAACACAAAAAAAAAAAATCTAAAAAAAGTATTTTATTTTTTTAAAAAAAAAAGTACTAAAAAAAAAAAAAAATCCCAAAATTCCGAAATTTCTTTAAAAGTACTTACACGATTTGTAATTTTTTTTAACTTTGGGAGGAATTGAAGTAGCATTGAACTTACCCATTTCGACGATCTGATCTATCACGGTTTCTTTCCCAGTTGTCTCCTGAATATGGCCTCTTGGAAGGTGTGTGATGATCTCTGTTCTTCTCACTATTAGAATCTGTTTCTCGTCGCTTTGTACTACTTGATTTGGAACTAGAAGATTCCTTACTTCCAGATTTTGAACTTTCTTTGGCTTCTTTTAGGTTCTGATTGGAAGAAGAATCTTTACTTCCTGTTTTCGACGACTGACTCGAATCTTTGCTTCCGTGTGATTTAGACTGTTGATTGCTCGACTCCTTATTTGACTGCGATGGCTAAAAATGATTAAGAGAATTAGTATTAGTAGGTTTCTTTAAATCTGATAATATTAGAATCACTACTTAATAGCAATGCTATCATTTTCATTGACTTCAATTAGAGATCTCATTAACTCTACAGATTTGAATGCAATAATAGAAATTAATTTTATTAACATAATTAACAAATTACATTTCTTCTCTCAATTTTATTTGCTGGCAGATTATCCACAGGTAAATATCAACTGCAATCTCACAAATTACAAGTGAAAAATATTTTATTAATTTGAAGTTTTCATAGATCATTGTGTAAATAAAAACCAGTAATGCAAATGTTAAAGAATATCTTATAATACAATCAATTTCAAAACTTACCTCTTCTTTGATTTTGGGGATTTTCTCTTTCTTCTCTTCTTTTATTTCTTTTTCAGGCTTTGGCTGTCCCTGCTTCACCGCATGCTTATACAATTTATGTAATTTTTTTGCATTGAATTCGGTAAATTTGGAGACAAAATACCACAGGTTACTATAAAGAAATTAATAGTGAAATGAGTATTGACTTGAACATTTAATGCTTTTTCTTTCTTTCTATTATCTTTTTTTGTTTGTTTGTTTTGTTGATAATATGAGAACACACACCCATCATCAAATATTGACAATTTAGAAACAGGCCAAAAATATATTACAAAAAGATATAAGTAATTACGAGGATTATACTAAAAATCATGAGCAACAATTTTTTTTAAAAATCACAATTTATTTTTGGGAAAACAAATACATCACATATTTTTTAGACCTTTCTTTATTTTTCACATAAGTCTGGTTTTTTTGGATATATTTTTCCCACTGTTGTGGGATCTGGAAAATTCCCATACGGTCGAACTCCATTCCAGCACTGCTTTCGTGGTGTCCCCCATCGTTTCATAGCATTGGCCTTGCATGCCTCTCTTCGCAGCACTAAAAATGTATGATAATTTTGATGATAATCGGATAGTGATAAAGCCGCGCTAAGCGGCTTAGCACTATTTTTCTTCTAAACAATTTGGTTTTAGAAGGAATCACAGCACTCTTATGGCAAACCGTTCTCTAATCCTTTTTGTTCGCAATCACCAAGCACTGGAGGAATGTGCAATTGCTATTTCTATCGATATTGAGAATGCTTTTAACAATGCATATCATTCTCAGATATTGCATGTATTAAAACGTAAAAGGTGTCCGAGAAATCTCCTTGTTTTAATTTCCTCTTTTTTTAAGAGATAGATCAATTCAATTAAACGATTCTTTTAGATCCATAACTAAGGGTTGCCCCCAAGGGAGTAACCTTGGACTGACCCTTTGGCTAATGGTGATGGAGGATCTTTTAGAGCGGTATGATGATTGGAAAAGGTCCTTGGATATTGAGGGTGCTATTGATGTCCAGGCTTTTGCCAATGATATGGTGGTTCTGATTGCGGCTTCTTCAAATTAATAAGATTGAAAAGTTATGGGAGGCAGGTACTACACAATTGGGCAAATGTTAATAAATTGACCATTAATACAAAGAAAACTGCTGCTATCTTTTTTCCAGGGAAAAAAATGTTTAAAGAAGCCCGTTTTAAAATTGAATAATAATCAGAAAATTAAAATAAAAGATAACTTGAAAATTTTGGATCTTACTTTTATTGGATTTCTGCAGCAAAGATTCCCTTTTTCACAAGAAATTCAATCACAGAACACTGGTGAAATGAAACATCACTTGCAGCTATTTTGTATCAGCTGTCTGTGGTCACGTGATGAAAGCTAATGATGTCACGACTCGCTCATGGCGCTGTCTATAATCTATAGATTATGGCAATGTTCTTGCTTTTTCGTAATTAATATATTATGATTTTTAAAAATTTGTTGCTCATAACTCAGAATGACCCTCGTAGATAGGTAAATGCAGTGGTGGTCAATGAAGGTAAGACTCCCAAAATGAAACTACGTTGACGTCAGGCAGTCAGCCCAACACTTGCAAGCATGTAAACAAAGAAGAAGAAAAAAAAAGCTACTCCTTGTTTTGCAGATGGGTGGATGGAGCCTAGACCCACCTGAAAGATATTTACACTGACATACCAGAAAAACTGAGACACCTGAATAGTAAAGCATAGGTCCATCTTTCGATTGAACTTCATGAACTCTCTGAAGTACCATGTAGATAGTATAGATCATGACTCCTCAAAAGGTCCACAATTCTCTAATATTCACCAGTGAGAAGAGCCCTAACACTGACAGCATACTACATGTGTGCTATTAGAGTCAAATCCAGCAAATGACTGACCAACTCATGATGCCAAACTCAGAAGAAGGCTCTTCTAGGCAAAATTTGGTGACTGCAAACCTGTACAGTGGTGCATTCTCCGGCTAAAAGTTCTTCTCCTCTCTGGTAAATGAATGGCATTAAAAGGTGTAAATGATCTGCAAGGAAGGTTAATCAGTGCCCTATTTAAATAATGTCTATATCAGAGGCCCTAATGCGCATCAACTGAAAACACCCCATCCCATAACACCACCGACAACCTGGACTATCTCTTGTTGGCATGCGGAATCCATTGCCAAGATGAATGAACAGTTCAGTAACCTAAAGACCAGAAAACTTAAAAGAATTTAAATCCTCATAAGTTTTTGAAAATGCTGCATCTTCTCTACACAGTTGTATTTCGGAAACAATTTGCAGTTTCTGCTGGCATAGTCTTTATACTCTTTATTTTTGGACTTTTAGTGTCAATGGCAGAGGCAGTGGCAAAGGTGGGTTCTCAAAACCTGGCCGAGTTACTAAAATCCTAGCCCAAAGATCGAGTGTCATATTTTCCAAACATTAAAAAAAAGAGAGAGAGAGAGAGAAAGAGACTATTTTGTGGACTCTTTTTTCACAGTGCTGCCCAGCACTTTTGCCTCAGTGCTCCTTGCTAAGCCACTGACAAATGAGATCAAATAATCTGCAAACTGAATCCCAGCAAACAATAATGAGACGAGCTCTGGAAATATTTTTGTTCTTTATATTCAAGTTTCACACTGAAGATAATATTCTCTTTTTCTATTATTAGAAGAAGGTGGTGACAAGAGATCATATCTTTGCCTTATAGATCCTGAACGCGGACCAATAGGAAATACAGAAAAACTGTTTGTTTGTTTTTTTAAAAAAGATATTATAATTTTAAACCATTTTATTATTTATTATGGGCATGGATATATCTAAAGTTTATCCTACCTAAAGCAGCTGAGTAAAAATTATAAATGTTATTTTTGTTGGCAACCCTCTTTTTTTTTATTTTCCACTGCACTCTTTTGCTCTTATGACCTTTTTCAATTTGTGTTGGGCTTAATATTCTTGTATCAGTAAGCAAAGCTTAAGTCCTCCTATCGATTGCTTTAGAAATAACTAGAAACTAGATGCTGCATTAATTTTTGTTTATAATTATTGGGAGAAAAATCTTATCAAAATCCAATTTCAATCAACAAAGTGTTTTGAAGCATTTCTTCTTGACAATTTTTCCAAAAACAGTGGCTAACAATAGTCATATCATTGTATTTTGGTATACAAAGGTCTGACAATACCAGCTAATAATATGTGTGAAAATCTTCTTTATTATGACAGTATTATATAATGTAGACAGACTTTTAAGAAACTAGTTTTTTGCTCTACTTCAGCAACAATAACGCAAACTTTTTCAGAATGAAAATTTTATATAATCTATGTAATCCTCTCTATCTTAAAGAGTTCTGCTGTTATTCTTCTAATTTTTACTTCTAGATTAAAAAGCAATTACACCCAAATTGTTGTAAGTCCATATCTGTTAACATTTTGAATAATTAACATACAAGAAAAAAGAAATTGATTCAAGCCTAAACTTTTACTTTCAATGTACTTAACTGAAGTCCATCTAAAATTCTTAATATAGATAAGTAACATTAAGAAAATTTATTAAGTAAATTCTTAGTAAATAAAATAGTGTAAATAACAAAGTATTACCTTCTCCATTCTTTAATTTTTTCTGGAGAGGAATATTCTTGAAGGCACTCATTGATCCTATCTCCAATTTTTAGCAAACAGAGCCTTGTGTGATTCAACTGTTCCTTCTCAGATAGACTCTGATCAGGATTGTCAAGCATTTTAAGAGCCCTCTTTACTGGTCTCATTTTTTCTTTGCACTGAAAGGAAACAACATATTTAAATAAATAAAAAGGCATTACAAATATTTGCGCAAATATTCTGATATTCTCCTTCATTGAAGAATATAAAATATCAAAAGACAAATGCATTCTCAGCATTTTAACATAATGAAAAAGTTCATTAAAAATTACATTGTTGAAACTATTTATATTGTTGATCAGGGAGCTTAATATATATATATATATACATACATACATATACATACACTAATATTATATAGCTGAAGAGTTTGATTCTTTGAATCTCAGGAACTACCAGTCCGATTTGGAAAATTCTTTAGCCTGCTAGATAGCCTGTTTATTAAGGAAGGTTATAGGCTATATAACATCACGCTACAACCAATAGGAGCGGAGCAGTAAACATAAACATCAACCAATCTGTCAAACTGTCGGGCGTGGTGGAGGCGACAGCGTGCTGGATCGGAAGCAGGTTGGCCGCACGACGAGAACCGAACATTACCGAGAAGGGCCGAACTATGAATGCCCAGGTCAGCGAGCGAGGCTCCATGCCGCACGGCTCTCACGTGGTCGGCTCCTTATGCAACAGTTGTGATTCAGCGAACTAATTTTGGTGTTATGAATAGGTAACATTATAGATAAAATTAATTAAATTATGAAAACGTTTCTTCTTTGTTTTAATGACACTTTTCCATAGTATTATAATGGATTCTGCCAATGTACGTAAACCCCAACGTTTAAACTAATTCGATCGAATCAAAGATTGACTGTTGACAATTATTGCTGGGGGACCACAGTGAAAAGTAAAATTACAATTAATTTGTCACAAAAAACAGCAAATAAAATATTAATGGACATTTTATTTTATTAAATAAGTGACAAAAATATATATATTTCTTTTTATTATTAAATAGATGGTATTTATAGTTAATGAGATGCACTTAGTTATGTACTCAAAATGTGTATGAAACAGATATGTAAAATCACAATTTAACGAGGGTGAAACTGTGGGGCACAGCTAGTATATATATATATATGCTTCATACAAGTATTATTAAATGATTCCATGCAAATCGGCTTAAAAAATAAATTTCAGGATATCTTTAAATATTTAAAATAGAATATATTCATTTGTACATCATAGGTGGGTCTTTTTGTCAAAGAGTTCCAGCATATGCAATAAAAGGAATGAAAAAGTTTGGTGTGCTGCGGGATTTTAGGAACTAGATTTGGTGTGCCTCTGGACTGCCGTAAAATAAAAGTACGCCGTTAAGCAAAAAAGGATTGAGAAGCATTGGGTTAAGGAATGCACTGATCATTTATATTATTATCAAAATTTATATAAGAAGTGGGGCAAAGGTATTTCCTTTGAGGCCCCTGAATAAGAAAAAGAAAAAACATAATCTCTCCTTTTATAATCGCAGATGTTTTATAATCGCCTCCTCACCCCCAATTTAGATCGGTCAAAACTGTTATGAGTCAATGATAAAGATCTTGAACCCATGGTGTTGCCATATACTGGTATGGTGGCTGAAGGGCTTACGAAGTAGATGGCAACATATTAATTCTCTTAAAAGACACTAAAAAACAAAATGTTTCTTGATAAAATAATTTTAATTAAAGATAGATAACTTACTGTATTAAAAGTAACAGGGTCTAAGTCGCCTATTACTTCAATTGCATGAGGTTCACTATTTGCAGTGAAATGCATGGGACCAGATGGAAGTTCAGAAGACTTTCCCTTATCTTTAACTTTATCAGAAACCTACATTTAAAAGGAAGACAACAATGAATTTAAAAGAAATCATTCAACTTCCAACACACATATACACTTTTTTTTTTTAATTTGCTTTAGAAATTCCAAAATATTTAACATTTTTTTTTTTAATATAACAGAGAAATTAAAATTTCATATGTGAGATAAAAGATGTCAATTTGCATCAGCAAAAACACCCTTACCAATTATTAAGCAACAAAGCAAATTAAAAAATATATAAATTTGAACCATGAAAAACAATGATTTTTCATAATGCATTATATTATATTGAAAAGTTGTTTTGCTTTTCATCAGCTGTCAGAAGCTGATATCAACCTTAATGTAAATAGTGGCAATAACGCATCACTCAGTACTTTGTATCCACTAGTATGGAACTAGAATCTATACATTACATGTTCCAAAAATAAAGTGAGGACTATCCTTCTTCAAATGATGCTCTCACTCAAGCATAAAATTTTAAGATTTAAGAATCCTTCTAATATTTCAATTTTTTTATATATTAAAATAGTTATTAATAAATGTTACTACATTAGAGAAATTAATTACATTCATCATGATTTTAAACAAGACACTGAAGACTAGTCATCTTCTGCTCCAAACAAAATTTCTTGAAAAAAATCTACAGAAAGTAGCATTAAGGATTCAAATCTATTCATTCACTTGTGCTTTTAATTATATTCTAACTCCCCCTCCCTCTTATTTTAAGTACATTTTGGTCAGGAATTGGAAAAGATAATTTTGTTGAACCTATTTTCGTGTCTGCAAATGCTGATCCTTATATCTTTACTTTGAAACTAAACAAAACCATACTTACTTTCTTAATTTTCTCTTTCTTTTCTTTCTTATCCTCTTTTATTTTCTTCTTTTTCATCTCTACATCGTTATCGCCTGCGGGAGTAACTGGCATTGAATCTTCGTCTTCCATTTTCACAATATCAAGGTCAGCTGTTGAATTTGATTTCGTTTTCCTTTGTTTCTTAGGCAAATGCATCTGCAAGTGAAAAAGCATTAAATAAAAAAAATAAAACATTATTTATTTTCTTTCACCAGTAAAAAATACTTTTGCTTTCCACAAAAAATGTTCATTAAAATTAATAATGTTTGCTTGCATTGATTCAGATAAGCAGTTTTAAAGTTTTCACTTTCTGTAAAGATGGCAATTTGCATTTGAACCTTACATTTGGAGAGAGAATATCATGTAGAATTTTTTTTTTTTTTTTTTTTTTGAGTTGGTAGATATTTGATCAGTTGAGATCATTTCCTTTTATATCAGGAATTCATAAATAATAATAATAATAATAATAAAATAATAGAAACTTATTAAAATGTTAACACTTTTCCTTTGAGTAAACAGAAATACTGATAAAAGTTATTTGAGAACAAGTAAATTTGTAGAACAGTATACTTCAAAAATTAGCAGGATCATAAATTTCATGTGAAAAATTCATTATTTTACTACAAGTTCAATTAATTTACACATAAAAAAATAATAATAAACAAAACCTTACACCACAACAGAACAAAACCATACATCACAACAGACCTGACATCACACTTGTTGATAAGGTCAACAAACAGACCCTATCTCATTGATATTGCAGTGCCTATCAGCAAGAACATGCAGAAAACTCACACAGACAAGATCAGTAAATACACCGATCTAGCACATGAGCTCCAGAAGCAGTGGAGGCAGGACCGAGTACGTGTTGTACCCATCGTCCTGTCCGCCACTGATCTGGTGCCTCACACATTGCACCACAGCCTCAGCACACTAGGACTTCACAAAAACACTAACACTTCAACACAACACGGATAGTTAGAAAATTTATGGACACAACCACACATCCCTAACCATTCTTCCACACTTTTTTTTTTACATTTGACAATATGTGCTTTGGTCTTCGACCAGTCATATTGTCTTTGCTGGGGAAACCCATGGTTTGAAACTTTTACATAATAATAATAACAACAGAAACACACAAATAACATTAAAAATAAACAAAATTTAATCAAAACAAATGAATTAACATTCATCATGCAAAACAAGGCTTAAAAATATAAAGCATTTCAATAATAATAAAGAGGGAGAAAATGACAAAATTCACCGTATGTTGCGAGTAAATTCTATCCAAGCCAGAAGCAAACAGATGTTTGATGAATTCACTTATCACCAATGCAGAAGCAATTTGGCAAAGAGAAGCATCGCCAATGAGAAAAAGCAATTAAAATAACAAAAAAGCAAACACCACTTGAAAAGAACATAAGTCAGAGCTACAAACATATTCAATTAAGCAAATCAAACCAAACTGAACCAAAAAGCCAATAAATGGACAAATAAAGCAGATAATAAGCCAAAGAAGTAAACAAACATAGAAAAAGAAAAGGCCATGATTAACAACAAAAGCAAGATTATAAGCAGAGGTCAGAATAAATGATTTTGGCTAAAGTTAAGGGTAGGGAGAGTAAGGTCAGGAATGACAAACAAATGAGATTTAAAAAAGAGCAACATAAATCTCTTTGAAGAGAATAAATGAACTGAAAATATGAGATATAAGTACCGAAGATACAGAGTTGCTATCGTTGCTGTCATCATTCTCAATGATGGCTTTACTAATGGCTTTCCTTTCTCTGGGAGCTCGCTGTTTTCGAGGTTTTTCCTGCAGAAAAAGTGAATTTCATCTATTGTTTGCATTTTTTTTTTCTTTTACCATTTTTAAGAATTATTATTTCAAAGCAGTGGTTAAACAAACATCAGCACTTTCTTAATTATCCAAGCATAATACATTTAAACAAGAATTTCTTGAAAATGCACCATTACAAAAATAGCAAGACTTACATATAAGCTACTTACATATTGTCTTAATTTACAACAAAATTTAATTTTAAGAAATCAAAATTATCACAATTTTAATCATTAAAACAGATAAAATTTCATATTTACAAAGACTATGAAACTGAATTTAAAATTTTAAGTTTAATGAGCTTCTATTCGGAAAGAAAATGAAAAATTTGTAATAAAAAAAAAGGCATAATCCTAGCTACCTATTACTACAGTCAAACTTGGATAATTCGAACTTGTTTAATTCGAAATTCTGGATAAATCGAATTTTTTGCTCTGTCCCTAGAATTCTGTATGAAAATAATGTTAAAAAATCATGGATAATTTGAATTTTTCATACGATTGTCCTTAAAATATTACGGTAAAAATTGTTCCTGAGACTTTTCTCAGCTAAGATACACTATTTATTTTAACGGACTTTCTAAGGAAAACAAAAGCAAGGGTTGGAATTTATTTTTGTATCAATTGATAGGTTGAATCATATGCTATAACTCAAAGATTGCATTTAATGAAAAATTTAAAAATATCTGCCCTTTTTTTTTTTTTTTAAGTGATGAATAATTAAGCTACTAAAAAATGTTTGATTTAATGAAAAAAAATGTAGCAGTTTTCTTAGATAAAGTTTATGTGTTAAATCTTTGATCGTGGAGTTAATCTTTTTTATTTATCTCTTCTGTTTGAGAGAATATATGTAATTCGAATTTTTGGATATTTCAAACTTCTTCTCTGGTCTCTTCAACTTCGAATTATCCAAGTTTGACTGTAATTACTTTTTGTAATGTTTTGAGCATCAACTGATTAACAGAAATGTTTATTCAAAATAGCATAATTAATAATTAATTGCAGTCATATTAACTACCCACTAAACCAATGTTTCGTATTGTTCAGCAAATTAACTTGTAAGGATTCATAACAGTGATTTGTCAGTTCTTTCAGTTAAACTTACAATTATTAAAAAAAAAAAATTAAAAAAAAAATACAATCACTTACCATTCCTTTCTGTTGATTGAATAATTTTGCTAAAACTTTCAACAAATAGTCAGCTCTTGTTTGCAACTGCTTGGCTTGTGGTTTGGCATCTCCATCCGGTAAGATCTAGACAAGGAAAAAGAAATCATATAATTTTAAAGCTCCTTTCTTTTTTCTTTGTTAAATGTACACTGCCGAATCCTCTGATATGAACTGTGAGGGAAAAGAAATAACAAATGGGGATAAAACATATATATATAATAAAAAATATAGAAAAAAAAAACAAATCAGTAAGATGATAACAGCAGAGTGAAGTTGTAACAATGATGTTATAATGGAAAATTGGCATTCAACTTTACGTAATCTTCCTAGTAACAGAGAAACAAAAGCTTCATATTAAAGAAACTTCCTTCTCTTTCAGTAAAGTAGAAGATCAATTTGATCAATGAGATTTGGTAAGATGTGATGGGACCCCCCTCCCCCCCCCCTCGTGAGATTTCAAAAAGTCAAAAAAATATGTTATAATATGTACATTCTCTTAATTAAAAATTGTGATTTTCATTGACCCTACTCCCTTTAAATGAGGTTTGGTGAGATTTCCCGGACCCCCCCCCCTCTCATTTTGAGTTCACATAATTAATGGACATCCCCTAATGCAACCACCTGCACTATAATTAAATTAAAATTATTTAATACACTTTAAAATCAATTACATGTTTCGGGGTCCTGTATATACAGTTTCATTCCGAAGAAGGGAACCGTAAATACAAGACCTCGAAACTTGTAATTGGTTTTAAACTGTATTAAATAATTTTAATTTAATTAATTGTGCAGGAAGTCGCATTATTATAACAATTATGTGTTGTGTTTGTTACATATTTGGCATTCTTATTATCATTAATGTCACAACAATATTGGTTAAATTAATTAAATCTTTCTATAGACAACCCTAACTAATTGAAAATTACTTGAAAATTCAAAACTTTGCATTATTTCTTATAAGATAACTTGTTAACTGCTATGAATCTTTTTCCAAATACTTTTCATTATTTATACTATTTAGCTCTGTGCAGTACTAAAATTGTTTTGTACTATCAAGATATCTTTATAGATATTATCGTTTGTGTAGATAGTGTTTATGTTCTGATTTTTTTTTTGCATTTTCCCTTACAAGATTAAAAAAAAAAAAATAGTCTTTTACATCAATCCTATGTTGAAATGCATTTTATTAAAAGGTCTTATTTAATCAGAACCTTTACTGAGGCATAAAGAACAAATCTAGAAGAGATTGCAATGATGATATGCACCATGACCTGGTAAAATAAAAGAAAAATATGACAACTATGTTATATTTAAAGCTTATTGGTGTAGCTGCTTTTTTTTCTTTTTTTTTTTGTAAGCAAAATATTTTTTTGTATAAATGCAACGTTTTTTTTTTTAAAAAAAGAAAAATTGGCATAGCATAGCACAAAACTTCCAGCTACATAATATATCTACATACAGCAAAAAACTGAAGCTTTAAGATGGTCTTGCCTGCATCAATTGACAGACATCTTTAGGCCACTCCCTAATACTATAGAAATAGAATTAAGGTAGATATAATGCAAAAGAAGCAGGGCTTCACTGGGATGAACTAAGTGCTATCATGGATGAAGAGGAACAATGGCAGTGATTGATTTTTTGTTTGATGTAGTCAGAGAAAATTTTTCATCAACCTGTGAGACGAGATGTTTCTTCTTAGACTGAATGATTAAATTGTATTCATAAACATCTTAAATATCAAATGCAATTATCATTATTATAAGAAATCTCAGTACTTATTAGGTTGAGAAACAAGATATGAAAAACTGATGAACGTACCTCAATCAATTTTGCTGAAACATTCAGTTTAATTTCCTTTCCCGATTGTAATCTGAATTACCAATATATTGTCATTAAAGAAATGTAGAATTATACGAAGTTTCTATTATAAAATACCTTATCTCCCAAACCAAGACCAGGATCCATTTTAATGGCTTCCCAGCTGCCCATTCCATATTCATAGATGCCTGCAAGTAGTTTTGAGTCATCTTCAATACCCCAATCTATTTCCCAATGAGTGTCTTTGCAACGAGCATTAAGAATCCACCTAAAACAAAGAAATTAAACAAGAACA
Source organism: Thereuonema tuberculata (assembly GCA_023159025.1). Taxonomy (NCBI): domain Eukaryota; kingdom Metazoa; phylum Arthropoda; class Chilopoda; order Scutigeromorpha; family Scutigeridae; genus Thereuonema; species Thereuonema tuberculata. The sequence goes on from JAFIDM010012231.1 coordinate 109,590,140, forward strand.
TTAAAGATATTTGTTTATACAAAATATTTCCTTTTTAAAACAACTAAAGACTACAAGATGTATCAGAATAAAATTTAAACATCTGTCTAAATATACAAACAACTTCAATTTTTTGCATTCCCATCAATTATTACATTAAATTCATTTGACAGCTTTTATAGATTGACAGTAATGGAAATTAATATTACTTTTTCTGGTTATATTGATAATTATTGGAATCCTTATTTGTTAGCATTTAATGTAAAGCATCTATTTAATAAAAACAGTTCAAGAATTTCTAAAAAAAAGTTATTGTTTCAAAACCTACTATTATTTTTTTTCTTTGTTTTTCTTACGCAATTTTTATTATAGCATAATACTCACTTTCGCCGTTCTTCAGGAGTTGATGGTAGCAGAACATCTAAAGGTTCCAACTCTGCTTCACAGCTCATGACAGACTTTGCGTTCACTGTTACCCCAGATAATTTAAATGATGGTCCTCTATCTCTTCTTTTACCTGCTGAGTTGATTAAAAAATAAAATACTTATATTCAATACATAAAAATTGAATTAAGTTATATGAAAATAGTATGCTATAAACAACTAATTAATCTAGTGGGCTGGCAGCAGTTCAAGCTTAAGAGACGTTTATTCATAGACTGGTGGTTCTGTATTTGAATCTTGGTAGGAGTTTAGATTTTCTCAGTTTGTTGTTCCTTACAATAGGGTTTCCTAAATCCTATATACAATGAGATTGAGGTTTCCCAGTTCCCCTAGAGGTTAAGCTGGCCAAGTGCAAGAGCAAATGGAGTGTATTGTAATTATATAATCTGTATTTAATCTGCTAATTGCAACATTTCTGTGCTTACTAGAATATTGTTTTAACATGTTAATAATAATAATAATATATAAAATCTATGTGAACAGACAATAAAAGTGAAATAGTCAACACTTACTAGATAAATTGCTGTCCTCTGTATTTATTGTTTCTTCTACTTTAGTCTTATGTTCTTTCATGGACTCGTCACAATTTTGCTTCAGCAATTCACCCAATCTTTTTAAATCAGCCAATGGTTTTTCTTGCAGCTCCGCATCACAAGCAATGGCTTCTAACCTATTTTAAAATGATATCAAGAGTTAGCTGCTGCAAATATAGAACAAAATGGTTTTAAATTTTTAACTATTAGTAGTGAAGCAGAAAAAAAAAATGTTAGTAACAATATTTGAATCCAAAAATCACTTTACTAAAAAGGACATTCTTGAGTATAAAAGCAATTTCTGTTAATTTTCTATTCAATCACAATAAACCTTTTAATACCTTTACTCCTACTGTAAATGACTTCTTCAAGAAATGATAATTCTATGTCCCATACATCCATATGGTATCATCTATGCTCAGACCCTTTGTTCTTTTAATTGGGTTGGCCAAAATGTTCGTTTGTTTCTTTGTTTTTTTTTTATACACCATTTTTGAGAGATTGTATTGTGACAGCTGTCATATCAGCCTGCATTTAAAACAAAAACTGATCAAAATCGGTATTGCCATTTAATATTGAAGATGGAAGAAAATAAGCATGCAAGATTGCATGTTTCTTTGATCAACAGGCAAAAACTGTTACAGCTTGGCTGGGAAGTTCTGATTCATCCACCCTATTCACCGTATATATTGCACTTTCGGATTTCCATTTATTTTGGTCTTACAATTATGTTAAAATGATCAAACAAACCTACAACAAGGTTTACCTTCTGTAATAACTGTTAATAAAATTTGCTAATACGCCAAACTACTACAGTTAAGCTTATTTTTAAGGGCAATTAAACAAAAATCCTTGCCACAGGCAGAGTGAAGAAATCAGCAACTGTGCTTTTACATTAAATATCAACATAAGAGAAACTTAAGTTTTGTAGGATATGTGAATTACTGATATACTGAGGGGGGGGGGGAGTGGTAATCTTCTCCCCCCCTCTGGAAAAGAAGAAAGCCAACATTTTGAACTTTTTTTTTTGGTTGGAAAGTTGTCATTCTGTTTGTACCCATCTCTCCCCATCCCAAAACGACATTTTTTTAAAAATTGGTTGAATAGCATCATGACCACTACCATTCCAAATTCCTTTGCCTGCTTTTGATGTGAAGTATGTTTCACTATAATCTACTTTATAAGTCATACAATCAATTGAACAAGGCTGTTAATTTGAAACTTCAAATATAAACATTGCTACATTTAAATATATATATATATATATACACACACACACACACATATATATATATTGGGCTGGAAACTAAAATGTCCAATTTCAAGTAGCAGTTCTATAATCCTCCCCACAAGATAGAATAGAATCATCCAAGAATGTTACATATTATTCATCACAATGCTGCTATAAATACCTGGTAAAAATGCTGTCCTCAGACTATCAGTAGATTTACCGTTGTTGTATTTAAAGTAAAGCATGCATGAATACACAACTGAAAGTGATTTTCTTTTATGAATTCAAATTTGAATGTTCTGATAAGAATACCAAGTAAAGACATGACACAGTTTTGGGGGAATGTAATGAATGCTAATGGACACACCATAAATCAACAATTTTCAAAATTCCACAAAGAGAAACAGAACTGAAAAATCAATCCTATGGCCATCAACCTTAGTGGATTCAGATGAGCTCCTCAAGAATACTTTAAGAGCAAAGTTATCATGCAGTAGCACAAAAGGTTGGTTTTCACCATTCTGCTATTGTTCGGGGCTTGGCAGCTTTGGGAAAGGTGAAGGAATTGGATACATTGATGCCGTATCAGCAACACCAGTCGAAAAGGGATGCCATCTTGAAGTCTTTAGTTCTCTTCCTGTCATTAAAAAATGGGAAGTTTTATGCATTGCATTGTCACTTGTGATGCAAGTGAGTCTTGTATGACAATTGTAGACAATCAAAGTCTTGGAAGTTAATAAACCTCCAAGGTGCGTCTAAAACCACCCCCAAACTCATATGTTTTGCTTCGTGTGTGGTGATTTGGAGCTGGAGTTATTCGTCATGCCTCCTTCAAAGAGGCCACACTATCAATGCAGAACGTTGTTGTGCGGAACCGTGGGAAATGCATCAAAGACACAAACAGCCTGCATTAGTCAACAGTCTTGGTGTCTCCTGCATAGCAATAATCATCTTCATAGTCTCCACAAAAGACTGTACAGAAACTTCATGAACTGGAGTGTGAAACACATCCTCACCTTCAACATTTCCCAGATTTACTCCAACAGATTATCAACTCCTACGCCATTCGGACCAATTCTGGGGAGAGAAAAAGTTCTCTAACTACACAGATGTTTATCACGTTGTAAACAATTTCTTAACAACAGCCATGTTACTTTTTTCACTGTAGGACCCAGGCTTTGGCAGATCGATGGGCAGATGTGAATGCAGAAGGAAACTACTTTGACTAGGTTGGTATTGCTATTACAAAGATGTAAAAAAGATACTTGTATTCTGAACTTTCCATTTGCACCAATACAATATACAGGGTGGCACACACAAAACCGGCCCCAAAAGGTTTCCAGGTATATTTTGGTTCTGAAAATGGACACTATTTAACGCTATCGCTCCTGTTCATGTTATCTTACATTATTGCCGATATATTTTTATTGTCATGTTCAGAGTAGATGTTGGTCTTATGTTACCCACCCTGTACATATATGTGTCTAGATATTTCTGACAAAACAGCACGGCTGTAAAAATTGTATATGCAATGCTATCAATGAAAAGTAAATAATTTTTAAGAAACATATAACTGTATTGGGATGTCAGCAGGTAATAATTATATTATCTGAAAACTAGATTGACCAAAGATAATATGATCCCCTTTTTTTCTATAACAATTTTTTATTTTTAATGTAATTAGCTTTAAAACTATATATATAAATACCGTTTAAGAGGCGCTGCAAATTTTTTGTAGCTTCTAATAAACCTTCGCACTTCTGCATCAGTGAATCCTTTAATAGTATCACGTGGAATTGTTCGGGGTCGGCCACGTTTCCTTGGCCGTTCACTTGTTTCCGATTCCTCTCCACTGCTTTCACTTCCTTCTCTTTTACGTTTCTTTCTTCCTTTGTCCTCTTCGCTATCACTGTGCTGAGGCATCTAAAATTGTACAGGATTAACTTAAATAAGTACGACTGAAAGAAGAAACTGCATCAGAAGCATAGGAATTTTACAATAAAAAACATAATCGCAATTTTATTGTAATGCTTATATTATTTCGCACGTTAAACTTGTTGTTAAATGTATATGAATTGGGAAAATAAAAAAAAATAAATAAAAAAGTCCACAAAATCACTAGGGAGTAACTAAAAGGGAAATTGTAAGACAAAAAAAAAAAAGATTAAGAAAAATGATGAACTAAAGTTAATGCAAAAAAAGCTAAGGGAAGCAATAGAATTATGCGGCATCTAACCTTATGAACTGATTTACGGCTCCTAGGAGGCAGAAACATTTCTTCCATTTCTTTCTGCCGCTCTTCATCTTCTACACGTTTCCTGTCTGCCTCAGGAATGATTGAATCCCAATCTATGTTTTTTCTGTCCTCAGCAACAGGTGCTACATCCTTTTCTTCATCCCAAGCTGCAAAACTTGCCACCTATAAACCAGAAAAATTAACGTAATGATTACATAGACTAAAATTTAATAGAACTCACAATAGCCACTCTCTATAATATTATTCCACACCTCTATAAAACACATTCATTTATTTAGAAAAAAATATTAATGCTTTAAAACTAAACAATCTTTGTTTATATAATTTCTTAATTCATCAGCATTCAAATGTATTAATGTTGACATAGAGCTCTGAAGTTCTAAGCATATATTCTAAAACCAGGTATTCAAGGGCAAAGGAAGACTGAAACACACTTTGCCTTGGAGTAAAAATTTCCATTTAATGATATGGAAAAAAAAAACAAAAAAAAAAAAAAACAACAACTTAAAAATGGCTAAAAATTAGGCGACTCATTCTAGCCAGGATTTGTGAGAAATTATATTTGTCATATCAATATTGTTTGTTGAAAAATTAAAGAATGGATAGATATCACTCAAAGATTAAAAAAGGATTGAAAGATCTATAATTATAATCATCCGATGAAAATATCCCAAACAGCAACACTATCCTTCATAGACAATGAAGCAGAAGTAGAGATCTGTTGGCAAAGTATTTTTACGATTTTCAATGAATAATTTTCATATAAAGAAGATTTGTTCTGTCATAATTTACAATTTGACAAAAAAATAATAATAATAAATAAGTAAATAAGACATTAATAAATAGGTAAAAGCTAAGATAGATTAATGATTTAAAGAATATTTCAAAACGATAAGTTCTGTAAGTTTCTAAATTATTACAGGTTTTACATAAAATGTATTTTTTATTTTTTTTTATTCTACATAATTTAAGAAAATCACTCATTAAATTTGACTCATATTGAATTCTATTTAATTGCATAACGTAATATAAGTATTTTCTTGTGAAGTCTAGTTACAGTTAATACACAAGCTTACACAAGTTACCTCTCGTCAAAGAATCAAAGAGGCGAGACTGATTGTGATTTTGTAGTTTAATTTTTAGTTCGTATAAAAGGTTTATAAAATAATCTTGTGTGTTGGCCGTAACTAGACTTTACTTATCATGTGTACACGTAAAATTATGCATTTATTTATATACAGTCGGACCTCCATATATCGAACTTCCTTATATCGAAATTTTCTATATATCGAACTCTTAGCAAATCTCCATGTTCATTACATAGAAAAACTGTTTCTATATATCGAAAAAATCTCTATATATCGACATTTTTTTCAAGACATAAATTGGGATAAAAGTGTGGATAAAGCTGAATTGCTGGAGAATGTAGATAGCGGAATGCGCAAAAAAAAACATTTCAGCTAAATTTGGTATTTTCGCAAGCACAGTGTTGACTATTATAAAAAATCGGAATGCCGTTGCTGATTATCCTACAGACGAAGACATACTGAGTTGGTTTTATGAAACTGAAAAAGAAATCGAAGAAGCAGAGGAAGTAAATGAATCTGAAAACATTTCCAAGCCATCGAACAAAGAAATGCGAGAAGCGTTTGAAACAATACGTCGTGGACTTAAATTCGCGAAAAATGTTCCTCAGGAAGTTCTTAGTGGACTGAATAAAAGCTAACATTTCTTTGATGAACTTTCCGCAAAACTGGCTGTTCAGCAAGATATTCGAAGTTTTTTTAACAAAAAAAAATTAACTGTGATCATTGTAACCTGGATTATTGTTTTTTTTAAAGGTAGATAGTACTCAATACAATTAAAAAATGAATTAATATGAAAATTTAATAACTTACATTTAATGTGATTCGCATATAAATTAGAAATTGAGTTTCGTATGTGAAAATTATGTTTAAAATGTTTTACGAGTAATTTTGATAAAATTCTATATATCGAAATTTCTGTATATCGAATTTTTTTCCTGCAATTTGCTACTTCGATATATGGAGGTTCGACTGTATATTGTAATAGAATAAAATTCTCTAAAAATTAACAAGCAAAAACTAAAATTTATCATTCTTCATAATTTCCACTGTCCCAATTTAAATAGAATAAATCCAAAAACATACAATTTCATTTTCATACAATCATTTCTGTTTCTGAACTGAATCTAAAAAAAAAAAAAAAGATAATGAACTTTGAACTAGATCTTGGGTTTGAAAAACATAAATTATGAAATATTCGGATGACTTATATAGCCCTTAACTTAGATCACTGATTTCAATGCATGTGCTTGGCAATTAAAAAAGGGCACACATATTTTATGAAAGAATAACTCATAAATTTTCACTTGTTTTTGACAGGTGGAAATGAAAAAATATATGCATTTAAGAAACATTATTAATCATCAAAGTATTCCCCCGTTTTTTTCATGACTTTTCCATCACATCTTTCCGGCAATTTTAAATTTCGGTTGGAATAGAATTGGGCTGAATTGGAGGCGAAGAAGTTTGCCAAGTCCTTTTTAACAGCGTTGAAATCACTGAATGATTTTCTGCTCAAAGCATTCTGCAGCGATCAAAACAAAGTGGAGGGCGGATGATGTAACATCCAAAGAATATGGTGGGTGTGATAAGACATCCCAGTCAATCTCGAGCAACTTTTGCGGGTGACCAAAGACATGACGCCTCACGGTGTCTTGTTGAAACAAAACATCCTTTCTGTTCGCTAGTTCTGGTCTCTTCTGTTAAATGTTGTGGTGCAATTTCTCCAAATGGCTGCAACATACATCTGAATTGATCGTCTGATTGTGTAGGAGTAGCTCAAAGTAACGAATGCCTTTGAAATCCCACAAGACATAGAGAATAACCTTCTTTGCATGAATATTCCGCTTTGATGTGTTTTGGTGGTTCATTAGGCTGACACCAGGATTGGGTTGGCCTCCAGGTGTAGTTTTATGTGATCATCGCGTACTGTTGATGGTCGTCCAGGTCGATCCGTGTCTTTTAAGCTAAAATCCCTGGCTTTGAATTTTGCAAACCACCCTGAACTGTTGATTCATCAACAGCACCCTCTCCTTATGCTTCATAAATGTTTTTAAACGTCTGAGAGACGTTTTCCCCTTTTTATAGAAGAATAGCATCCCAAGCTGAAAATGCAACTTTTGTTCATCTATATTTCACACTCAATGAAAACCCATTGCTTCAACTGATCGCAACCAACCTTTACTGAGAGTTGCAGTCAAATGTCATCTTGCATTTGATAACGTGTGTTTTCAAAAAGTAAGGCTGCATATGGAATGCCCAAACATACACCTGTCAAAAATGCTCAGAACTTTCTGCACAATCCAATAGTATAACTACTCTAAAAATTTCAAAAGGTCTATGGGAACTTTCCAAAAATCAACATCTCTTCAAGAAAAAAACAAAACAGTATCTACACATCTGAATCTTTTACAATTTCTAGTTTAAATAAGAATTAGTTTGGTCATTATATTTGAAATTTTATTAGTAATTTATTAATTTTTATTTTAATTTTGTAAATACAGAAAATTAGAAACTTATTTTAAAAATTTACATATTAGCTTAAAACCATCTGTTGATAATTTTCAATAAAATTAACTAATTAAGTAAAAACTTTTTACCTTAAAAGCTGATAACAACTCATCTCCAACAGTTACAGGCTGCTCATCTCTTGTCTCAGCACGTCTTAAAATCTCATCTATATCCACCTGTATAAAAAAAAAAAAAAAAAAAAAATATCAGTAAAACAAAAGCAATTGTGAAAATTTTTTAAAATTTCCTTAAAATATTTATTTATGGCTTCTCCTAACAGATATTGTAAAATAAAAGACACAGTTAACTACAATAAAGATCTACTGCTAGACAGGGATGGATCAATTGTTGAACATTTGAATTTTGAAAATTCCCCATGCAAAATACCATTTTTAAATGAAAAACTTTCTCCTATAATTTGCTAGGATTCACTCAACTATAACCTCTTCCATGAGGATTACATTACTCGTACAATTAGAAATTAGAGTTCTTTTATTTCTGTTTTTGGTAAAATGCTTACAAAGATGAAGCCTCTTATGTTTATTATTTTAACTCTATCATTATTTTGTAACCAAACAGCTTTTAAGCTGATGAGAGTTAATGCATCCGAACAGACTGAAATCCTAATTTAAATTCATTAAATGTCAGATGAAACAGATGCCACATGAAACCAATTACTTTGGACTGCATAAAAATCACAGAACCGGATTAATGAAATCATTCTGCCCTGCCAATTTGCCTTAAGCTATTAATGATTTGGTAGATTTCAAGGTTATTTCAGAAATAAGATCTTTATGGATGCAAGATGCTGCCTAGAAAGAATTGAATAAGTCAACGGATCCATCAACTGAGCTCAAGTCGTATGATTTTGAATTACAGACCTTTGACAAAATAAATTAGAAACTTATGGAAATGAAGTGAAAGAATTAAGTTTTTATCATAATTCTTCACTTCATTTCCTTCCTCGATTATCTGAAAAAGATATAAAACTCTTGAGGAAACTATACAGAAAGTATTCTATTCATTTCAGTTAACTATCCCTTCGCAAGTTCAAGAAGGAAACCATCAAATTAACTGTCTTACTGCAAGATAAGTATATAGAGAAAAAAATGCAAAAGGTAGGGTTGCCATCACAACTACACTTTGAGAATAGCTGCTTTAGTAGCCTGAAAAGTCAAAAATAGTAGCCTAAATAGTCTCCGCATAGCAATAATTTTGTTGCTTATCTGGCCCATTAGTAGTCTTTGTCCATTATTCATATATTCTGATTCATAAAACATAGGACATATTATATGTAAAACAAAAATATTGAATTTTTGCTAGACAATACTAAATATGCGTTTATAAATTACAAGCAAACAATACTTTAATTTCCTTCAACTAAAATTGAATGTATTTTTTTTTTACCTTCCTGTAGTTCAATTACTTTAGAATTCAACTATTACAATAATAATAAAACAAATATGTTTTTGTCTTCCTTTTATAATAAATGTCATTAATATAAAGGACAATTATAACAAACACCTGAATGCTGTGAATCTCAGCTTTTTGTAGAAGATATTGTAGGATTGTTGCAAAAAAAAAATAATTTTATTATTGTTGGCAAATATAAAATTATTTATTCTTCTAGAATCCTACTTTTGAAATGAATTTCAGTACGTCAGACCAGTACTTTGCTATTGGAGAGTGGCTTCTGAGTGAACCAATTAGAAGCTCTTGACATCGGGTGCAATGTGGCCTATGGCAGTTTGAACCCCAAACACATACAAATATACAATTTTCTTCGTCTTAATGTTTCTTCTAAAATTCTCAAAAATAAGGGGAAAAAATCCCTAAGGTGTGCTTTCTTGAAGTCTTAAAAAATGCATCCTGATAATTGTTTTATTATTTTAGGGTCTTTTTCGTAAAAAAAAACCCACGATAAACACCAGCTTGAATCCCAACTGTTCGCAATGCAACAGGTCTTAGCTCTTTGAACTGTGACATAGGTTGTGACAACATCACTTAAATCGTCCATTGGCCAAGAAAATGTATGATGCAATCTCCTCTTTGATATCAGATTGGACGCTAGTGACATTTGAAATCGATGTTGCTATCTTTGTTACTGACGCTATCTGAAAATTAATTTATTGCAAAATATGTGAAAATAGTCTCCTAAAACTTAAAAAAGTTGCGCCCCTTTTTTGAAAATAGTTGCTTTTGGGCCTGTTTTTGCGTAAAAAAGTTGCCAGTCACCTAAGGTCAAAAATAATAGTTAATAGTCACTTTTTAGTCAGCAATGGCCAGACTTAAGTATTCATAATTAAACATAGTAAGGATTGGATTTACTATAGTCTTGCTATGGAGTGAACCGATCACAAGCTCTCAACATCGGATGCAATGTGGCCA
>JAFIDM010012231.1:109600577-109668235 GCA_023159025.1 Thereuonema tuberculata
AAATAAGGGGAAAAAAATCCCTAAGGTGAGCTTGGATTTACTATAGTGTTGCTTGATCGAATATCAGTCTGAGAAAAATAGAATATTTACCTATGGAAAATTGAATCAAGACTTGTCAGAATAATAAATATTAGAAATACAGAAGCATTTTAATTTGCCTTAATCTGTTAAATTTGCAAGGTGAAGTAATGCCATACAGAAAAAGCAAAGACAAATTTGAAAACAAAATAAATATTAAACTATTTCAAAATGCTTCAGTCTGCAGAAAAAAAAGTAAGGCTCACAGTAAATTTTTGAGAATTCCCAACTTCCAATAGTGACTAATTTTTCAAGCTCAATCTAACTTCTTAAATAGCAATGGCTTGACAGAAAAGTCCTAAACACTTCAAAGATTTATTCTTACGTGAAAATCTTGGTCATCCTCATCCGTTTCCTTAAATAATTCTTCAGCACCGAATTTCAAAATAGCTGCTAATTCTTCCTTATTAAAGGGTGTACTATTGCTGCAAAGGAAATTCAGCAATTATAAATATACAATATGCACAAGAATTATAAAATTATATAAAACTTAAAAAAAAAAAAAAAAATGGAAAAAAAATCAACAATTAGAGGACCAAACACACCATATCATAAACAGAAATTTTTAATACAAACGATGAACAATAAAAAAATCAATAAATTTTGAAAAAATGATTTTGTTAGCCTGTTTCCATTTAGGAAATTCCAAATTTAAAACTGGCAATCAAATTTATAAATCTTGAGGTTCTCAAAGATTTTTTATGATGCAGAGCTATGACTACTAAAATGCGTTGGGGGCATGCAGTGATCCTATGTCAGTTGATATTCCACTGACATATCAAGCTTCTCGACAGAACCATTTCCCACCAATTTTATTTTAAATTTCTTACAATCCTAGGGCTCTAGCTTCAGCCTTTCACAACAGCACGGGAAATAAAGATTAATACATTTTATCTTTCAGATGTATATGCTGTCAACAATAAAGATTTCCTTTTTCTATAACTACTGCTCAGAAATTTCTTATCATTACTTGTTAGCTGCTTGATATTTAGAATCAAGGTCAATGTAACTTGTCTAGTTACACAAACCAATTCACATCATCAACATCACCACTTTTACTTCTTTTGATATTTGAGGATGATTAGGCAAAGATCTATATTGATTTTTACTTCATTTACTATCTGTTCTTTCTGCATTGTTCAATCATTCACATTAGTTAGTAAAAAAACGCCAGTATATGAAAGGATCTTTGCAGATACTGCATGGATCTTTATGTCCCAGTTTATCCTGATCTGTACTTATCTTATCCATTGCCCTTTCCCTTCCATTATTTTTTCAGAATATGTTTTTCGAGTTTAGCATGGTCTCCTCTCACTAATGTCTGTCTGATTTTATTTATATACAAGAATAATCCTTGCAAATGAAAAGCCTGCTTTTCCTTTAGTCGTAATAGCATCATTTTCCAATGCAACTCAACATATATATGGGTCAATCTACCTATTCTGGCTGAGCCCACAGCACTCATAATACAGTGATCAATGCACACCTTCTGTTTATCGTTATCATTACAAGGTCATCATTAGGAGCATCAATATTTTTCTTTGATTGGAAGGTTTCAATGATAGCTCCACTTGTTTATATACACATCACATTACTCTAGTAGATAACACATTGTCTGAATTGCTTGTTTGAGTATTTGGCTAAACAGACCTTGTTTTAATTCATAAAGTATTCTACAAAAATTCCATTCCAATGGATTTTATCTTGTCCACTGATGTACTTCTCTGCTACTATATGTAAAGTAATGTAAAATACGTTACTCTATTTTTTTCATTATTTTGAGGCTGTAATTATGTTAATTGTTTTATGATGTATGATTCCTTAATATTCAAGAAAATGTGCCTTATCTCACTGATGTAACTTGTAGCAATACTGAACTACTGCGTCATATGGCAGCATAAATCCAAAGCTAGACTTCTGTGAGACAGTATTTAAGTTTATAACAAGTAAAAACTACTTTAATGCACTGAAAATGAACTTGTGGAAAAAAACCAAAATAAAAAAAACTTCAGCAATACCATTGAGTTTAACTAACAAGAATTTACCTTTTTTTGGGGGGGGGGGGTAAGCAATGGAATGTTCTCTTTTCTTGTAGATATATACAGTTTAAGCCACAATCTGCTGTGTCTTATTAAGAGCTTTATTAAAGACATATGGATTACTGAGCACTCAACAAACAAACAACCAAACAAATTTTCTTTCATAATTAAATAAAATTAAAGTTTAGAATAACTAAAAACTTAAAACATTAAGTTGTATAATAAAATGTGCATAGTGCAATAATTAGTCAGTTCTGGGGGCTTACCTTGAAGGAGCATTTTTAGATAATACAGTACGACCTGTTGTATCCATCCTTTGGATAACTAAATGGTCCAACACCATTTTACGTTTGGCTCTTTCAATGATATCTTCTTCGACACTTCCTTTTGTAACCAAACGATAAATATTAACCTACAAATTACAAGAATATTGCTATTAAAAGTAAAATAAGATTCTATTATCTGTAGTAATCATTCTTAGTCATTTGGTTCTTCTGTCTCCACAGAATGAAACAAATCAGAAAAAAAATATAAAAAAATCTATAAATGCTAAAAATTTTTACTAAAAATATCTAGCCCAAATATTTTTCCAATGTCTATTAAAACTGAAGGAAACTTTTTGTTTTTGTTTCAGATCAAAGTTCTAAAAATGGGAGGATTCAATGAATATTCAGTGAACCCATGTTCTACATTCAAAATCACTGTATAAATTACACTAGGCAACAAAATTAAACTTTTTCTCTGTATCTTTGATGAAAATAGTTGATCTTTATGTTCTCGAGCGTGCTAAACATGAAAATGGCCATTAAAATGCATGTTTAGCTCTAGTTTTTTAGATATCTCAATTTATTATAATTATGCTTGAAAACATAATGCATATATTTACCTTAATGTTTCCTCTCGGAGAAATGTCTCTAAAGGCACAATCGCTTTGCCTGCCGTTTGTATTCTGTTGCTGGTGATTCTCCGATGAGTGTCCAGCAGTAATCTGGCAACAATTCTGGATTCTACAAGTGTTTTCTTAATAACATTATCTTTTCCAGGTTCACATGATTGACGCATAGGCCATTCCTTCTGTTTGCAGTGGCATGCCCTGGCACGACTGTCCCACATACACAAAAAGCAACAGAATTTGGTGTAACCCTGTTGCAAGCCAGTAATACGGCAATGACTTTCAGATCACCGGAAATGTGCCACTTAAACTTCTCATAGTTTACTTTGCATAACAGTTGCTTCATATTGTCATAGGTTTCCTTCATGTAGGCTGCGTAACCAATTGGTACAGATGGAAACTACTTAAGTTACCATTGCATAGAAGAACAGCCTTTAGACTTACGCTTGATGAATCTATGAACAATCTCCATTCATCAATTTTATAGTCAATTTTCAGAGCTGTCATGAGACCCACAATATCACTGCAAAATACCAAGTTATCTTGTTTGGTGAAAACGGTAGGAATGGAGTGTGGCGTTCATGAAACACATTGACATTTACTGATTGGTCAAGACAATTCCACTGCTGCAATCTAGATGCCAACAGTTCTGCTTTACCTTTAGGCAATTCCAAATCTCTTACCAGATCATTCAACTCACACCGTTTCACTTTGTGTTGCTGTGTAGACTCCTCATTACACTGGAAATCAGGATCTTTCGATGTACTCGTCACTGCTGTCCTCATCACTAACTGTATAAGAATCAGGTGAGATGGAACAGGTAGTCCATCTCCATGAAGCACTGGACGCATAGCTGATCTTATGTAAGGATACGTCAACGCTGACATTTTCTTCTTTGAAATACCATGTTTTAAGGGAGTTGTCATGCAAAAATAACAATCATTTACGTGGTTCTCTTCAGATCATCAGAATAGCAAAGCCCATTGACAATCTTTTACGATTCAACCACGAACGAAGACCTGTGGCACAAGATATACAACGTATATGAGGGTCTTTCCCCTCCCCCTTCTCTGTTGCTGGGCGCTGCGGATAAAAATAGGCTTCTAACACTGCATGATGTGAAGTAAGAAGGTTAGAAATGCAATGCTGTTTAACGTAAGTGGGATTTCCACGGCAATTTCAGGACAGGCAAAATGAATTCTTAGCACTAACTGATTCTGAACCCCCCCATATCTATGAAACTAGAGCTAATCTGAGATTTTAATGGTCGTTTTCGTGATAAGCATGTTCGATTTGTAAAGATCAAATGGTTTTGTTCAAGATACATTTTCACTGTTGCCTAGTGTTATCAATTCATTGAGCTAAAACGTTTCACTCTATTTAAGTGAGAAGTTAAGTTAATGCTGCATTTTACCACTGTGAAAACAGACAACAGTTCTATTAAGTTATTTTTCAAAGTTTATTCAATAGTAAGACAATCTAACAATAATGAATTAACTCAATATCCAAGTTACAATGGCCATTGTTTAAATGGAAAATGAAAATAATAATACAGTAGAACCTCATTATAAAGGACTAATAGGGGCTGAAGGTTGTCCGTTTTAATGAACGTCCGGTTTATAACAAATAATTCTTATATGGGTGTAATGCAGCAGGGTGTACATCAATGAAAGTACAATAGTTAGCTATAAAAAGTATTTATTATATATCAAATAAAAAACAGCATTCAACATAGTACTTTGAATTGAAAAAGATGTGTACGTATACACTGCATTAATCTTTAGAACAAGAAGGTCCTGGTTCATGTTGATTGCTTACATTCATTGCTTTGAAAAAATAATTTATTTTCTGCTGGGTTTGTTTGCTGCTTATTCCTTCAGTTAATAACTGACGGAGGTGCCATAAGTGTTCATAATATGCAAACACATTTTCATTTGTCGATTGTTCAACATATTGAATAACAAAATTTAAATGGTCTTTCACTTCGCTCACCTTAATTGTAGACTCAATTTTTTAAAAAACTGTCCGTTATAAGCGACATCCGTTATAATAGGGTCCATTATAATGAGGTTCTACTGTAATAATAATAATTATTATCAGTAATTTGCTTTATCCCCCAAAAAAGTGTCTACATCTTGAAAAAAAAAATGATAACCTCAATATTTGACAAGCAAATTATTTTTACAGCTTTAAAAATGGCTTTACTCCATTGAGAAATGAATTTCCGATAGGATTTTTTTTAAAATTTACAATGTATAGCTGTATTAGTATTTTTCTATAGTCCATCATTTTGAATTTTTTTCTGATCAATACTACTGTCACCTAAAGAACTTTGACAGACATGGCTCACAAATACCATACATAATTTTCTTTTTCCAAAAGAGCTTAGCTTTATATCCTCAGCTAAAATTTTTAATAAATTCTGCAGCATGTAAACGTTTATATTGTAATACTATTTATTGACAAAATAATTAAAAACTGGTCAAAATAAGTTATATAGTGATTTTAAGTTATAGTGCTGTTTAGTGATGGATTTAGTCAGTTTGCACCAATTAGAAAAATCAGTTCCTAGAATTTTCCAAATTAGCTGAACCAGTCCTTCATTTTTTCCGGATAGGCTGCGACCTATTCCACAGATGATTATTTCCCTAATCACAATTCTTGTTGATGACAAACAATTGTGATCTCAAAATAGTTATTGCCGATTGCTAAGAATAATAGGATAGGTTCAGTGAGCCCCCTTCTCAGTATAAAAAAGTCAAGAATGGTATTTTATAAATCCAGTAGCCAATGGGAAGTATTTAATTTATCATTTATATCAAATAGCAATTAGGAAATATTTTAGGAAAAGTAAATAAACAATTTCAAAAAAATATTTTGGTTGTTATTTTTTACTAAGAAAGAAAAGTAAGATGAGAGAGAACCAGTCGCAAATTTTCTTAAACCCATTACTGGTCCTATCAAATACATAAAAGGCTTCCCTACCTGATTTTTCTGACCAATTCGATGTGCTCTGGCTTGAGCTTGAAGATCATTCTGAGGATTCCAATCGCTGTCAAAAATTATAACAGTATCAGCTGTGGCTAAGTTAATACCTAATCCTCCTGCTCTTGTTGAGAGTAAAAAACAAAAGTCCTACCAAAAAAAAAAAAAAAATTAAATGCTTTATATATTTTTGCCATTAACACAACAAAATCAAAAATCTTACTCATTTTAGAAATTGGAGGAAAAGAAAGATTAGAACTTTTTTAATTAATAAATGTTTTGGAATGCAAGAGTTTATTTGACAGTCACTTTTAGTGTTGCTTACATCAGCATCATTAAGCTGTGCCAATTGACACAAATAGAGAAATCAAACAATACAATTTAGGAAAGTATGCTTTCAAATATTTTATCAATCGATCTTAGATGATCCTCCAACATGAAATTCCATATTCAAAACAAACACAGTTCCAGAAGAGTTTTAGAAGCTTCAAATTATCCTTATTTATCAACATTGTAGTTGAAACTTTTTTCAGGAACAAAGAATCAGTTACAGAATGAGCATTATGAAGCAAAATAAGACTAATAATTCTACTAATGATTATGCAAACACAAAGTAGCATTCAGATACACTATCACATCAGGTTAATTACAATTTTCATTGAAACATTTCGGCTTATGAAAGTAATATATAAATAATTCTGTCCAATATTGTTTACCGTACTACTGATAATACTACTAAATATGTCGCACTGTTATGAATACTTTGTTGAATTACAATGTATGAAAAAGCACTCTATAAATGTATTAATTAAATTATATCAATAGATTTAAATCTCTTTAACAAATTCAATGCACTGATAATTACCTGAGATCCTTCGGCATTAAAATGTTCTAGAGCTTGTCTTCTCAGCTCTCCTTTAATTGAGCCATCCAGACGTTGGAAGGGGAAATGCCTCAGCTGCAAATATTCACCTAAAATATCAAGCATTCGTACCATCTGAGAGAAAATTAGCACCCTATGTCCTGTTTCCTTTAGTCGACATAATAACTTATCTAGCAATACTAGCTTACCACTGCAACGGATAATTTGCTGCAAAATGTAAGAAAAAGATTAAATTAATTCAAGAGAAGTTACAGTAGGACTATTAAATGTGAAACAAAAATATATATATATAAGGTCAAAAATAAAAATTTATATGTTTATAAGGTCAATAACTGTAAAACAGTATTTTCATATCAAAATTAAATTCAAAGTATTTTTTTTTAAATGGGGGTTGGGGACTTCTTTACATGTAGCATAAATAGTTATTATGAAATGCTGTTATGTAAGGTGAAATCATGCATTATGAATAAACGTTTAAAGAATTAAAAACCAGTCATTATTATTAAAAAGATTTTACTATCTAATTCTGGCTACTGGTTTTTCGTAGGAGAGTGTTGTTTATTTTAACTTCTTTGGGTACCACATTGGTTCCGAGTCTTTCATAATAGGATCATCAAAAACACAATGAGGTGATGGGGATAATATCACACTCAAACCTTATTATTTCTGGCAGCCATTGGATTAGAATGGAATCCTGTGCGATCTTTATAGATAAATCAATTCAGAAAATGAGATCACTGTTCAAATACCTTCCAAATCACAATTGTTTGTCCTATCCAACTACATAGCTTCATTATGTTTATGGAGTGAGGGAATGACTGACTAGTTGTAAAGAACAATTAATGACAATAGCAACAAACTGAATTCTTCAAAGAATCATTCAGAATCTAAACTTTTTAGTAGTCTGACTTAAAGATTCGTTATTTAAGCCTATTATGTAAAAATTAAATTTATCATTAAAATATTTAACTGGTATTAATTACATCATTTACTAACATCCTAACATGTTAAAGTTGTCCTTTTCTTAATAGCTTTGAACAGAATGCAATAATCTGAACAATGACGTCTTATTCAGTAATCAGACTTTTACTTTTTATAATTTATTGTTTACAAGATTCCAATGTTCAAATTATACAATATTTTGTGCAAATCTACTGACAATTCAGTATATTACAATGTTTATTATAAAGCATTAAATTTACAATCAATAGTAGGAGAGAAAAAATAATCTTTCTTATCTATATAATAATACCGTATATGCTCCAATAAACGCTGGGCTGCAGAGGGGACACGGCTAAATAGTAGCCGGGTCTTTGATATATGCCTACCGATACTAGTGTAAGCGTCCGTATCTTTATAGTCATGCGTAATACCTTACGGTACACTGCCTTACAAAATGCCACCGAAACGGTCATTTGACATTGCCTTTAAGATTCGCTTGGTGGAATACGCGAAAGAAACTTCCGGTGAGGCAGCCTCCTGTCGTTACGGTGTTGATCCGAAAAGAATCAGATAGTGGAAGAAACAATATGATAATCTTGTGTCTGCGAAAGTGGACAAAGGTGCAAGCAGAAAGCGGTTAGAAGGAGGAGGAACCAAGAAAGTTAGTGACGAACTTGAAGACCGTGTATTGTCCTAGACAACAACGAAGCCGTCATTGCGGATTAAGCGCCGGGAGCCGAGTCTAGTTTGCAAATAAACGCCGGGGGCCTCTATTGGAGCATATAAGTTATCTATCTTTTGTAATTATGCCTGTTCATTGATTTACATTGGGAAAAAGAATTATAGATTGCATAGGTTTATTGAAATATAGAAGTTGAATGCATGGGTACAATGCTAATACTGAAGAGTACAGTAGAATGCATTTGAGTGAAAAGGTAATATCCTGTTCAGTTTCAATTATCTAGTGAACCAGTATAATGATACACTCAGAAGAAGAATTTTAAGAGTAATAGAAATATTCTGTAAATAATCTACACTAATGCATGTAAGAAAACTATATGACAAACAATAAAGAATATGAAAAAAAATACATCTTTATCAATAATCTCTTTTTTTTTTTTTTTTTTTAAAAAAGGAATTGTTATATCTTTTTGTTAGAGATTAGTTATCAGAGGTAACTAGAACTTACCTGTAAGTATTCAACTCCAGTTTCATTTGTGTCTGGTGGTCTAACAAGAAATGAATGGTTGCAACATTTCTTTAACTCCATCATAATATTTATAAATCCACTTATATTACCTTTCAGACCTTTACTTAGAGCTTTATAATTTTTTGTAAGAATCCATCTAGTAAAAGTAAATAAAAAAAAATAAAAAATAATAATAAGTCAACAATATTGTAAGTTATTTTAATTATAATTTGTAAGTAGTAAAAATTGTAAGAAAAACTATAAGTAGAAAAATAATAACATTGAATCAGTATTATATAATACAATGTAATTAAACAAATACAATGTAATTAAACACACACAAACACAATTCATTTTCTTTTATTTTCTGTTATAAATAAATAAATAAAAATAAATAAATATAAACCAACTTGTAGTACTGCTTTTGTGTATTAGTCATTTCTACACGAAGAATCTGTTCTACTTTGGCTGGAAGAGATTTTTCAACATCTTTTTTCACTCTTCTCAAAATGAATGGTTCAAGTTGCTTATGAAGCTTGCCATAGCCTTTCTCTGTTGCATCTGTATGCTCCTGTTCAAATTCTTCCCAAAAGGAGAATCTAACAATAAATAAATAAATAAATAAATAAATAAGTTTAATTCATTTCTAATAATAATAATAAAAAATATATCAGAAACCCTTTAAAGAAAAAACAAAAACTTTCATTACGAGACCATGCACCGCAAAATAAAAGTTCTTCAATACCCAATTACATCTTATAATTATCAAAATATATAATAAATGCAATACTTAATGATTTCCAAATATCACTTCTACATCTAAACAGTAATTGGTATATATAAATAAAGCCATTAACAAATCATCCTTTGTGGAAAAACTTCTTTACTCTATGACAATATTTCGAATATTTTTTTCAATTATTCTTCCTCAGGTGACGGGTAAAAGAGGAAAAAAATAACCCTTCTTCTTATTACAAAGTAAAAATAAACAATGAATTACATCAAGTTCTTTTAAACAACATTAATGAATGATATGTGGATATGACAAATCATTATTAATTGAGGTCATACTAAAATAATTACAATTATTCAATAAAATAATGATACACCACTAATTCTTCAAATTTTCAAAAACTAAAACAGTGATACATCACTAATTCTAATAAACAATGATACATCACTAATTGTGTAATATCACTAATTCTTCAAATTTAAAATAAATAATAGTACACTAATTCTTCAAATTTAAAATAAAATAATGATACACAGGATTTAAAATAAAATATAAATGAGATATCATAAATTTTAATAAATTGTCACAAAAACATATTAAATTTTAATAATTTTCTATCTTCTTTTTATTTATAAATTTTTTGAAAATTCTTAATGAATAGTACGAAACTTTAAGAGATCTATTCTTATTTATACACTCATTTGAATTTATGTAACATGACTCTAATAGAAGTCTATCTCTTTCATCATTGCACTTGTATATCACTTTGGCTATTGGGTCCGGATTATGGTTATTTTCAATGGCATGACATGCCCAGTCCGATAATTTAGGTTCCCTGTTTATGTATGCTCTTATGTGTTCTCGAAGCCTCTCTTTTAGGGTCCTTGCTGAATGCCCATGTATGATATAAGCAGATATGTATCAGTAATTGGTATAAATCAAAAGAAAATTTTGCTTCAAACGATATATTTAGATGAAGAATTAACAGATTTATTACAGTTCACTGATGATGCAAAACAAACCGATAGAGCAATCATAAATTGACAGCAGCTCAACTGGCAGCTAATTAAAAATTATATAAAAACTATCACATTTAACTTACTTCTGAGGCATGATAAAGTGAAGCAATGACCAGAGTTCCTTAAGAGAGTTCTGAAGAGGCGTCCCTGTTATAAGCAACCGATGATTTGTATCAAATTCCATTAAAGACTTGTAAAGAAGAGAATCGTCATTTTTTAGCCTATGTGCTTCATCTACTACAAGGGAAGCCCAACTCACACCCCCTAGGAAACTCTGAAAAAAAAAAAAAAGAAAGAAAGAAAATTTAACATAAAAATCAAAAGAAACGAATGTTAATTGTATAGTCAATCAAGCATTAAATAAATAATAAAAAAAATATGTAACCAACCTTGTCCTTTAATAGAATTTCATATGTTGTAAGAAGAATGTTGAATTTCAACCTCTTATTTCCTGGATGACACCATTCATATTGTCTTATCTAGAAAAGGAAAAAAAAAAAATCTATTTAACAAGTAACGAGAAAAAATAATTTTGATGTAACTCACAGAATTATTGTTGTCATTTTAGAAAAAGAAAAAAACAAAACAAAAAACAAAACAGCACTATATTATCTATCTGTAGGTTTTACTTGTCCTTATTTTATAAAATTAATTTTTATTTTTTTGCAGAGGCAAACAATTTACCAAACTCAAGTTAAACCATTTTGTTGGAAATGCATTTTCCACTTCATGTTAGCTTTAAGTTATCCAAGGATTTATTCTTATACTGTCCCTAACTAAAAAGTGTTGCAATTGGAAATCATCCTAACGACAACAGGGTTACCAACAAAATGTGTAGTTACTAACAAAACTACACATTGAAAACAGTTGCATTACTTTAGTAGCCTAATTAGTCTCCTCCTAGCGATAATTTAGTTGCTTATCTGGCCCATTTATTAGTAGTTTTGTTCTACTATCCTTATATGCTGACTCATTTAAAAAAAAATAAAAAAAAAATAAGACATCTAGATATAGAACATAAAAGTTTGATAGCTAGACAATTCTAAGTATGAGTTTATATATTACAAGCAAACAAAGTTCTTGATTTCTTAAGACAACTTTGCTTCCTTTAACTAAAATTGAATTTCATGACAATATCATACTTCTTCGCTACTATCATTATTATTATGTTTCATTTTGTATGAGAAAAGAGTGTTTTCTTTTCTTTTTCTGTTATTTATCATTTATGTAAGGAGGAAAAACCTTGAGAAAGTCTTTAGGTATTAAAGACGAAATATTGGTATGCGAAGTTTGTATTCTGTATTTTTGGATTAGAAGATTTATTTCGATAAAATTTAATTTATTTCTTTTTACCTTCCTTTAGTTAGAATTCAACTATTAAAATAATAACAAATATTTTTATGTTCTACCTTTTATAATAACTGTCGTGAATAAAAAGTACAATTAAAACAAAGACCTGAATGCTGTTAACTTCAGATATTGTAGGATTGTAGAAGAATAAATAATTTTATTATTGTTGACGAATATAAAATTATTTATTATGTAGAATCCAACTTCAGAAATGAGTCTCAGTATGTCAGATCAGTACTTTGCTATTGGAGAGTAGCTTTGGAGTGAACCAATCACAAGCTCTCGACGTCGGGTGCAATGTAGCCTATAGCACTCCGAACCTCAAACATATGCAAAATACAATTTTCTTTGTCTTAATGTTTCTCCTAAAATTCTCAAAAATAAGGTGGAGAAAATCCTGAAGGTGAGCTTTAAGTCTTAAAAATGCGTTATGATATATGTTTTATTATTTTTTGGGTCTTTTTCGTAAAGACAAACTACAATAAACACTGAATTGACTCTTAACTGTTCGGAATGCTAAAACCCTATTAATGGGCTCTTTGAACTGTAATGTAGGTTATGACAACACCACTTAAATGTCCATATGCTGAGAAACTGTATGACGCAAACTCTTCTTGATATCAGATTGGATATTAGTGAAGTTCAAAATAGCCATTGCTATCTTTGTTACCGATGCTGTGTGATAATGAATTTATTGCAAAATTTGAGAAAATAGTCTCCTAAAACTTAAAAAGGCTGCCATTTTTTTTTTTAAACTAGCCGCTTTTGGGCCTGTTTTTGCTTACAAAAAGTAGCCATAGTTGCCTAAGGTTAAAAATAGTCGCTAATTGTCACTTTTTAGTCACCAATGGCAATCTTGTGACCAGCAAAACACGGAATTTCACCTTTTAGTTGGGACAATGAAAATATTGTAAAAGAAACAATAGTATTGGGCAGGTCAGCAATTAGCATATGGTCTTTCCTTAATGCTCCTCACTTTGAAAATAATGGCTTCTTAGCCATTGAAATTGTTGGTTTTAATTAAATGTAATTTTTGGTTTGTTACCTTTTTAGAATATTTTCTTTTTAATTTTATTTTATGTGCAATTTTAATTTATTCATTTAACTATTAATTGTTTTCATGTTAATACTGTAATTAATTAATCAAAATAATTTCAGCTGTTAATGTTAAAATGCAAATATTTTTAATTCTTGATTTTTTTATTTTTTTTTTAAATTCAAGTGTTTAATTTCTGAAAATAATTTACATCCAATTAGATAACAATGGCTTTAATTCAAAAGCTTTACAACAGATATATAATTGCAACATTATGTTAAATTGTGTTCAATTCGAATGTCCTCACAATACAAGCACCTACAAGGAATTGTACTTATTCTCGGTGCAATTCTTTCTTTAACTCTGATGACTTACATTTCTCAATTTGTAAAGTTTTGGCTAATTAAACTTGTAATAAACAGATATTTTAAAAATAAATTATTTACAAAAATTACACTTTTGAACTTATAATTTCCCACATGCCTTTTGGCATTAGCAACTGAAACTTCGGTAATAACTTCCTCATGTCCAATATTTTTAAAATATTTTCATTGCTTAAGACTAAGTTTTATAGGTTGATGATGAGATCTTAATAGTGAACTAATATTTAATGAAATTTTGCTAAGACTAGAAAAGAAATAATAACATGCCAAAAAAAAAAAGTTTATACTTACATTATTTCTACTAGATATATCACCCAAATAAACAACAACATTCAATTCAGGAGCCCATTGCTGAAATTCTTTTTGCCAGGCAGCCATAGTGGAAAGAGGTACAACCAAAAGAAAAGGGCCATACAACTGATGCTGATTGTGTAGGTATGACAAAAAGCAGATAGTTTGGATTGTTTTTCCTAAGCCCATTTCATCAGCTAAGATTACACTATTTTCTCTATAAAAAATAAAATAAAAAGAAATTGGAAAGATTTAATAACAAAATGCTGCAATATGTATGTTTAAAAAAAAAAAAAAAAAAGAATCCAACAATAGGGTTTTCAAAAATAAAATAAAAACCTAACTTGACTAGTTCAACAATAAGCCTCATTTGGCAATATATACAGTAAACTTCCTCTAATCCGGCAAGTTCGGGACTTGAGGCATGCCGGATTACGAAATATTCCGGATGAAATATTACGAGATATTACAGGATGAATATCGGGAAAAATGTGAATTAAACAAAAAAATCTCAGCAACCTGAGCATCACTAATAAAAATTGTGAAACTGAATGTGAAACGTATACAAAGCCACAGTGATGTCCAGGGAACAGGTGGCTCCCGAACATATATGATGTCACCTGAAGTCGGCCGAAGATTAGGGCCTTGTTATATTCAACGACTGGCCTCCCCTCCACGCATGCTGATACACTTTGTCCGGCACAATGTTTTCCCTCGCACCTTCCGATCACAAACAAACTTGACAAGGCATGATTGATGTTTTGCGATTGATATAAATTATTATTTTTTTTCAAAAGTCGAGCCGGATTATCCAGCTTGCCGAACCGTAGGATGCCAGATTAGAGGAAGTTTACTGCAGTAATAAGTTGTTGTTTTTTAGCCAGTTACAAAATGTTCACTATTTCTAGGAAGAAAGTAGGTAATTGAAAACATCAACACTTAATGGATAGATAAGTCTTATCAAGTGAATCACAGTTAAATAGTTTGTATCATTTAAAGACGTTACTTTGAGGACTTTCAAAGGATGCATATCAAAAAATTCAAATACTTATTTAATAATAACTTTAATATAAAATTCCAAAGAACTCAACTTAAGCATACTGTCATTAAGCAATAAATTTCAGGTGTGAACATGCTGAAATACAGTACAAAACGATACAGTGGTTATCAACAAGACAACGAACTATGTTTTTTAAAAACTTAATTTCAATGTTATTTCAAGCTTACAAGGTATTTCTTTTTGATTTACTTGTTTAACATATTAATTAACGTATCAGAAAAATCTTTATGTAACTGCGAACTTTTTCAGAGACTTAAGTAGTGATCAAATTTTTTTCATCAATTTAAGCATTTCAAGAACTTGAAATAAAACAATGAAAAACAAGTAGTATTTTTTCAATCACAGATACAAACCTAGGTGGAAACATCAGAAATGTATTTCAATATATGGAAACAATAAGTGAAAAATGATGTCCATGTGTGCATGCCAATAAGCACACAACAAATTAGAAACAAAAAAGAATTGCTATTTATATAACACATCTTATGTTATAAAAGATGAATGCAATATCAGCTTGGGGTAAATTATATACAAATAAGTTAAACAACTAAAATGTTTAATTTCTATACTGATTAACAGCTTTTTCTTTTGGCGATATTTAGACAATGACTGGTATTAAATACAACAATGGATTACAGACTAAAGGTACAAAAAGCACACTCACAGGTACTGCTGAAAGGCGCTGATAGACAAACAAATGATAGGCAATAGAAATAAATATTACATTTAATTATTTTTTTTTTTCATTTCTTTTTGTAAAATGACCAAACGTACTATTCTAACAAGGTGTTTATCTAGAAAATTATATTTTTTAAAAATAAAAGTGTAATTATACACTTAAAAAAAAAAAACAATAAAGCATTCTACTTACTTGCACCAGGATAAAACCAGCCAGTTCAGGCCATCTAATTGATAATCTCTTAATTCAAGAATATCAGAACCTCCCATGTATTTTGGTTGTGCTTTCAAAGGAGAAAATTTTGGACGGACTTTTAAAACCTAAATGAAGAAAGAGCAAACTTCAATTATGACCTTAAAATTTCTTTTTCAAAAATCTCGGACTTTCCACAATTAAATTTAGAAGTCAAAATAAAGTAAATCTGGTCATATATTGAACAAATGTAAATGGTGTTTTAATGGCAAAAATAAATAAATAAATAAACTGAGAGGTTGAGGCATAAAGCATAGTAACTGAAGTTTGAATTGATCTTGATTTTCTTTATTGTCTGTCAAATGAGAGAAAATGGACCATGCCCATTTTCAGAGAAAACTGGCAGGCAAAATTGTTCTTTTGTTTAGCGATTGCATGTGTCTAGTTTGTTCTCCTGCCGTTTCCCTCCTCTAAGAGGGCATCACGTTTCCGTTTTATTTTTCAAATTCCTTTATTTATCTTTTTTTATATTAATTTTTGATTGTTTACATTAAATGAAATTTTTAACTTATTAGATAGGATGGTTTAAGAGTTCATTGTATTGAAGTGCAGTTATGAAAAGAACTGTTTATTTTCAATGAAAGTTATAGTATTTAAGACATTTCTTGATTTGCTTTCCTTTTTTTTTTTTTTTTTTTTTTTTTTTTTAATTAAATGAAATTTGTAATTTATTACTTAGGATGTTTAAGAGTGCATTGACAAAGTCCCTACGCCTGTTGCATCAGCGGTAATAGCTTTCCAGTTTTTTTCTTTTATTTTCTTCACCTGCAGACGTCTTGAAGTGACATACACATTGTTGATGATCTGCCGTGCTTGGCTGTGTATTTGTTTTGCCAGAAACACCATGGAAAACTGTTGTTTGTTGACTTGTATTTTACGAATCTAACTGAGAATCCATAGCTGTCGCCCAAGTTGCCCAAGTTTCACAAGTCGGGGCTTAAGAACTTGTGCCAAACACACTAACCGTACTCTGATTGGTGGTTCTTCTTTGGTTAGACAGACAATAATACACAACATAATTACTCCAATTTTATACAGTTTTGCAAGATGGTTTCATATTAATCATATTATTGATTTATCTTTAGTGCTTTTCAGAAACTAACTTTTGAAAGTTGCTAAAGTTGACAGATATTACATTATAGTAATACACTGTATAATGTTCAATTCATTATCAGTTTACATGTTTTATGCCTGGACATGTAAATTAATAAAAAATATAAGATAAAAATTGTTATTAATAACATAAATGCAAATTTTTAATTATCCAATGTCTAAAATTAGTTTCTGGAATTAATGTCACCAAGTTCTTAAGATACATAAGCATAATGAGAAACCATGTAAAACAGATCTTGTGACTCTCGGATTGCAGAACACTGTGGAACACACACTTATATCGGAGAGCATTATATTAAATTATATAGTTTACATTGGGACTGCTATTATATAACTTCTTGCTGTCCGTACAACTATATCAAGTAAGAGAATGTTCTAAATTCATAATCAAGTTAACTCTGATCCTTAAACAATGAAATCTAAAGATAAAAGCATGCAAGCATGTATATGTGTCTGTCTGTCTGTTTATCTATCTATCTATCTACGCAAGGGGATGATCAGATCAAAACTGACTATGTAATTCCAAAATTAGAATGCTTTATTAAAAATAATCTCCAACGTGTTGTATACAAAGGGTCCATTGTTTCACAAGCTGAGTAATTCCTATCTTGTAAAAGTCTTTAGTCTGTGACCTAGCCCATTAAATGAGTTTCTTTGATCTCAGTGTCAGAATTGCAGTATCGACCTTTTTTAAGTGGGAAAAGAGATGAAAGTCACATGAGAATAGGTCAGGACTGTAGGATGAATGTTCAAGGATCTCCCACTGAATGGAGCTGATAGCATATACAGTGGCCTCGGCAGTATGGGGTCTGGCATTATCATGCAACAGGCATATCCCTTTGGAGAGCTTTCCAGTAAGTTTCCAGTTTTGCATTTTGCACTCCACTTTTAAACTACGCATTCCCAAATGCAGCTCTTGATGAATTTTGGTCGGTCCACAATATTCACAGATTGAGAGACTTATCATCCCGCAAACCTTCAGTTTGGAAATGTTGAAATCCATGACTGGATTGTTCAAAGCTGAATTTGGAATACTTAAGTGTTCCCAAAATGTTTTACTGGAAGCACATGTGCATTACTGAAATGCTTCCATTATTAAAATAGGTGGAACTATTTCAAGAGGGGCTGTACATTTTTTTCATTTTAGAATGATTTTTTTAATTTTGATCATCTCGTATGTGTGTGTAGCAATCGAAAAAACAAAAAACAAAATTAGGTTAAAGGAAGGGAAAAAAAATACAAGAAAAAAAAATTATGATTAATTTTTTCCTTATAGTCTTACCTTACTAACTTTAGTTGGAATTTTCTGAGACTTTTGTCTATTGAAATAGTCATCAATCATATCCTGGAATTTTTTTGAAATAAGATTACCATCTTCCCAGGTGCAGTCGGAATAAGGTAATCCTTCCCATTTGCATAAGAAATCAGGTTGGCCATCAGGCTTCCCCTCAGGTTTTTGACTGCTATGAGCTGCAAAAATTATTTTATAATTCAGTGATTTATAAATAATAAAATAATGCTAAAATTAAATGTTAATTTCAATACTTTATTTTATTTTTTAAAATCAAATTAAACTCTTAAAAACAAATGCAAATATTTCTCTTTCTTTTTTTTCAGAATTATTAGGGAAAAAAATAACTAATCACAGCAAATCTCATCAATTTAAAACCCAATTTTAATATGTCTACCAGATTTATAAAGAGGAATTTCTTAGTTCTTTTCTGGAGATATCAGAAGCCAAAGGTTTTTCTAAAGCAGTTAGAACTTCCAAAAATAAATACAGAAAACGGGTAAAACATTGGCAATCATACTGATTTAATTTCATACCTATAAAATTGGCTTAAATCTTGAAAAAAACGATAAAACTGTTTTTTAACAAAATGCTGAGATTCCTAATTTGAATGAATGGGAATTTACAGATCACTGGATTTCAATAGGATATTTTGAGAATAAAAACAAATACAAAAACACTAAAAAGCTATATTAAAAAAAAAAAAAGTCCACTTATGAGAACCAGGGGAGAAAATGGATTAACTACGAAGTTGGATAGCCTACATTTTCTGCTGAAAGTTCTTGACACAATGTTTTTGAGATATATTTAAGAAAGATGAAAAGAAAATTATTCAAATCTATTTCATAAAAAATGCAAAAAAACTGGAAGATCATTTGCTTAACAAAAATATGAGCACGCTGGCTTTTCATATGGAATTAAATATATAATCCCTCGAAAAATAAATAAACAAATGGCTAAACTGCAATCTTTCAGGCACATATCTCTAAAAAGATATACCTCAGGATCTCTAACAATACTGAGGATGCATATATTCACATATGCATTTTTGAAGTACAATATTTACAAACAAGGATGGACAATTCCCATCTTTGTTGAATATAAACCAATTTCTACAGAATCACTAATTTCACTAACTAAAATTAACAAGGTCCCTATAATTACTTTACTTTCCATGAGATTGAGTTATGGAAATTCTACTTTATTAAGATGAGTTAAAGGGTAAAGTAATTAATTTTATGATTTATATGGGTTTATTGCTTATTATCTGTGCAGAAAAAAATAAATCTTTGGTTACTTTGTATTGTTATATTGACTTCAAGGAAGCTATATTTACCGATAATTCTTTCAACTTTCATGTAACTCTGCCTCAGTAGCTCTGTCATTTCTGTTTGGCATTCATAATAATCAATATCTTCTGGAGTTGCCCCATCTTTCCTGTAACATTAAATAAAATCTGAACATTTCTTTTTCTGAAAGATTAACATTACAAGGATATAGAAATAAAATATTAACTTTTTTTACTTATAAATTGTTGAATTAAGAAAAAGATATTTTTTTTCAATGAAAACAAGGGGGAGGAAAATCCTAATAATAGTGTGGCAAAAACTGTTGATATAACATTAAAAAGTTAAAAAGAATTAGACATCTCATGAATTATTACTTACACAAGTATTCTATGTTAAAGCAGTTTTAATTAATTGAATATAAAATTAATTAAAAGTTATTATTAATATTTTTGTTTTCTTCCTAGACTTACCAAAGTTTTAATTCGTCTTCCTTTTTCATAAAGTTTTCCATTTTTTTTATTCCTCTTACTTTTTGCTCTCGAAGCGTATTTTCACTTTCCCATGTGTTATGTATATGGGACCAACCCTTCCACTTGATTAAGAACTGTGGCTCTCTCTCTTCGGGTGGGCAGTTTGCCACGTCTGCATTAGGATCACCATTCTCCTCAACTGCATACACTGTCGTTGTGGCACCAGTTGCTATAATAATAAATATAAAATGGCTTCAGGAATAGTTCTGTTTGCGCTGTAACCACAAATCAGTAGCGGTGGCTTCATCACATCTTAATGAATAATAATAATAATAATAATAATCAACCACTAGTAATACAAAAAAATAAAATCCTCACCTCCTTTTTTCCCAATCCTGTACTCAATCACCTTTTCAATCATTTCTGAAGTATCAGTCTCAGTGGCACCAGGTGTTCCATAATCAACCTCAATGAGGTCATCAGAATCTGTTTCTTCAGCACTCTGTTCTTTATAACTGAAAATGTTTATATTTTTCAGAATTGAAAACAATGAATTCTGCAAGTATTTCTAGTCATAATTTTACTTAAATTTTCATTTATTAACACTCTCCAACAATTTAATTACATTATCATAAAGCTCGTAATAGCAGACTAGCCTTTTAACAAGAACCATATTTGCTAACAGTGGTCAAAAGGTATTTTTTTTTTTTTCACTTAAAAAAAAAAAACTTGAAGTACTCCACTTTATAAACTTTATAGAAAATTTTAAAGAAAATAACAGAATATTACAAAATATAATAACAAAAAACAGCAAAATAAAAAGAAAGTATAAACATACCTAAAAATGTAATAATCGAAAAAAAAAAAAATTTATACTGATCTATTAGATCCAAGGGGTACACAAGAAGACCTGTCTACAAGTTACATTGTGAATAATGTCAAATTACCTAAAGTAATATAAATAACATTTCCCTAAAGTCGAAATGTAAAGGAAAACTATGAGGGTCACTCAATAAGTAATGCAACACATTCTGTTTTCTCAAAGTAGATTTGTTTTATTACAGTTTTAAATACATCACCAACTTGTTTCTCAATTCTTTAGCTACAAGTAACTATTTTCAACAAAATCTCCGTTCAAGTCTATGACCTCACGCCACCGAGATGTCAGAGCTTGTATGCCTTGACTTTACCACTCTAGTAGTCTGTGCCTCAGCCAACTTCTTACTGCATCAAGAACTTCCTGATCGTTGCCATATTGCATGAATTGCGTCCCGTGGATTGCGTCCTTTAGAGGTCCGGAATAGGTCGAAGTCTGAAGGTGCGAGATCAGGGCTGTAGGGTGGATGAAGGAGAACAGTCCAGTGAATTTTTGTTATCTCCTCACAGGTATACAGACTTGAGTGTGGTCTGGCATTGTCGTGGAGCAGGAAAAGTTTGTTCACATCTTTCTAGACACAAACATGCTGGAATCATTTCCTCAGTTGAGTCTTCACATAGGCTTCTGAGTTGATTGTTGCACGTTGCAACATTGCAGGAGTCACAGCTGTGTGTGGCTGGCCAGAGCTCGTGAGATCAGACAGCTTCCCTTTTTTCCTTCTTCCAAAGACGACAGACGATTCGCCCAATGACTCACAGTGCTTTTATCAACTGCCTGATCTCCGTAGACATTCTATAAACGCTTGTGAATTATTTGTCATGGTCTCCTGTTCAGCCAAATAAAATTCAATAAGTGCTCTTTGTTTGGAAAAGACGCCATCTTGAACGCTTCCTACAGTGCTACCGCACAGCGCGGAGAATGATGAAACAATATGAGAAAGTGCAAGAATGTTTGAAGATACTGTATAGAAAATTTCACATTTTTTCATCAAATATTAGCCGAGGGAAAAAAATGTGTTGCATTACTTATTGAATGGCCCTCGCAGTAGTCAATTGTTTCATCTCTGAAGAAAAAAAAAGCAGTTGCATCAATTTCTTTTTTTTTTCTTTTTTAGCAGATAATATAAATTGCAAGGTATCCATGGACAGACAAATGAAGAAATTTAGAAGACTGATCTTTTGTGCAGAAATCTATGAGAACCATATCCAGGAAAGCCTTGAGAGGATATAATAGATACATCAAAATTAAATAAGATTAGAATTCTCGTCAAAAAATTAATTTAATTTAGATTGAGCAGGTTATTAAATGTGACTTAAAATGAAATAAGAAGCACAGAGACAGGTATGTATTTTGTATGTTCTACGTAAGTGTCAAGAGATGATCTGTGGCACAATCAAGTTTCATTTTAGCAGACCACTGCAGATCTCTTAAGTTAAATATGAGTGATTAGACAAAAATCAAACAACACTTGTTTGTTAAAATTATAGGGAAATAAACCAGCCGAGAAGAAATAAACAGATTAACTACCAAGAAAAGAAGAGAGGACCTTAAAAACAACTCCAAATTATCCATTTGGTCTCATAAACGATCTCTGTTGAACTATGAAATAAATTTTGATTACTGTAAAAGCACTTATTTTTGCGAGGCTTTAATTTTCGCGAATTTCACGAGCCCATCATAATTGTGAAAATTTAAGCCTCGCGAATTACTTTTTTTTTGGTTCTGTTCATATAAAATTCGCGAAATCACCGATATCTTCATTTTCGTGAAAATTACGGCTCGCGAAAATAACTGCTTTTACAGTATACATCAGGAGGTTAAAAAAAAAATAATTCCTAAAACCTTCAGAAATAACAGATGATTGGATGTAATGTAAGAACAACTGCAAAGGTTAAGGAAATAATCATAATTGATTAAATTAAAAAGTTCAAAGAACTTAAAGCCTACTTTACTTACAACGCAAATTTTGAAATTTCCTTCTTTCTTTTTTTTTTCCATTTCTTTTTAAAAATCGTGAAAAACAACAAAAATGAAAAGCCTATGTTCATTTTCAGTTTCTAATATCTCCTGAAGACAAAAAAAAAAAAATGCATTTTCTGGAAAACAAAACAAAACAATGAAATCTGCATTACTTTAGTTTTTGAAATTAGACTAATTTTATTAATCAGATCAAACTTCAAGCTAATCCATTGCTAAGATACCAATGCTTTTCTGTGAGAATTTTTGTTATCTCTGGTGCTAATTTCTCAACAGGGGTCAATTTGGAAAAGATTTCCAATATAAAAAGCAAGGTAGTCACTAATCCTTAAATATGTATAATAAGATCCACGAGTTCACAACTTATTAGGGGAATATATACAGACTGAATGATCTGATAAGCCTCACTTTCCTAGCAAAGTAAGCTAATAATTGCCGGACTTGTTAACTTCAAACAACAAACCTTCATCAAGAAGGGAATTACATCAATCTAGACCCAGAAAACTCAGATTTTATGCAGTGATTCATTGAAACCTTTTAGATAAATACATGGATGAAAATGAACATTTCAAAAATGTGCTTATGTGTTTAAAGGAAAGTACAAGAATTTTCTATAATAATAATAATCATCTGCTACAAAAGAAAAAAAAAAAGAAAATAAATTATTTGATACCAAAATCTTCCATTTTTCTATGAATAGTCTTACCTCACATTGGAAGCTACTCTTCTTGAAGCATTTCGGCGACCATCAGCATCACTATCAGAATCATCAGCAGAACTGGACTGTCTTCTGCTTCGTTTTGTTTTAGTGGGAACTTTTCGTTTATTCGAAGCTGCCTTTGATTTTGTTCGACTTGCAGCTGCCGACCTCCCTGAATAAAAAAAAAAATCAACAAAATTTACAGTCAGATGAATAATATCCAAATAACTTAAATTAATATCATAAATCATGCACATGCTTGAATAATCTTAAAGCAGCATTTTATGCTCAAAATTGTTACTATATATATATATTTGTTGTAACGATCTATATATATATATAATCTCGATTATTATGACTAAGCTAACAATTTCTAATGTTTTTTGAATTCTTTTTAAAATGGAAGTAGGATACACTGCATCTCATCTGTTTCTTGAACATGATGATATTGCCATTTCTTCACTAATCCTTCCTTCAATGTTACAATCTCTCGTAATTAAAAAATTCACATTAATAAAATGTGTGATTATTTTTTTCCCTTTTTTTTTTTCTTTTATGCTTAAATTTTTCAAAGACAACTTGATTAATGAAAATGAAGAAGGAAAAAAAAATGAGACAACATCAGTAGTGCTTGTTTTTGTACAGTGTGGCCGAGAAGTTCCCCTTACCCCCTATTATGTTATTATTATATTACATGTTGTACATATTTAGATTATGATGCTTCTCTTTATATAGTAAATGGCCTGTATATCACTTGAAATTTATCTGTATGGGAAAGTTTGACTCTTGGTAGGGTGCAACTAATACATATACGGACCACTTTTTCTTCCAAGAAATCACTTCTCGTAGTTTCTTTACTTCAAATCTTAGAAGTTCCTTTAAGATTTGGCTTTGAAGATCAAAAGTTAACAGAAAACAAGTTATCGTCGTTGCATTCTTAAAGCATTTGTAATATAGGCTATCATCATCAGAAAGTGCGTCTGGACTCAACAAGAGATAAATTCATCTGTTTACATCTGTTTTAGTCTCAGTCTAAATGTCGTTTGTGATAAGAATAAAGGAGTTTTAAGAGATTCACTATTAACAGTTACTTAATGATAGTATTTGTAATAGCAGGGTGGCCAGGAAGTTCCCGTCAACCCTGTATCTTTGTGCAAAATTCC
This sequence comes from Thereuonema tuberculata, assembly GCA_023159025.1. Lineage (NCBI taxonomy): Eukaryota > Metazoa > Arthropoda > Chilopoda > Scutigeromorpha > Scutigeridae > Thereuonema > Thereuonema tuberculata. The sequence goes on from JAFIDM010012231.1 coordinate 109,625,269, forward strand.
ATGCATCATTCATAAAAGGCAGAATGCAAAGCACTTCAAATAAGGAATGTCTAGAGAAGCATTAACATTTTCTGTTAGTGCAATCAGAATGTTAAGAATACTAATTTACTAGTGAATTCAGTAAGGTATTATGTTCTATATTTTTTTATTAGAAAACTTCAAAAATACAATGACAGTTGACTTCCATAAAAAATTAATGGTCATTGAAGCCTATTATAGATTTTGTAATCTGAATTCATAGAGAAATTGGAAAGATGGCTCAATTCTTAAATCAGTTATTTCCAATCTAATACTTCTCCTTTAAGCATTAAATCTAAATTACAGATGAAACATTAAACATGGAAATAACTAGTGCATGGAAATACGACAAGACAAGAAGATAGAGAAGGGGAAAATTTTAACAAAGTGATCCTACGTTTGGCCTTTTTTTAATATAAGTTCCAAAGGTGATGAAATTGGTAACTAAGGGTTTATGAACTCGTTGATGATAATATTTAAAAATCGAAAATATTGGATCAATATGGCAGCATGAAATTCAATGAAATTTTTTTTATTTTAGTCCAACTTTGTAAATATTTTTATTTTTAGTTTTGAGATTAAAATAAGAAGCATGAAATCATTGTAAATACAATGTTTTGCCTTCAGATGACTGCCAATTTCACAACACATTGATGTTCTTAAAATTAAGGGATCTTGCAGAATGAACTGTTCTGATTGTCTGGTCGGGTCCAAACTTGGTAGGCGGGTGCAGAAGGTCTTCCCAATACCATCCCCACACAAAAAATTAAAAATGATCGAACCCATTCTGTCTGAATTAATAAAGTTCAGAAATACCACCTGTGGCAGTGTGGGGTCTCGACACAGGACAAAGTGACAGCTTTGGTCACTGACTGTACAGTACTGTATGTCAATTGTTGGTGATGGCCCATCATGTCCATTTGGACCTGCAAACGAGAGGCAGAGTGATAGGACATCTTGAGGCAGGCCAGTCACAAGTGGAAGTGTCTCGTGCCACTGAAAGTGTCAACCAGCGTCATCTGTCGCTTATGGATACATTTCCAGCATGATGGAAATATTGCCGAAGCTATAGCAGAGGATGTCTACATGTCACCACACCCCCCGCAAGACCGCTATCTGCTGTTAACGTCCAGACGGAATCCTCGAAGCGTCCCACGGCACGCCATCTTGCCAGGAAGCTGCAAGCAGCAACACAGACCACTGTATCCAGACAAACAGTGTACAGGTGACTCCATGAGTTGGTCTGTATGCATGGAGACCAATGAGGTGCATCCCCTTGAGCCAAGCTCACCAGAGGTGCTATTGTTCTGGTATACTGAACACGCATCATGGACACAGGCACAATGGAGCCACGTTACGTTTTCTTACGAGTCCTGGTACAATGTAGACTGTGATTCAAGACTGGAGGGAGCAAGGAACCAGGGCCAATCTTGCCAACATCGTCGAACACGACAAGTACGGGGATAGTGTGGGCAGGCATTATGCTGGGCTCTCATACACCACTGCACATCTTCGACAGAGGATTCGTAACTGCCCAGTTGTACCAGGACAATGTCCTTCACCAACATATGCAAATTTTCATGGGTTCTGCTGGTCTAGAGTTTGTGTTTGTGGTCTAGAGTTTGGTCTAGTGTTTGTGTTGGACAATAACACCCGTCGGCATTGAGCTTATCTGGTGGACAGGTTCCTCCAACATGAGGACAGACATCCATTGTTTGGAGTGGCCTGCACGTTCCCCGGACCTCAATCCAATCGAAAATGCTTGGGATGCTCTCGGAAGACGTGTTGCTAGACGCATTCCACCACCACGAACGCTACCCGATCTGACGACAGTATTGGTTGAAGAGTGGGATGCAATCCTCCTAAGTTTACTTGATCGTATGGTATGTAGTATGCCAGCATGTTGCATTGCTTGCGTAGCTACGTGGCGGGGGTAATACAGTCTTCCAAGTGCTCATTATGCCTTCCACAAACACCTAGATAGTACTCCAGGAGCTTCTATCTCAATGACATTTCGAACATTTTTATTTCTTCTGTTAGAGGCAGTGCTGCCACCTTTACTTTAGGTGTGGGAAGACCTTCTGCACCCCCTACCAAGTTTGTTCCTGATCGGACAATCAGAACAGCTCATTTTGCAACATCCCTTAATTTAAGAACATCAGTGTAGATTGCCTGCCACATTCTTTAATGTAGATATTATAAAAACATTGAAAAACATGATTTACACTGACAATAAATATGACAAATATCACATTCTTCTCTAGAAATTTTATACTTTTCTGCCAAATTTTCTGCTGTTACACCTATGGAGATCAAGCATCGGATTGCATTGAACATCCTAGAGATGTATGCATGGAACAATTACAAAAACTACCAACAATATGACAAATACTTATACTATTTTGAGTTCATTCAAAAATCAAATGTGAAGAGAGCCTTATATTAGGCCTACTATAATTTATTTATTTTCATCATGAAATTTTTACCTGAGGAATTTCTTGAAGCAGCCGTTCTGAGGTTGCGCTGTGGTCGTGTCCTTGTTTTAGAAGGACTACTTCCTTTATCGTCATCATCATCGTCGTCGTCATCATCATCACTGTCACTATCACTGGAAGCAGTTGTCCGCCAATCACCGGAACTAAAATTTTAAAATTAAAGTTTTAATTAACTTAAAATAGCCTCAAACTACAGTTCATAATTTATATTAAGCAGAATGTCCTCTTGAATTATTTCAGTGGAATTATATAATTAAGTTATAGTTATATCAAAAGGTCCTTCTGCTGTATCTGAACTTTATAAATAAACTTGATAAATAAAATGTTTTTATTTTCCTATTTCATCTCAATAACACAGAATGAAAAATAAACAGTTTAACAATTTTTCTGTAATATAAAAGTTGCTAAGTTTAAAATTAGGAAAAAAAAGCTTCTTAACCCTCAAGGATGCACATCACATGTTGTGACGCCAGTATGCACGTGAGGTAAATTTTACCTCTGCTACAGTTCAAAGGCATTCTCAATCTATCATTAATTTTTTTTTTTTTGAAAACTATTTTTTATATATTATCAATTTATGTATTTTCACTTCATAATCAGTGGAGTTTTCTAAAATTCATCTCCAGTAAAAGCAATAAAATTTATTTTTCTCAAAATGATCTTGACAACTTTTTCAACAAGGGGCAGGGACGCGTGTAGATTTCATTGTTTGCCAAACATCATCTGCTCATTATTAAAAACACATTTCCAATAATTAAAAATTAATTAAAACTTCACAACGTTTCAAACCCTCACCTTTCTTTAGGGTTCTTTTTCAAGTGCTCATCCCCTATTTTAAAAAGATGCTCCATAGTTGGATTCGTTAACGAGAATGACATGAGAGTCCAATGAAATGAGAATCCAACTATGGAGGATCTTTTTTAAAATAGGGGACGAGACACTTGAAAAAGAACCCTAAAGAAAGGTGAGGGTTTGAAACTTTGTGAAGTTTTAATTAATTTTTAATTATTGGAAATGTGTTTTTAATAGTGAGCAATTTTTAATTATTCTAACAGCACGTTAAAAAAATTTTCTACTTGATCATCTGCTCATTTTGGATTTTTTTTTTTTTAAATTACCAATAAAAAAAAGTGGCAGCAACAATTCTATAATTAGCTGTAATATAATCAGGCCAAAAACGAATAATATTAAATACGTACTGAGGTTGTTTGAAAGGACAATGTCAGAACTCATGTGGGGTAAAAATTACCCAAGAAGAACAGCGATACAATAAATCTGTTAAAATGCGGTGACAAATTAATGAGTGACTTACTTTGACTTTTTCATTTTTGGGACAGTCCATTGAAAAGGTATTCAAGAGATGAGCGGATAAAAATACCCTTAACCTATAGATGCATTTTTATTTTAACACGCTGGGGTAAAATTTAACCAATGCACATCCCCGAGGGTTAATAATTAGTATGCTTACAGAAATTATCTTATTATTATATTGATTTAAAATAATTTAAAAGACTAATAACTTTAGAGGCAACCTGTGAAGCTCTTAACTGTAACGCTTTAGTATATCTACACATTCAATTATCAGAAGTTAGGAAGCATCATAAACAAGTGATATTTTGTTTGTTGAATGAACATTTTGGGAGGAACAGAAAGGAGTTCTTAATTTTGAAGAAACATTATTAAGAACGCTAGTTTAAAAATAGCAATTTTCTCAATAGAAAAGAGTAAAGCATGCAAAGGAAGTTAACTGATGAATTAGGAAGAAAGGAGGCAATGACAAGAAAAAGGCCAGCAAGATTACAAAAGTGAGCAGCATTAGGAAAGGTAGCAATATATGTCATCACCGATATATGGCCCAAAAAAAACAAAAAACACCGAAGAATCATATTTACAATTTTAAGCGGTAACTAGCAAAAGTATGGCAAGAATGACCAACGGAAAATATGCTGGATGTACTTTTAAGGATTTCTAAAATACTAGCATCAGTCGACTGGAATGAGGACAATGAACAGAGGCAACAAACAAGTTTCATGTTCATGAGATGAATAATAAAAAAAAAAAAGCAAGATGTGAACATAATGCCAGGAAGAACAATTATATCAGGAGTAAGACTTTCTAGGCAAACTCAAGAAAAAAGCACACATGGGAAAAGTTGGTAAGAAAACTTGGCTGGAAATAGAAACACAAACTGCAAGATTAATGAAGGCTTTTTTTTGTTTTGTTTTATATCAGGAATACATTACATGCTGTCCCCACTTAATAAGTATTCATTCTCTGTGGCTATGCACGAAACTCTACTTAAAAAATCCCAATATTTAAATGGTAGCAGAAGTGTGATCCATTATTAGATGAGGTGTTTTTTTTTTTTTTGTTTTTTTTTTATCACTTATGGGAATTAAAATTTTAATATTAGAGTATATGTAAAACTAGAATAATCATTTTTTGCTAGTTTGTTTTTCTCCATTGTTTTTTTTTTTATTTTGGTTTTTGTAGTAACCATATCTGTTAACAAGTTATAACCCATGAAAATTAAATTAACAAATGATAGATAGATAAATCAGATTCTTATTACTTTCTTATATAAAAAAAAAAATGGTTAAAATAAGTGTAGAGAAAAATAAATAATTTTCGTGATAATTAAAAATCCAAAGATCTAATCAAATGTGGTAAACAAGCATTGCCTAAAGAATAAACTGCCTGTTTCAATACCTGTGATCAATTCCATCAACTTTTATAATTTTCTCAAAAAGATAGTTACGGCATCAAATGATATTAAAGTAAGAACTTCTTTCGGGGTTTCTCTTTTTTTTATTTCTCTCTCTGATCCAGAGCTTATTTAACCATGATAAAGCTCAAGCTAATAATAAGAATTCAGTTAAGTGATGACATTGTTACTTACCATGTAATTAAGTACAATGAGCTGAGATGCCCTAGACTATTTTCCAAAACTCTTCTATTAAATCCGATTGCATGATCAGTGTTTGCCTGATATTTGTCAGAGGCATAGTTCAAAAATTTTCAAGTTGTACGTTTTATTCCTTATTTAAAACTAAATAAAGAACTTAAATAAATAATGCTTAAGTATGGTTACTAAGTGATATACATACTCTTTTCTTTTCTTCTTTTTCTTCTTTGACTTGTCACTGGCATCAGACTCATCACCAATCTTATACCTTTCAGGTTCCTTCCGTGAACGCCCAGAGCGTCTAACACCGTAAACATCGGGATACTCATCCCACATCTGCTAGAGTAAGAAAAAGAAATCTCAAAACAATAAAGTAAAACCATTAAAAAGCAGGCTTTGCAACAAGAAGTCCAAACTTTCAGCCTTTTATACAAACTCAAAAATTAACTGGGAAACCAACTTCAAGACAAAATGTACTACTCTCCTATATAATTATATACCTAAATAATATGTGCTAAGCAACAGAAGAAATAGTCAATATAAATTTAAAAAAAAAAAAAAAACCTGAAACCACTATTATCTGTTCAATAATTTAATCTTACAAATAAAAATTCGGAATCAACTCTTTACCTTTTTTTTTTATTTTTTGAGATGGAATGAAATGGGCAGTTGCAGAAGACTAGATTTCTTTTTTTTCATTTCTACTCTAAAAGTAGAACTACTTACTAATGTCTTCCTTCCAGATACTACAGAATTGTATGCCAAATCTTTAGAAACGGAAGACAGCTGTCTAACTTGTAATCCAAATCCCAGCTCTATCTGGATGTTACAAATCTGATACATTTTAAGGCCCTGACTCAAGATTTGTTACAAATGTGCTGCATTTTAAGATCCTGATTCAGGCGACTGCAAACCTTTTATTTCTTTTACTCCAATGCACCTAAAATTCTGAAAACTTTAATATGAACTTGTGAAGCATATGGGATTTCCATTTTCTTGTTTTTAATTTTCAAAATATTCTGTAATTAATTAAATTAAAATTCAAAAATAGCCAATTTTGGGTTTTTTTATTTTAAGGTATTACTCTGTATTTTCAACTTTAAAAAACTTGACAAAAACCTGAAATGATGAAAAATTTGTAAAATGATGATTTGTATTTAGAATATTTATTTTTAGTGCAATAGTTAATTTTTTTAAAAATTAAAATTGTTTTTTAAAATTGTTTGATAATTTTTTTTTTTTTACGTGCTATCAAATAATCATAAAATAATAAAAAACGCTTTCATTAAAGCATTTCTAAACATTCAAATTCATTTGATGCTGTTCGTTTCCAAAAATAAATTTGTTTTGAAGCATTTTTTTATAGAAATAGATTTTTGTTAATATTAAAGTCTATAAAAAAAAATGCTTCAAAACAAATTTATTTTGGCAAACATACAGCATCAAATAAATTTGTATGATATTTAGGAAGCTTTTAATGAAAATGGTTTTTATTATGATTATTTGATAGCAAGTAAAATAAATAACTTAATCTCAAATAATTTTAAAAAACACAATTTTTATTTTTTTTAAAATTAACTATTGCACTAATAATAAATATTTTAAATACAAATCACTACTTTACAAATTTTTCATCATTTCAGGTTTTGGTCCAAGTTTTTTTGAGTTGAAAATGTAACTAGAAACTCCCCAAAAATTAACTGTTTTTGAATTTTAATTAAATTGCAGAATATTTTGAAAATTAAAAACAAGAAAATATAAATCCCACATGCTTCACAAGTTCATATTTAAATTTTCAGAATTTTAGGTGCATTGGTAAAAGAAATATATAAAAGTAATAAAAGGTTTGCAGTCGCCTGAATTGCTTGAGTCAGGACCTTTAATGCAGATTTATTCTGATCACATTTCTAATATTGGGTCACCATCTGCTGATAACAGCATACTGTGACAAAGACTAATCAGTGATGTTGCACCAGTTTTCAATTTTGTATCTTACACAATTCTTATTTCTATAGAGTTACAATAAATAATATGTTTTTTTTTACTCTTCAACTGAGTCAAAAGTCAATATGAATTTAAGTGCCACAGTCAGGAGATTATCTTTTGAAAACAAACAATATATTACTGAAATGAACTCTATTTCCTTCGTTCAATCATGATATACACAATACAACTAAAATGTATTCTTAGAAACCCTTCTTTAATCACGATATTTCGTTTTCTTCAATGTATCGTAATGAATTCAGCCGATGAAGAAGAAAGAGATTACCTGTACTCAATTTAAAAAGTTTTCAAGAAGAAAACGAAATGTAGTGGTTAAAAAAGGGTTTTTAAGAAGACATTTTAGCTGTCTTCTTAGTATCATGATTGAAGTCTGTTTACTTAAAAGAGATTTTTATTTTATTTCTTGTTGAAATAAACCCAAGGTTTACAAATGACTATGAAATTATAGCAGTCGCCTTTAACAATTAACAACTTGATTTCACATTCACTGAAAAATATTCTTCTGCGTAAATTACAAAGATTCTATGTTTATAAAGTATGGAACTGGCTGATAACTTTAATTAATAGCCTACAGAAATACAATACTACAAATCTTTTACAGTAATGGAAGTCAAAAGTTTTAGATCTCACCAGAGATTGGTTTTTAAGTTAAAAACAGCACTAATCACGTGAATCAAATTCACATTTCTTGATTTGCGAACAAATTGAGCTCTCATAAATTTTGTAAAGAACAATAATAAGAAATTCTATGACATTTCTGAGATCAAAACTATGGCAAAAATTTCTTCTGTATAATTTGGTCATAACTAAAATGTCAACTTCAATAAAGAAAAAAAAAAATTGAAGTCCTGTATATCTAAGCATGTGTTTTTAACTATTATAAACAATACAAACGGATGGTTTGCAATAGTTTAATTTTGGAAAAATGCTCTTTTAACATTTACACAAAACAGAACAGGAAAGAAAGCATCTGGAGAAACTGACAATGCCTGGTAATGTTAATAATGATCATTATTAAAATCTGAAGGATGACTTAGAAAATAATTCATGTTAGTACTGTCAACTTTTATCACAATAGTGTTTACTTTAACAAGGCTATTTATAAATTTGATCGTATGAACAATTTCTTTTGAGAAAAGACATGGCAAGAATAGTAAGTGAAATATTACCTGTTTCAGATCTGCAAGTCTTTCTTTTTTCTTTGATGGCGTTTGGGAGGAATCACTGGATGAAAGCCGATGCTTTCGTTCAGAGGGACTATTGAAGGAATTCGATTTACTGTCATTCAGATCATTAGTTTCACTGCGAGGACTTCTAGATGCCTGTCTGGAACGGCTGCGGCCAGACTCCGAACCAGATCCACTACCAGAGTGGGAGGAAGAGCCACTATCAGATCCTGACTGTTCATCAGAACCTGAACCACTACCACTTGATTCACTACAAAAATTAAGCTTTGGCTGAACAAAAAAAGTGTGCACAGAGCATGCAGGAGCAAATTTAATCAACAGCAAAAGTGCAATAACAGAAATAATATTAAATTAAAAAAAATAATTATAATTAAGCAATGTTAAAAGCAGGAATTGAAAAGAAATTGCAACCCCAAAACAACAACAAAAATAGTTATGCGTATTCCACATATTATTAAAGAGAATAATAAGGAAATAATGTTAGAAACAGTAAACACTTTACAGAAATGAAAGTGCAACTGGAATTGAAAAGAAAGCAAATTATAAATTTTCTAAGAAATTAAAAATAAATCAGGAAGGAATTACATTAAAGCCGAATAACAAAATTAAAGTGGTAATGTGGTACAGGGACTCATATTGAATTTTAATGTGAAAATCAACAGAATAGATTAGGAATGTTTATTTCCTAAAATAACTGAGATTACTTAAACTGCATGCAGTAATTAATTAAACACTTTTTTATTAACATGCAAAAAAGATTTTTAAAAAGAAATTATAGTATGTGATCTGGGTTATTTTTATTACATTATTATAATAATGAATATACTCGTATAAAATTCATTATTATAAATAATTATAAAAAATTCATTATTATAAATATGATGCAATAAATAGAATACATCAATATACCATAATATTAGATTTCTGAGGGCCGACTTGTGACGGAATACAAATCTGCATAACAAATTTTATTTACTAACAACATAAAATCTTTTATTAAATGCTATAAACAACTGATAACAAATGTGATGATTGTGAAGCTGCTAAATAATGTTTTGTTTTTTTCTTCTTATCCTTTCAACAGTCATTTTATTTTTTAAGTAAAACTTATAGTAAGCTAATATGAGGTGGTAAGATGAAGTTCAAAATTCATTTCTACAGGAATCCAGTATGAATCCTGGGCGTAGCACATCTATAAATGCCCTGGTGGCACTGCCAGTTTTATCTGAAGACAAAAAAATTTATATTTTTTTTTTCTTTCTCATTTTATAAAGAGAGGCAACGAATGTTGACAGTGTATTCTTTATGGCAAATATCGCAATTTTAGCCACACTGAAGGGTCAATTACCAATGAAATGGTGATCCTCCAATCCTCCACTTCTAACATAACTGCTGTAGAATATCCAGAAAAGCAGTATATTCAATCATTCATTAACAAGTTGGGTTCAATATTCAAAATGAGTTTTGATAGCAAAGGTGGGCACCTCAAGGATGCAAGGGGACAACATCAAAAATCGAAGTCATCAAAGTGTAAGAATTACAATGCATGGGATTCAAAAGAGGAGTAACATGGAGAGTTATCAAAATTTTATTAACAAGAAAGTTCCAGCTATGATGAGCATTTATCCAAAAGGTCAGGAATGGATAAAGGATTCATAGGTAGTTTCTAATGAATATCTAAAGAAACAAGTAAAGAACTGTCACTGTAGGTAACTGTCACCTTCTCATAGAAATATCAAATATACTCAGTAGAAAGAACATACCCAAAATATTTTGCTAGGGTAGATAAACCATTATTTATAATTTACATTCAAGCACTGGAAAAAGTGGATGACGACAGGAACATGACTTGTGACAAGGATGAAAATAAATATGAATTCATAGGACTTGATATCTCCGATATTGAACAGTATCTTCACTACATTCAGAGTATGTAGTGAAGGAAATCATAGTATGAAATGTTAACAAAGAAACAAAAAACATAAGGTTGTGGCTAAGTTCTAATATTCTTAACAAAAAAAAAAAAAAAAAAGACTTCTGAATATGATGGTACAGATAAGATAGGATGTTCACAAAAATGTGTTGAATGCCGACTTAAATTTCTGAAGATTTCAAACAGAAAAATTTCAGATTTAGATCGTGGAAAGTAAATCATTTCATAAAAGATATGTTTACATATTCCTGGTAAACAAACAGACCACACTGTGAAGTCTTGAAAAGCCTTGATTAACAGTAATTGAAGGCTAACAAAAAACATTCAATATATAAAGGCCTTACAATTATAATAAATTCATTGGCCTTTTGGCCTTCATAGGTCAAGACAAAAGTGACAAAAATTGTGAATACAGAATATTAAAGGGAATGAGAGTTGCATATCCAAATGGTTAATCTTTAAAAGGTTAAAAGCTCACAAAATAGGACCTCTGAAGCATGAACATCGGCACATTAAATATCAAGCCAATAAATAAATAAATAAATAAAAAAGGGCCAGGCTATTCTCGCAGAATAAGAGCAGAGTTTATTCAGCTCCCATCTCTTAACTGAAGAACAATATCAACATTCTGTGCAGTTCAGAAACTTCACGAAGAGTAAGCTGTCTTCAATTCCAAATGCAAAGAAGATGTAATTACATAGGAGATGTACAACATAGGTAGATACGATGATTCCCAAAATATGAAGGTTAGTCAGTCATGGAAAAACAGATAGATAAACTTCTTTGACATGTGGAGATCATCTGAATATTGAGAAGGATGTTTTTAAAAAAGTAAATGGGTGCAACAAGATGTTTACTGTAAGGGCTGCAACAGCAGAATGATAGAATGTTATTGCTGAATATAATGGAGAAGGAAAAGATGACTAAAGATACAATATAACATAAATGATATGGCCACTTCTAGAACATATCAGGTAGTACTTTCGGTACTCAACTGAATTATTGGTAATCTACAGCTTAATGTAGTTAAACTTATCTGAAGGAAATAATTCTGCGGATTTGCAGTGGATATGATACAAAGTGTAGCAGTAGAGATTTAATGGAGGTTTAATATTTGCAGTATTATATTAAAAATAGTAATTTTTGAAAACACAAGTTACCTTATTGGTGATGAAAACAGAAAATAATATTGAATAAAAGAAGTTCTCGAAAGCTTACTTAAAATGTTGTCTCTTTACTTTTTTTCTTTCTTTAAAGTTGTTGAAATGACACAAATGTAAAGTCTATGTTTACTTTTAAATTACAATATTTTTCTAATACAAACATGAAAAATTTTCTATTTATGGAAAATAAATAATAAATCAATCAATCAAAAAATAAATAAAAATTTGTATTATTTAGGTTGTTTAAATTCAATTAATTTCAATCATATCAAAATGGCTAAAACAGTTACTATGCATTGTTAGACAACATTGCATTTCTAATGCATTTGTGTGGAAATTCACCTTCATGCACCTATTTCTCGACAATGGCTAACACAGAAAATTAGGTCACATTGTGCCCTTAAATATGAAGCCAAGTTTCAAGAAGATCCATTCAGTGGTTCAAAAATTATTAAGGGAACATACATACAGACTAAGTGATCTGATGAATCTCACTTTCCTAGGTAGGCTAAAAAGTAAGGAAAGTTTAGGTGATAAACACAAGTATGCCAGTTATAGCTAGATACAAAAATGGGAATATCACATCTAAATGTGATTAAATTTCAGGACTAATCGAGGACTTCAGGGTGTTTGTAGATGTAGTAGATTTTCACAGTGTTCAGAGAGGCTCTTTGTGAAATGAAATTTCAAACTTCATCTTATTAGCACAAATTCATGTTAAAGTACAGGGATAACTTTAAGAAATACATTTTTATATCTTTATTTTAATGTTATAGAATTTTTAATCATCTTGGTTTAACTCCACAATATCACATTTATTCTAAGTTGCTAAACTATCATTTTTCACTTTGTAGAGTTTAATCAATAAAGTTTTATAAAATGAAATATCTGTATTCAAAAAGAGTGATAAACTTAGTCAAGCTTGTATATAATGCCTAATATGATGATCCAGGAAAAAAGTGTGTCTTCATACTTGATTGGTATGAAGCAATAATTATGCTTAACAACTTAGTTCCGTGCTTCTGACAATGTATGTTTAGATAACTAGTTACAATTTCAAACATTAGAAATGATCAAAGCCAGATGTTGATAAAACCAAAGCTGGTTTTTAGTGCTCTATCTACATGCGATATTAGCTGGCAACAAATGTCTCAAGATTTCATTAAATTATCCCATGCAGTCGGATTTCACTAGTCTGTCAACAGCAAAGGGTGGATTGTGGATTTTTTTTGGTCAGGCTGTTTGATCATGGGAAGCAATAAGTTTGGGCTGAGCTACCAGAATTGAGAACAGCAACAAATTTTGATTTCGTCTAAATACCAATAACATTGTACCTAGAGATGATGAAAACAGCAAAAGAGCCAAAACTGAAAGGATCAGCAAAAATTAAGTTTGAAATATCTGAAGAGATTTATACAGCATCCAGATAATTTAGATAGTAAGCATGATTCCAAGCTTGATATCTATTAAACATTTCTTAAACACAACTGAAAGTTGTCTGCAAAGTACATCAACAATCCAGCCCAATCGCATCAAGATTAACTATACAAACCAATACCAAAAGATCAAAACTGATTTGAACTGGGGTTTGTTTTTATCAGCCACATCAACTTCAACCAAATGTCAGTATCATGTAAATTAAATTGCTTTGTCTGAAAGCATGTTGTCTAGAAGGTGTATCAATAATCTTATCATACTAATACATCCAATGCTATCTCTTAGAGTTCCTAATGTTTCAGTCCACTATTTCTGGATATATATAAATGTTATTTAATCCACTCCTCATATAGTTTAATATACATGTCAGAAGCAATAAAAATAACTATTATAATTAACTCTTAAACAGTCTCTGAAAAAATATTAATATTCTATTACAAAATTTCTTTTATTTGTGGTAAAGAAATGTGTTTCTTGAAATGTTCTGTCTTTTTTTTTATAAATGACATGAACTTACCACAAATAAATTCTTTGAGGTAAGTTCATGTCAATAAAAAAAAAAGACAGAACATTTCAAGAAACACATTTCTCATACAATGGAAAATAACATCCATTATCTTTTTATTTTAATGTTTTTAATTTTACATCATAATCTGAATTTCAGAGAGGAATTCTGTATATTGAATAATTAATATTCATTATAAGATATGTAACTTTTGAAGTATAGGTACTGCTAACGTTAGGTCAGCACTACACAATATAAGAAAAGAAGTGTCATTGTAAACAATAGAAATAGTAATGCAAAAAAAAAAAAAACTCTTACCTTCCTGAGCCTGAGCCTGAGCCTAATCGGGAGGCTGATTTTGAATCAGATTCACTGTCAGATCCAGAACCTGAATCAGAGCCTGAACCTGACCCAGACCTGGAACGTGGATGGGATCCACTAACAGAAGGTGCCTCTGAACCCGATTCATTATTGCCAGATTCTTCTCCAGATTGATTGTTTTCCTCTTCTTCATCTCCTGACTGCTTGTTGCTCGGGGGCGAGTTCTGAGAGACAGTAGGGAGTTGCAGGTTATTGAGAGGCACCAAACTATTGGGAGAGTTGTGCATTAACTGTTTACTTTCACTTGAATTCGGGGAAAGCCTAAGAGTAATGGGGCCCTGCAGATGTTGAGATGTGGTTAAAAAGCTCCTCCCAGAACTTGTGAAATTGTTAAACCCAGAAATGCCAAACTAAAAAGGAAAGCAAAATGAAGAAAAAAAAAGAATTGCCAAAATAAAGATAATTTAAAGTGCAGTGCTACAACCCAAGACCATAAAGCCTAGCAAAAATTATAAAGCCAATTTTAATAATTTTGTTTTTTAATCTTTAAAAATCAAAATAAAAAAAAAATATTATTTTTAAAATTTAATAAATCAAAACAATAAAAACATGCACATTGACCATGCCTTAAGATAAATGCTCAATGCAGTTCTACATTTAATGCAAGCTCACTAGATATGTAAATTTAAAAAATAAAACCAACCCATTTTACTGCGTTTATAAATTATAGCATGCTTCCATTCTATTTGAAGCTCAGTGATTTTTAACGACAGCATATTTTATAAACAGAAATAGCTGTATCTTTTATTTTAAACAGACTAATTAATTACTTAATTCAATTTTATTCGTTTCCTCTTCTAAGGCCTTTGTTAAGTTTAATGTCACAGTTATTATATTTTTTTAAAACTTAAAAAATAAGTACTGAACAAAATATAGAAAAATATCTGTTTCTTTCTTTTTCTTGAAAATATAAAACAAAAGAGGACATACAGCATCTTTACAAAGAATGAATGACAAACTTGATTTTTAAACCTTTCTGTATCTTCTGCAGTGGATTTTCATTCTTTTATATCATATTTTTATATTATATTTATTTTTATATTATATTTCTATCTTTAAAAACCATCACAAAGAAAGGACTAGTGACTAAGTAATCAGCAAAGTAGACAAAGTATTTTAATTTCAAAAAAATTAACTCATGCACAGCAGAACAAGTTAAAATATGAAAGAAATACTAAATTAGAATGAAATCTTATATCTTTTTTGATATCTCAATAGCAACGGAATCATTGCACAACTACCTATACAAAGAAACTATAAATAGCTTCAGAAAATAAAGTGTGCTATTCAATTAGAAAGTTTTCGCCCTCTTTAACAGTATCATAGATAAGCTAAATCTAATCACCCATCCCAGAACTGTAATACAAAAAAATAATCCATTCACAATCAAAAATTACATCACAGCATTATTTACCAAAAAAAAAAGCCTTACTTTGCAAGCCTTTACAAAAAAGTGAACATAAAATAGGTGTGTAATCACCAAAATTTGAAGAAATCTTCTCAATAAGATTAAACTCTTAAATATGAAATTTGATAAAAATTATTAATTGAATTACTTACAGATATTGTATTTGGCCCTTATTTAAAACTGGCCCAGAAGTTGGGTTTATGAATACTAAATTTAATCTAATGTATAGAATTTATAATAGTGTGTGAAATCTGAAGTTTCGTATAAAATAATTCATTAGTTGTTTCATTATTTAAAGAGATGGTGAAGACACTCTTCAGTAGGGGCTATAAATACGAAATTCTTATCAGGGCTGAACAATTACATTAACTCTTAATTTAAAATTTGATGTTAATCAGTGTATTTTTTTTTTTATGTCTCAGTGTTTTAACCCTTAAAATTGGCAGATATATTCCAAAAGCTAGATAACAACACTAAACTGTTGAATATAAACTTATTGTTAAATATAAATAATGCACAAGTCTAAAAACTTAATCTGTCTTTTTTTACTTTCTCCACACGTTAGTAATCATGCAAACATCATGTAAATACAATTTTTAATTTTTTTATTTTCTTATACAACATTTTAAAATTATATATAAAGTAGGACATTAACCATACAACAAATTTAGTTCTTTTGCATTGTTTGCATTACTAACATGTGGAGAAAGTGAAAAAGACAGATTAAGTTTTTAGACTTGTGCATTATTTATTTATTTATTTGTGGCTCCTTTCTGCACATTTTCTTTTTTAAACTTAACTTCAAATGTAAAATTTAACAATTTTCATTTTTCCCCCCTCCAGTCTTATGTATACCAATTAATCAAACATTTCTAGTGTTTATCTTCAGGGTTTATTCACAAAAACTCAAATTATGTAACATTAAAATTAAGTGCCCACAGATTAGTTAAGTCAAACAAGTCTAAGATATAAATGATGTAAAAAAAAAAAAAAAAATACACATGATATCAATTTTCAGTTATTTGTATTTAGTTCTAAAATAAATTCAATCATTTCAAAATATTACATTAGCACAAGGACATAAGCCACAGTCAACTTCAAGGTCATAGCTAATAAACAGATAAAGATAATTACAGGAACTCTGAATAGACATCTGAGCTTTCCCTGAGTTTTAATAAAAAAGCCAAGGTTTTTTCATAGTAAAATTTTAACTATAAAAAAATTAATTCAATTTAGGTAACTGAGACAAAATAAAACCAAATAAATAAAAAAATTTAAAATCTTTTTTTTTGTTTTTTATTTCCAGAGTTCAACAGAGCTCTATAGTAACATCATTTACTATAGAATCTTGCAACCAATAACATCCATAAATTTAAAAATAATCAAAACAAAAAAGAAAAAAAAAATTAGGCCCGAGTTAACTGAAGGAACTACATTTTAGCTTATATATGCATCAGGGTAATCTGAATATTGTTATCCATCTTCTAAATTATGCCCAAAAACGGGTGAATTATAAATTATGCTGAATCCTTAAAAGATTTCTACTTTTGCAGTTAAGTAATAATGAAGAAGTGCTAAGATTTAATCTTGGAACAATACCTGGAATTAGAAAAATGCAAGGCTACCAGAAAGACTGGTCGACTTGAATTGTAAAATTAATAATTGAATGTCCTAATCAAGAATTAATTGAAGAGAATAGGCATTTCGCTATTAAAGAACAAAAATGATTTTTTTCCAAAACAGATTACCATTTTCGGTATTTTTAGCGATTTTCTTAATTTTCAATATTCAGGTTTTCTGGATATTATCATTATTTTTATTTCCATTGATAATAATACAGAGTACATAAGTTAGTATGTCCTATCTGAATTAAATCTTCTCTTTAATCTATAACTTTCATTATAATATATTCTTCATTTACTTCTGTTTCAAAATCTTTTCAACTAACTACAAATCATTTCTCTGTGATAAAATATAAAGAAGCAAATCAAAGTAAAGAATTATAAATATGGAATTGCATATTTCAGTCAAATTAAATAAAAGAGTCAATATCTCTTCAATATGAATGGTAAGGAGTTGGATAAATTAAATATTTATCTGGCAACATTTTATACGTAGTCGTGATTTTAAATTGACTAATTTTCAGATCTGTAATTTAACTTTATGCCTAAGGAATGTTTGACATATGAAATGCTAAGAAAGGTACATAAGCTTTACAAATGTAAGTAAAATGTATTTCCCTTTAACAGTGATCATCTATTAATACAAAGGATAAAAGAAACCCACAAAACCTGAATTCAATTTGGAGTTGAGCCAAATTCTTTTCAGAATCTATAAAAAGATGTAATTTATGGTCAGACTTTTAAATTATGCAGTTAACTGCTTCATTTCTGAAACACAAAACCCACAGAAACAACAATACTTAACAAATTAATCATGTACATCACTGCATCTTCTTACTTAAAACTAAGGATTTTTCCTCAAAATTTATAATTCTGGAATAAATTTTAAAATTTAACAAGATAATAAAAACTGTAACGATTTAAATTTTGAAGCTGAAAGTACAATTTCTAAACGTCTGATTATATTTTATGAAAAAAAATTTGGTTAGCTATCTCTTAATGATACGTAATTTTTCAAGTAATTCACTTCTACACATACAATTCTGGCATTGCTGTTCTTAAACAGTGATAGCACTCGGGAGATCCTGTGTGAAATTTGTTCTTCAAACTGAAGGGGATGAAAATGAGTGTTGTAATAATGAAAGTAATTAAGTATATTTTTTTTTTTATTTACTCAAAATTACAGTAAAATAATTCAAGACTACAATTAAAGTTATTAATGCAAATAAATAAACCCATACAAATGGCTCTGATGAAATACAGATTTGCTATTTGAATTTAAAAAAAAAAAAGAGAGAGAATATTTGTTCCTTCAACAATGGAACATTTTGTCAAGATTACTTTCTTTTGTGATTTATAAACACAACTTTGTATTTATTGCTATTTTTATACTTCATTTTTATAGGTGCGTTGTTATGACTACAAATATATGAAGTTTCTTCTACAAAATAAATAGCAATAATAAGGCTAATGCTTTATTTTTCAACACCAAAACTTCCTCATTCATTGAGCCAAGTTTTAACCTAAGTATGGGACTGCCCATAGGAATTTACTAACAATCTAGAATATTCAACAATGTTAATGTTCTGATTATTTTTAAATTTTTGTAAGTGTGGAACTATGCTTTAAATGTTCAATTTCATTTGAGTACGATTTTATACATTTCTATCAGTAGCCAGTCATATTACATAGCTGATAAAAATTACTTATTTATAGAATTCCTTTTTTTTTTCTTTTCTTTTGTAAGATTTGGTTATGCTGATAATGGATAGAAAACCATTGCATTATTATCCTATCATTGTTGAATAATGGATAGAAAACCATTGCATTATTATCCCATCATTGTTGAAAAGCATAATGACTGCATTTCCTCATCATCAAACTTCCATTTAAGTATCAGAAATTTTATTTCTTTGTTCTTTACGACAATATGCAATTGATAAAAAACAATTCTTATGCATTATATCTTAATTAATTTGTTACTTTTATTATTAAAACTTATTTGTAATTCCTTTTTATTAAACATATGGTATCTAATTAGAAATTTACATATTCTATTGATCCCTACATTTAATGTATATGCATTAATTAAAAGAAAAAAAAATCATTTTATTATCCCTTTTATGCAACATTTAAACATCAACTGAATATATTCAATATTTAGGATAATTGCCATCCACAAAGAATTTCCACATTACTTTCAATGTTCACACCAAATTAGTTTCATTTCCAATAGCCCCTTCACAATTGTCTGTAACTGATTTTTTCCCAGTTAAAATAAATTTATAGCAGTACGTGCATTATTAAAATTGCAGTCAAACAGTAGGAGATATATTCCTCCTCCTCCTTCACAGAAATAATCAGAAAGTGAAACACAAAACAGGTTCACATTTTGTAATATATATATATACAAATTTTATAGAAAAAATTACTGCTATTTATGATTTGAATGTGTTGTATGAAGCAGTTATATCCAAGCTTGCCATTCATTAAGATTGCATCTAATGAAATTTAATTAAATTTTTTTCATTCAAATGCTGATTCAAAATTAAAATTTAAAATTCAGAACTAAAAATTAATGTCTTCATATAATATAAATCAATTACAAATTTGACTGTCAAACAAATCTTATGTCTTTTTACTGGCATTATAAATTCAAACTCCTACAATGTGCTAAGACTGACAAACATTGCAAGGGACAGTCTGAAATACCATACAGCTAATTTAGGAACTTTGGACTTGAAACAGACAATTCAAGAATTTTTTAGGCAGTATGTTCGCTAAAGTTCCAAAAATCATTGTAAAATATAAAAATAAAGCTTGTAATTGGCTATTTTTTTTTTTTTTATTTTTTTTTTGTGGTTATGTTTTGACAACAGAATAAACTCTGCAATACAATAATAAACAAGTTTAACGTGCAGCCTATTTAAGCACGTTTTTAATTTCCATCTTTAAATACAATGCAATATTTTAAGAATCAAATTTATTTAATAAACTTAAACCACTTTCATTATATCAAAAAAAAAAAATTGTCGATTCTTCAATTCCTGACTTGCTACAGACAAGTCATCATTTCATTCCTATTCCCCTACCCAGAAGCTGTTAGATAAGCTTATGAATCATTCCTTAACATGGGATACAATCTACATAAAATTGAAAACCTCTTTATTATGTAAATTCCTGAATATTTTTCTACAGTAATCCTTTCACGTCTTAACATCTACATAAAATAATGCTAACTCCCAAGCAATGAGCAGCAGCTTTTGTTGTGACGCAAAACTGTATTGCTGAGCTACAGTAAATAATTGCCTATCACGACGAGATGATTCCATTAAATACTGCAACAAATACAAGAGTTGCTTAATCCATGTTTGCTGAGACTTAAATGCAGAGGAGAATTCAATCTAATCAAAGAGTAAAAGCTTTACTCTTTTTATTATAGATTTTATTATATAGTACTGTTTTTTATAGATATATCAAACCTAATCTTTACATAATCCATAAGGTCAACTTTATATAGATCTCTCTCAAATATAGTCATCAGATTGTCTAATTATTTTATCAGAATTTCAAGGAATCAAATATAGTATGAATTAAGCAATTATGATAATGAGCAATAAAGCGCTAGTGTGAAGATGCTGTATTGAGAAGAAAAGTTAGTTGCAGTGACTATTTACTGTTAAAAACTTCAATACACAAAAAAATGTATGGTTTTAAAATCATTTGCATGTAAGCAATACACAAAAATGTGTATTGCTTTTCAACTAAACTTGGGTTTGAAAATATAATGGAAAAGCAATTATTTATCATAAAGTAGTCATTAATGTCTATGTTTCCTTTGTAGTTTATAATTTTCCAAACTTTCCCTATCAGTAATACTTGTTCACTTTTGATGCAAAATTCAGTTATATAAAAATATTCAAAATGTGAATTAAAAAATTATTTCGGGGATCCTATCACAATTTTGATTTATTTATCGATTGTAAATGTCTAAAAGATGTATTTTTAAATGTTCTAGTTAATTCTTTTTTTGATGACAGAAATTAAAGTAATTCTGTTCTAAAATTAAGTTCATTTAAGGTAATTCCATCCTTTTGTCAGCAAAATTGTAATAGAAGTTCAGATCACAAAAAAAAAAAAAAAAATAGACCGAGTTCTCATGAGGTTATAAATCCAACTTCAATTTAAATTATTCTGTTAATATTCTCCTCCCCTTGAGGAGAAATGCTTGATAGCATTTGACAATTTTCTTCACTCCAACTAATATACATCATCAAGTTCATTACTACTGGGAGGGTCCTCCCCCCCCTTTTTTTTTTGCATTAAAATTTTATGAATAGTGGTGCTGTGAAAAATTGTGTTTTTTTTTTTTTTGTTGTATAATTTTAGAAATCATGCATTTTAATTGTTTAAAATTCTCAACCAGATTTTCAGTTTCAGTTTACAATTGTCATCCAGAATAATCAACTATTCAAAGATCTGGAATGTTATCAAATTCCTCTACAAGTGAGTCAGACTGCTTTTATCTAAATCTGTGGTGCTTCAACTGAGGTGCGTACAATTCAAGATAAATGAATAAATCGTTACAATTGCAAATTAATCAGAAAAGAACGACTACTATTGTTTCATCAAACTTATTTTATTAACAATATACATTTTTTAATAATCATGGATTATTACTGTTCAACTTAAAAAAAAGAAAAAATTATTTTTCATTTCAAAATCATATTTTTTTTTACCAAAATTAAAATTAGGTTTAATTAATAAAGTTAACTCCCCATCAAAATTTAATTTCCTTAATTAAAAAAAATCTAAAAAATAAAATAAAATAAAATAATGAGATGATGTAATAACCAACATTTTTTAACTGTTTGAAGATTTTAAATAAGAATATAAAAAAAAAAAATCCATTTGATTAATAAAGTTTATAAATAGTAAAAAATTCAACCTTACTTTTCTGTAACGACCAATTTTCTGACATAACCAATGTCATATAAAAACCTAAAGTTTGGAAAGAATCGTTAGTTTTGTTTCCCCTCCCCAAAAAAATCCTTTTGGAGATCTACATAAAATTTAAATGCATTTAAACATGGAAAAGAAAGGTTTAATTTTTTTATTTTTATTTTTAAATTACATTTAAGAATAGAAAAAAGAAATCTTCCTTTCTATATATCTTTAAATAAATCAAATAAGTCTCAAATATGAATTTGGTTATCTTTAGCTTGCTTCAATCGGGACTAAAATTTACTTAAAATTCTTGCATCAAAACAGTAAGTGCAGTGGTCCAGCAGTATAGGTATTGAGCTGCACACCGGATGAGCCAGGTTCAGCCACTGCCAGGGGAAATTTTTTCCTAGGATTCAATCAGCCTTCTGTAAAATCAGAACCGGGGTTTTTTTTTTTTCTGTGGGTAAAGGCAGACGAACATTAGGCTAACAACCTAATTGGTCTCAATGGCCACTGAAATGTTGGAGCCTTTACTTTCAGTGCCCCTTGAGCCACAAAGACTCACACAGGAACTATCCTGCATCAAATTTTATATTCCATTTCATTCCAACAGTAAGTAAACTAGGATCAAATGATCCTTTGATATATCATCGTGTGACACGATAGCTATGAGGAACTGGATTCTTTGAGTTAATGATCCATTCAGAATAGTGAAATACCCTCCATCTATAGATTCTATCAAGTACACTATAAACTAAAACATAACATCGCAGTTATATTTAGGAGGAAAGTGAAACAACATCAGTAATTGAAAGATTAAGACAAATAAAGAAAACTATAGTGATAATGCTCCTGTTAATTGTTCAAAAAATATAGACACATATAAATTTAACATATTAAATGCATTTAATGCATCGAGTAATAATATTAAATTTATTTGTCTGTCTCTTTTTATATTTGTTAAACAATTAATGCTCAGTCTCCTCATATGTTTACTGTTCAGTTAAAACTTTCACATTGCTAAATTAAACTAATGGGATGTGATGATTTCTATTTGGCATAACACGAGCCGTGTCTACTTTGCCAAAGGTAGCCATTTTGTTTAGAAAATTAGGCAAATTAAAATTTAAACCCTGTCACATGATGGCATAACTTAAATTTGATTTATCTGTTGAAAGCCTAAAGAATATCTGATATTAATTTTATTTATTCCCAGTTTGTTTGTTCTCTCCTCCAATTGATAAATTTCAAAGGGAGGTTCTAAGAAATTTAAGAAGTTTTTTTGCTGCAAACATTAGGCAATTTCTGGAAGAAGAAAAAAGAAACTGCAATAATGTTTATTTTTTTCACTAGTACTGCAGTATTTTTCTGTTTATATTCTTTCTGATCATTATCTCTCTTTAAGATCATCCTTTTTTTTTAAAAAAAAAAAGTACTTCCAACATTTAAGTTTAGTTAAAAAGCATGCCTTTTCTTCTATGTTTATTTAATATTTAGTAAAATTCTCTCAAGTAAATACAATTAAATATGTTAATTAGTTTCTGGAATATCTAGAATGACCATAGGCTGAGAAAGATGGATTGCCATCAACAAAAAAGATTATTAGCTTTTGAGGAAGATCCTTCTAGAAGTTAAATGATATATTCAGTTTGGAAGTAAGATAAATATATACAGCATCTTTTGATCATTGTTGTCTTCTGAACTTTTTTTTTTTATTATTATTTCATGCAATATCGGTATTGTTGATAGGAAATTCATTCGTCTCCAAATTTCTGCAGGGACAAATGCCAGAACAAAACATTCAATGCCAACACATTAACAAAGGAAGGTTGATATAGCTCTATTTTCAAAGAACTGGGAAAATGTTTTATATAGGAGAGCCATACAAAGCATTTATGTAGCTGCTTAAATTGAATTCACATAATACCAAAATTATTTTTGAATTCATTAAAATAATGTGAATTTCCCGTAAAACACTAATTATTTTTCAGGGTGTCTACAAAATCTGAATAAAAAAATTCCCTGATTTTTCCCTGATTTCATGAACAATTTCTTTTAAAATTCCCTGATAAGAGAAAAAAAACCCTCCAAACCAATCTGTTCAACCAAAAAAAAACCTCCAAACCGATCTGTTAAACCAAAAAGTTTCCCTGATTTTAAGTAATAATTGCAAAATTCCCTGATAATTCCCCAATTTTTTCCAGAATAACAAAATTCCCTGACAATTCCAGGTTTTCCCCGATTTCCCGGTTCTGTAGACACCGATTTTTTTATTTATTTCCCCTTTCTCTGCTATGTGGTTTGGCTTACTTTCTTCAAAATCACTGAACCGTAATTCTTTTCTAATTAATCAACAATGAATAATAAAACTATTACTATAAATATCCTTGCTCATGATGAAATTGCTAGAAAGCATCTATTATTGCTTCAGCTTGATTTTTGTTAATACTTGACAAATGAGCCCAGATTAATGTAATGTGATTTGCCAATGAATTTGAGCTTTTACAATTTGTTTCTCTTTGAAGGATTTTTTTGAATTACACAGAAGCTCGATTATAATGCGGTTGTTTATATCGCGAATTCGGATATAACGCGATTTGGTCTTGGACCCAGTCTATTTTCAAAAAGGTGTTTAATTGCAAAATTTACAGTTTTTTTCGTCTAAAATCAAATCAAAGGTGTAAATTAATATGCTTGTTTCCTTATTATTTACAGTAATTGAGACTCTATACCCCTGTTTCCCAACGTGGGGCGCACGCCCCACAGGGGGGGGCAATTCGAAAATGGAGCATTGTTGTTCTTTTTTGGTTGTAAAAGTTAAAAAAGTTGGTTTTTCTTTTTTTTTTTTTTAATTTTATCTTTTTGAAAGTTATATTTAATTTGGTGGGGCATAGCATACTTTAGATACTTTAGGTGGGGCACAGCACAAAAAAGGTTGGGAAACTGAATCGCAGACTTTTTCGTTTAACCAAAATGAATATTGAGATCTATTTTTCTGCCAATGACAACCAGTAAAGAGGCCCATGTAATCTAATAGGCATATGAATATCTAGTTTCGATACACGTGACTCGTTGTTTGTACAAGATGCCAAGATGGCGACGCCAAATCGATTTTGGCTAATATAACCCATCAAAGTGTTGAAAAGGTAATGATTTATGTATTTATAAATATAAAATTCTCTCAAATAGCTCTGAATGATGTAGGTAATCGCTAAATGATCATTTTAAATCGATTTGGAATCGTGTGGGCGATAATAGGGTGCGATATGCAACATTTGACGTCGCGAAGTAATAAAAGTTTGGTTATATCGCGATCGTCAAAATCTTGGATCCGAAACATCGCGTTATAACCAAGCTTCTGTGTATGTGCACAATCACTGTAATATTGTGGCAACTTATGAGCCTGCAATACCTCAAAGGGCTAGGGCAAAATGTAATGTAGAAACTTATATATTCCAATTGAAATACACAGGCCATCGTCAGTTTAAGAAAACAATATGTTCAAGCCAAGAGACTGAGCTCATGATCAGGGTATGTAAAAAGGCAAAAAACAATCTTATTAAAGTGGAAGACTAACAGGGAAGGGCCGATAATTTACATTAACAAAGCAGGGTATTTGTCTCGTATTTATGTCAAATAGATGATAACATTAAATTGAGAGATGCACCAAAAATGAAAGCTCTTGGAGTAAAGAAAGTTCTGCAGAGCTGAAAAGTTTTCTAGGTATGAACAATGAAAAGTTCTGCTTGAACAGTCATCCAGAAAATAATACTCCAACCCTTTTAAATTTTCAAAAACTTCATATTGAAAGTTGCAGCAAGTTTTCTTTTGTTGAACAGAAATTCTGTAAACAACTGGATGCTATGATTCAATGATATTTTAACAGAATCTGGATGTTGTCGAACATTGAAACACAAATTGTGCCAAAATAACATGTAAATACTTAACTTTATGCTTGCCCTTGAAGCTGAATGAATTCCGATTCAAAGTCAGTTGGAAAGTTTCAGTCGTAACTATTGTGAATAGAGTTTCAATTATAATCAGAGAAGTCATGGTAGCATTCCAATCATAGCTGATTAATAATGGAATATGATGGCGAGTGTCAAGGTGGAAAAAAATCCTGAAAGTCTGGATGATTCAAATTAACAAGAGGTTTAAATACAACTGGATACACATAATTTATATCTCCAATTAATTTAAGGTAGCTATTACAAATCCGGCAATTAGATTTCTTATACAAGGAGTCTGGAGAAAAAATAAACACATTACAGCCGAAAAGACCATTCTTTTCGATGATCTTTGAACTAAAATTTTGGATGAGACAGCATTAACAATTAACTGAAGCTCAAAAGAAAGTGTGAATACTAAAGCAACCCCATTCATTGATGATGACCCGTTAACGGGGAAAAACTAGTTTGTTTTAATTGTAAATATTTATGGTTTTTTTTAACTTTTAACTTAATTTTTAGACTTGTGTGTTGGCTCTATTAAGAACTTTAAAAAAAGCAACCACATCCAGACTATGTTCACTTCAAACTGTAAAGTAAAACTGAGAAGCCAGCACTGACCTACAAAAAAGTGGGCTCATTATTTCTTCATTATAAATTTTTTAATTCTCAAGTATGTACTTGTTATGGTAAGAAATGTAACACACATTCATAATATAAAGTTGGATTTGTTTCTTTTTTTTTTTTTTAACTATAATCATTATGTCAATATGATAAATATATGCAAAATAGTTAACTATTAAACAGGAAGAAATTAGTATTTTCAGCTTTATTAAGTGTTAAATGATTGATCAATTTACAACATTATTAATCCAAAGATATCTAAAATTGTTACATAATGCCAAATAATTTGTCTACAAAAATTTTAACTTTCAACTACCAAACAATCTATTAATGTTCATTAAGAACAACTCATTTACCATAAAACAATTTTATCAACAACTTTAATTTGCTTTTGTTGTTTTATAGTAAATGGGATTTTATTAATAAATACTAATGGATAGAATACAGTGGCTTCAGACCATCATATATTTTTTCATATATATTGAAAGTCAACATTCAACTCTTAAGACAAAAAAAAAAGTTAATAAAGTATAAATGCTAAGTACATACTTCGCATAATTCAAATTGTGCTAAAAATTTGGCAAGACACAGGGAATTAAACTTTACATAGATGAATTCATGAATCAACTTGTTTGCAGATAAAAGTTCGAAATTAAATATGAGTGGGTCGAAAATGTAGCTGTCATTTTGTCAGTCATAATTTTGAAATGGATAAAAAATGTTGCATTAAAGAATGGTCCTCTGTATATGTTAACTTAAAAAAACATTTTATCTTTTTATAAAATACTGTTTTTAATCACTGAAGCTTCAGTTATTAAAAGTATTTTTCTTTTAAAAATTTAATTATCAAAGCCCATTTTAAAGCTTTAACATCTGCAGTATGACAAGCTGTCCTATTAACTACAGTAAAACCTCGTTAAGTCATCACTCAAGGGACGAAACATTTTTGACGACTTAGGCGGAGTGGAAATTTAAAAAAAAAAAAAAACACTGAAATACAGTATTTTCATGAATTGCTGTAGGATTCGGTGAGAAAGACAAGGTTTACAGAAATCAATTCATGCAAATGAATGAGTGGAAAATATATATATATAAAAAAAAAAAAGCCCACTTTTTATAGTTACCACATTTTAATTGTTTTAAAAGAAAGGAAATGTCTGTCTTTGAAACGTTCCAGCCAACCATTGCTGCCACCGAAATCTTCAATGTTCAACTCCTTAGCATTTTCCATGCCTTTTTCTTTGAGAATTGCGACAGAAATCAGCACATTTTGCGATCTGGCATGTTTTAGCCATCGAACTAAAACCTCCTCCATCTCGTCAAACTTAGATTTCTTCATTCTCTTTCTTTTGTCTTTGCAGTCAGCTTCTTCAATTACTTGTTTCAATTTAAGAATATCTTTTAATGTAGTCCTGGGAATATGGTGTTCTTTGGCAAAAGCTGACATTTGCTGACATTTTCGAAACATTTGATTTTCAAGAAGTGCAATTTAGTCTTTTTTTTTCTTGAAAAGATAACGAGGTAAGTTTGCATTTCCCTGGCATATTAAAAACATAATCGAACCACGAAATTGCAAGAGAAAAAATTAGCCCTTATAGCGGGGCTTACTCGCTATGAAATGAAGTCACACTCAGGAGCGGTCAAGACTACACTCGACAGAGTCGCAGCAAGAAGTGTGCTTTGAATGATTAGCAACGAGATTCCAAGAACCCAAATCCTCCGAAGGGCTAGGAAAGGAATGAAGTGACAAGCGTGATCAAAAATTCCCCGTAAAGGCTTGGCTTTCTCAAAGTGAAGGGGCAGGGCTGAAAATTCAACACGATGGCATACAAAATGGAGAAGATAGATGCTTTTGGCCATTTTTAAGGGTGACGAGTCATCCGGAATAGAATTAAATTTGGTGACTGGTAAAAGAGGGTTATTTTACATTATTGTGTACGACACCTTGTCGGGACCAAAGGAAAACGACGACTTAAACGGAGTGACAATTTAACGAGGTTTTACTGTACATCGTTTCTAGACCGAAAAGACTTTTCTAGAATAAAAAAAAATTGGACATCCAACAGAATGTTCTCAAAGGACTTACAGAAAGATTTTGTAAGGTGATTTCAGATTTGGCATTCCCCCCTTCCTCTCTTATTTATACTTAACAATCCTTTTTATGAAGTTTTTTGTTTGTTTTTTTGTGAAAAATATAAACATTTGGAGTTTTCGTAGGCATATCTGATTTTAGGCAATTAAAGCCTTAATATCTTTATATATTTAAGATATTATTACTGCTACATTTTAAATGCTTTCTGATGATTAAAATGCATTTACTAGTAATTTGAAGTTGAGTAAGTTCCAAGTATTTCAACCCATCAGAGTGTGCTTCTTGTTCTTGTCGTGTCACCAGACGCGATGATAAAAACACCACATGACTGAAGTTTTTGGATTTTATTCTTTAACAATCCAGCAAGACTTTTTTTTTTTTCTTCTTTACCGTATTCTCTCTATTTATTGTCTTTATCAAGGAATAGCATGAGACTCTGTTTAGCAATAGTACCGAACAGTGAACTGAAAGAAACAAAACGAAGATGTGGCGTTTTGGAAAGAAGCTACTTTTGCTTTTGTTTCAAAATAAATGGGCTGTTTTTGATAATCAATAATATGATCTGTATCAGGCTGTCATTTCACTAATGTTACTCTCTATTTTTAATAAATTCTTGCTTTTAATAATGAAATTAAAAAAATTAACTCCTGTATATATTTCATGTAAGAAAATTAACTCGAGCATAAGTTAATGAACAATGAAGAGAAATCAATAATAAGTCACAAGTACATCAGACTATATTTAAAATTAGAATGATGAAAACCAACAGAGAAGGAAGTGTCCACAAGACATTTTAAAGAGTCCCTGTTCCTTTTTAGCAAATGGTAAATTGAATTGCCTGTAATTCGCCTTCATACTTTTCAGAAAAATTCCAGAAGACTGTATAATTTGCTGCATTATCTCAGTTGCTGTTTACTATCCATGGGCAATATTAATCCATAAGCTTATTCAGAAAATTACAAGTTTGAGAATTAAAAAAATTCACAATTAAGGGCAGTTGTATGGTTATAAAATCACTGCAACATTCTTCAACATGAAGCAAAATCTACGAAAATATGCAACAAGAAGAATGGGCAAATATACAATGTGATAAGCCCTTATTAAATGAAAAAATTTCATTAATTAAAATTAAATAATTGTAAGAATCAAGGCAAAAAAATTTGGAAAATTTAATTTACTTAATAGATAATTCTTTTATGTAATTATTAAATAATGTTATTCCAGTAATAAAGTTGATCAGCTTATCATTCCTGCAAGTCAAGGATCACAACTTCACAGTGGTCATCTAGCTTTTGTGATACAAACAAGTTCTTCCAGTTCCCCAATCATCATTTCAGGTCAAATGCCCTTTATCTTGACCCCACTTTTGAAATTAAATAATCTGTTTTTCTCAAGAATTAATGAGCTCAGTTATTCATTTCACCCCAACAGTTTTCTATCTTAATAAAAAAAAAATTACGTAAGCATCTAGTAAAGTTACTAGTCAATTTCAAATGGCTTTCTATCTTTTTGATAATTTTGTTTAGTTAGTTAAAATAAAGCATTTCTTGAAGTTATTTTCTCTGTTGTTAATTCCTATCAGGAAATCCATTGTAACGGACGAATACATAATATCCTTTACTGTAAATACTGTAATCCTTACAGTATGTTACAGCATTAAAAAGTAAATGTTGAAATTGAATTACTTCACAATAAATTAAGTCCCACTCCAGGAAAATTTGTTTGAAATAAATTGAAAATAATAAAACTTTGAACAAGTTGAAGATAGTCAATATCACTTATCAGTTTTTCACTTCTGCGCAAAGGATAATTCATAGAATTATAATTGTGAATATTATTTCATTTATTCCTTCCCGAAGAAAAAAAAAATAGTAAATGATTAAATTCCTTTAATATCATTGGATAATTAAAAAAGTTTCCCAGGAACTATTAATGCAAGTTTCTAAGGCATTTAAGTTATCCTAGTCCTACATCAGTCAAGTGAAAATCAGCATTAACATTTTAAGAATGCATATATGAAAGTAAACTGATTTTATTGTTCTGCAACTGATGAAAGTAGAAGTCCAATTATCATCTTCATGAAATAAATTTCCAATCGAATTACACTATTAACATTAGATGAAAAATAAAAAGCTCCAATACAACTCCAGTATTTCTTCTTAACCAAATTTAATCCTACCTCTTAAGGTTTTTTTTAGATCGTTTTTTACTAATATCTATAATTATATTTATGCAACTTAAAAACCTAAATATTTAGAAAAATTTATTTGACTTATTCCTTTTATTTATTTCACTAATATGTAGACAAATTGTCTACAGAAAATTATCCATACATTTGCTGGTTGAATAAGAAGATGGGGGAGAAGAGGGAATAGGAATTCATCCAGTTTGTAATGAATAGTTTATTTAAATGAAAATATAAAAGTGAAGAATACTTCTGGCAGTTGTTCTAATAAAAAGTATATTTTAAAATTTTTTTAGCAAGTAGTCGACTCCAAATTAAATGGTTCATATAACAAAACATGAGAGATTTCAGATATCACATTTAGATTGGCAATTATTGGGTCAGATTTGAACAAAGAAATTTCTGTATCAATATTATTACAAAGTCCAAATTAGTCTGCTAAACAGGAGTTCTCATATATATATATGCCTATAACTTTTTAAATGGAAAAAAAAAAAAAAAAAATATTTGAATCGTACTTAAATGAGGAAGAAATAATAATAGTCATATCTGTATTTTCTAAGACTGATACCTAATTTAATGTCTCCCTGACCCCTCTTTATGGTGGAAAAAAAAGGTGGGGAGGGTTAGAGTTGGAAGGTCCTATTGATTACTTCAATTAACGTAAAATAATAAATCAAACTTATTAAAAAATCAATTCTAAATAATGTAAATATTAAGTATATTCATTTTGTTTCAAGAGCATTAGAATACTAAAATTTAGAATGTATTGTAGCTTACAGTAAAGCATTTATGTTATTTACAAGCATGATCACTGTTTAAGTACATCAGAAATCGGCCTTAATGATTGGGGAATAAAAGGGTTACTCAGCTTATAATTGTGGCTATTAATTCTAAGTATTCAGTCTATAATTAAATATTAAGGAAAATATTTGTTAAATATTTAATCAAGTACTATCTCAATACTGCAGTGAAACTAGAGAAATAATATTAATTGTAATAGAAGCCCTAAATATTTTTAAATTTTAATACAAGCTCTGTAGGATAAGATGAGACATCAATTACAACAGAAGCCTATATTATTCAGCAAAAAGATATGAAAAATTAAAAAATTTTCATAGTAGCCAATACCTTCAGGTACAGTTTCTCATCAGCACTACAATTTCCCTTTGAAAAAGGTAAAAAAATATGTAAATTTGCTTCCATCTACCAATCTATTTCCTGTCTTATTTAATTTAGCTTTTTTAATGTGAAGCATAAATGGAAATCACAATTCCTGATCATTTTTATTACTTAATTTTAAGATTTAAAATATTTTATATATATATTTATTTCAGGGGTAGTAGAGGGGAGGGGAAAAGTGGTAAAGGCTTGTCAAACTTAAAACACTTAACAAGTCACTAATATAAAAATTATAGATGCGGTCCTAATAAAAGCTATTGTCCATAATAGTAATCCTTATTAAACGAAATATTGCTTTTTAAAACAATCAAAAATCCCTTTTTATAAAGTTCAAAATATTATATAAATACTTGTTTTTATAAAAAATATTGCAGCAAAATAGAAGTATTATATTAGAATAAGAGCCCTAATGAATCCTTAGTGTTCAAAAGGTTAATTAAAGATCCTAATGTCCATCAAATTTGCTACCCTAACAAATAAACAAGTGATCAAATTTACTTAAAATCACAAAATGTATTTTTGGAAGATCTTTAAATGAAGGTATCCTGATCTTAATAAAAAAAAAAAAAAAATTAAAACTCATCAAATCGATACAATAGTCTTTAAAAGCGATAGTATCTGATTATCTAAATTAAATATCTTTCATAACCTATGGATAAAAAGGGCTCCTTATGAAGTACACTCGTTTTTACGAAAGGCCTTAGAAAAGAAATTTCATTTGTCAAAATTGTACTATTTTACGATCACTAAATAAGAATGGAAAGTTTTAAGATTGTGTCTACTTAGCGAGAAGAAAAATCTTAACTTGAATTATAAAACAAAGAATTTCTAAATTCTAATTATTACAACAAATGCATTGAGTATTAGCTCTTGGAAATTATTTACAGCTAATCTGAAATTTACTCTGGTCTTTCGATTAGACCAAACAATTCTCCATTAACCAACAACAGCAATACGTAATGGCTATTAAATTTTGTATACATATATTTCTAATATATCCAACTTTATAAATAAATGGCAATTAATATTGTTAGGTTTTTCATTAAAGAATCACGGAGAATCTTAAAAAGAAATACAAACATTCGGTTATCTTCTCGATCTAAGCAAATATTACTAAATTTGTAGCTTGAAAAATATATAAAATCACCGTATAATTTTATAGAAATAATGTCAGCATGCAACAAGACCAGATTTTGAGCTTAAATAGCAAAAATGGGTCCTCAAAGAAATTATTTAATTCCAAGGTCAAATGAAAGTCACAAGTATAAAGAATCGATTCAAGCAATTTTTATCGTGGAACACCTTTTATTACATATAGAAAACTGAAATTATCAATTCAATAACAAAAGCAAGAGGTAAATAACTTGCACCTAAAACCTAGAATAGATCTCAAAAATTGCTTGAATCACTGCAGTGAAGTCCTACGACGCAAAAAGCAAAATGCGTAATTAAACTCTTCTGGATACAATTTATAATGAAAATATTTAAATTTAATATTAATTTTAATTTATTAAACTAAAATTCCATGCAGGTAAAGTGAACTGAATCAATTTCATCATAACCTTTTTTTTTTTTTTCGGAGCGAGAATTTGCCAACGGCGATTTAAACCTAAAATAATGAATTTAAAGGCCTAAAAAAATTAAAATAAATCAATATATAGTAAATTAAAAATAAATAATAGTAAATAGAGGTACAAACCTGGCTCATCGCTGACGATGTTTTGCAATCTTGGAACGTTAGTATCAAAACGTACTCTGATGCGGCTTAGTCATCCCTTTCAATTGCACGGAAACAGTAATTCCTGACTTTTTAAAAGTTCCATAGTTAATAATCAGTAAAATTGACTAAAATAGATAAGTTAAATTGGTATTTGTGCCTTGAAATCGTGTCACCTGTCGCTCAACAAAATGGCAACCGAGTAGTCAAAAGACAGCCATTTTCTCGTTGCGGTAGCTGAAATTGTCCATCCATGCTTCAGCAAAATTCGTCAATATCGGCGTAATTATGGACTAGATAACCAGTTTAAAATAAATCGCCGGAAACTCCAAAACCTACAGTAAAAGATGATATCAAAATTGACTCGGGATACGAAGATAATCCTGTAGAATTTCTCAAATGACTGGACAAAAAAATACCTGCTAACGTAGACTCGAGTATAGGATCCGCCATAGCTGCTTTCTTCTTCGGGATAAATTTGCGATAGTGGCGCCCCCGGTTACCAAAATGATGAATTAAGATTTAAGAAAACATAGTACGTGTCAGAAATTAAAATATTGGAACTTCTCAAATATTTAGGGGCTTGTAAGGGTGTCTTATTTGAGAGCCATTTTTGTCGGCACCACTGTCCGAAGCGATAGAATTTTTTTTAAAAAAAACTTAATAATAATTATAATAATGGATATTTATAATCAATTAATTATTCCTTTAAATAGAAGCTTTAATTTAAAAATTCAAATTAAATACAGAGAAGCTTCAGAGAAGGCAGCTCATTGTATAGTGTTATCGCAAAATAAATAAAACAACAATATATTAATTACATCACTGCATTCTTTTGTTTTAATGGAAATAAAAGACTACAAAGCATTGCGTTAATTAGCTTAATTAATGATACCAGCATCTGATTTATGTTGAATGTAACAATAAATAAGCTTAACAAACTTTTATTTTAAACAAAATCATTTATTCCTATTTGTGAGATTTTATAAACATATTCCAATAAATTACAGTAATATAATCCTAATGATCTTTTGTGATCCATACACATAATTCTCGCCCCTTCACATAATAAATTCTTAGAAGCGATGATGTACTGAAATACTTCTGGAAGGATTAATTTTCATATAAAATTAAAAACAAAAACAAAAAATAATGTAATTGGGATGGGGAGGGTATTTCATATTATGAAATGATACAGTTACATATAAATGGCAATTTCAATTATAAATGCTTTTAATTTATTTTTATTTTCAAACTTGTCTCGACAACTCAGATCATACATTTACTAAATATCTTATTTAGTTATTACCTTGAGTATCATTTTTTTCATAATTGTAACAAATATTTTAGTGTCTGTCTTAATTTCTTCAAAATATCAAATCGTAATATCAACAGGGCCAAAATCATTGTTTAATTAAAAAAAAAAATAGCATGGGGGGGGGGGGGGGATTTAAATTACCTATTATGAAAGAAACATTTTATTTATATTTCTAATTCTCTTTAATACCTTTAACTAGATTTACGTAAGTCCCCCTCAACTTTTAACATGCACACAATAGTAAATATAATGGGGGGGGGGGGGGGGGAAACAAAGGCATATAAAAATTTGCCATTATTTTTAAATTTTTAGATCTGAATCCATCCAAATATAAATTTCAAAACAAAAAGTAATCATTTTCTAAGATTTTGCAATACACATTCTTATTTTAAGAAAAAGATTTAAACTCGAAAGCATTAAGGACTTGATTCTAAAGGCTCACTTTAATCCCCTTAACTGGTTTTACGAAATATTCTGTTCTGGTAATTTTAAAGGAAAGGAAAAGAAAAGGGAGGGGGAGGGGAACATGGCTGTCAGCAAAAAAAACTGTTTATTAATTTAATTATTAAACATGTAGGGATTTATTGGGGGGGGGGGGGGAAAGAAACAAATCAACATTCATTGAAATAAATGCCCTCTCTTTTATATAATTGTTGTGGAACAGAAGGAATAAAAAAAAAAAAAGGAAAATTTTTTAGCATCATGGATGTATGCCAATAATTAGGACAATTTATTTTTTGGGAATTCCTCAATTACACTTCAATTATTAACAATTCAGAAATGAGGAAAATTAAAATTATGGAAACAAATCGCAAACTGAAAACTTCAAATTTGGTGGGAAGGTTCTTAATTTTATATATATATATATATATATATATATATATATATATATATATATATTTCGTAATTTTTAAATTAATTTTTCAATTTTATTAGCAGAATCCAATTCGTCTAGATATACATATTTAATGAAACAAAGCAAAGGATCTACAGTTAAATGCTTAGATAAATTTTAATCACATTCGTAAGAGCCAATCTGTTATACACAATGAAAATCTAGAATTTTTAGAATATCTAAAAATTCTTTCTTTCAAGTGCTGTTACAAAAGAAACAAAAAAATAATAATAATAATAATACAAATAAAACTCTCTGAAACCAGTTATTTTTTTCATAAACGTACTAAGAAATCAACTGAAACAGAATCTCCAAGAGATAGTTCTTCAGACATTCGATCGTTACTGATAAAACATATTTCAAAAGTTTTGCCATCTTCACATGTCAACTGCCACAATTGTAACACCTAGTGAATTTCTGGTAGGGTCCTGATCAGCTCAGGTCCCAACAATAATTTCGAAGGAAGGTCTACAAATTAAGTCAGAGATGTGACTTGGTTATATTTAGAGATGGATTTGAAACAAAGAGGATTAAGATAAGCAGCAAGAACAAAGACCCTGACAGATCCCTTATCCAATACACAAATTCGATAAGTTGTTCCTATATTAAGTTTGGCCTAATAGAGGCATATTCAATTCCCAATAATTTATATTCTTCATCCTATTCGTGAAATAATTTGTTCAAATTTTTAAGTTTTTAAAATAACTGAAAAGAAAATGGAAGAAAAAAAAAAAGCCATTACTGCGCTCTGTAGAAATCAGATTGGCAAATTTTCATTTTATAGCTTACTAAAGCTTTGTGAAACTGAGTTAATTCAAATTGGAAAATTATCAAGCAATTTCTTTTGGAAATTCTTTTTGGAATCCCATTAAGGAACGAGTGCAAAACTGATCGATATAAATTTGGCTTAAAGCGTAAATATCAAGTTTATATTAAAAAAAAAAATAACTTAAAGATTCTAAATTCCTATTTCATAACAAATATTCGTTAAATTAAAAAACAAAAAAATATATTCATACAACTTCGCTAATGGTGTGTCAAGATTATGAAATTATTAATTAAAATTATGATAATGATTAATTTAAATAAAAGTTTCTTAATAGCACTAAATCAGGAGTGGCTGAAAACATCAAAACAATTTAATTGCTTGGAAAGTAGATTCTTTCTCTCTCAAAGCCCTAATGTCGATGACCTTTATCATCCAATAAAGGCCCCATGTCTCGTGAAGTTAAAGAATTCTAGAGTTTGCGTTAAAATACAAAATAAAAAGTTTCAAATCTGCCATTTTCCTAAACATTCTTTAAAATTCTAAATTTCGTAAAAAGTATATTTCATTCATGTACATTAAAAAATCAAAACACAGAATTGTAATAAATACATTTAAAAAGTGGGGGCAATAATATCGATTAATAAGAAAATTAAAAAATGTCTGCATTCGGTAATTCTTTTTGTTACCATTTCGAATGTAACTGGTAAATATACCTCTTATATTTCCATATTTCGTTACAATGGAATATTTCTATGTTATTTTTCTTCTTTAGCAGAGCTTAGAAAGGGCTTATGATTTCATAATTTCGTAAGTTATTTTGTTAGGAATAGCTTTTGCATTCAAATCGGTTAGTAAATATTTTTGAGAACATTGCTTTAACTGAACAAAAATAAATTATCTGTAAGCTTGGGAGACTTTGGGGGAGGGAAGAATCAGTTACACTATAATAGGGCATAATCCTGTTTAAATCTGTATTTCTGGAAAAGCGTGTATAATTGTTTGAATAATAATATGCGTGTGTATATTATATACAATATATATACACCACACACACACACAATTTGTAGAATTTCAATTATAAAGTAGTTGTAAAACAGATTACAGAATGGTTGATAAAGAACGAGAAAATTATTATGTACAAGAGATAATGTAATAAAACTAGTGAAAAAAAAACCTGGAACTTCTGATACAAGTGACGATCACAAAAGAAAATTTAATGCTTTTTTTTAAAACTGGCATTGAAAAAAAAGTCCATTTACTAGATGCAAAAATCTTAGAAAAATTGTAAGGAATGATCCGATGAAATTTAAAAATTAGCTGAAATTTCCTGTTAGTGAAGAAATGTGCAACTGTAAATTAAAATTCTCGCTGTCACAGTGCTAGCACTATGTATTAAAGCTAAAGTCCTATTTTCCCTTCCTTTTCTTTGTTTTATTTTTTTATCATTACGAAGCAAGATTTACACCAAACCTATTGCGATTGATTTCATGAAGGCTATAGTCAAATTTGCAATATCTAAAACAAAACAGATTAACCCAATGAAGTGGTACTTCATGATGATTATACTTTCCTGAACTGAAGCCAGCTACATTTGGACAACATAAATTGACAATCCAATATATTTATAAGTAAAAATATACCAACAAGTTCTACCATATAATTGAAATTCAATCAATGCTTTCTGGACAATTAATTTAAGTTCTGCAAGTAAAAAAAATCAACCACCAATTATCTGAAAGATCTTGAAAGATGCAAATTCAGTTGCGGACAAAGCAAAACAATAAAATCCAAAAATTATGCAATGAATGAAATTTGCCAAACTTGAATAAACAGCCAAATTTGAATCAGAATTCTTAAAAAAAAAAAAAACAAACAAACAAACTGCAGTTAAAAAGAACACCAAAATCAAACCGGCAGAGTATTTTCTTTAATGTTCTACAGGGTCTACTAGGCAACAAATTTTACTGCCTATTTTATATCACTTCACTTTACTTCAGAACATTATGAAAATATTCATGTAAAAAGATAATCTAAAAATAATAATCAACTCCCGAGTTTGATAAGATCCTTCCAAACAAAAAGAATTGCTCGATTGTAATGCCATTGCAAGAGTGAGGGAAACCTCAATGATATGTAGTGCCATTAACTGGGAAATTAACAGATCAAATGTAGCTGTAGTTGTAGGAAGATTGTGTCACTAAGGCTGAAAGGCACACATTCAAGATAGGTTACCTTTCTTGCTAGAAAGTAAAACTGCTTGATTGTACTTGTAATTTGTATTGATACATCTTTAATTGAAATATAAATAATAATAGTCTATTAAAAATAATGGAAAGTTAACTGATCTAGTTAACACTAACGTTTTAGATCAACAAATTTCAAGGGACAGACTGCATAAAAAAATATCAAATACCTAGCCCTGAATTGTTACTCAGTTTCAGTTCTTGGTGTGAACAGACAGAATTTAGAATTTACTAATAAAACTTAAAAGCTTGAAAATTAAATTTCACTGCATTTTGATAGATCCTTTGCTTTAACAACATCTTGTTTCTTGATTACTCCCCATTATGTGTGTGTCTTTAATTACCCAAAAAGAACGAATATTTTTTTAACACCTTAGCTTTTAATGTTCAGGCCAAACAGGGTATTTACCAAATCCACCAATAAATTAAGAATTTTTCAGTTAATAAAATAATGCATAAACTTATCACTTAACATTATGATCAGGATGCAATTTGCTTTGATTAAGATCAGGAGGATAAAATCCTATTACTATTACTTTCCTTCTAATCTTGAAAAAACAAAAAAAAAGTCATCATCCAAATGACCCACCAGAACATAAGGTTTTGATTCAATTTAAAAATATCCCATTATTTACTTATTCATCTACAAATTGCATTCTAATTACATACTGAAAAGTGGAAATTTAAAATTCTCAAGATCACAAGAAATAAATTAAACATCTCATTGTTATTATTAATAATTATGTCCAAATATTCCCTGTACAATCAAAAAGGGACCAACTTCACCTTCCACATGTAGATTACAACTAATTGATGCAATGTATGAAAATTAAATTTATATAGTTACAGGATGGATCAAGTCTTCAAATTACTTTATTCTCTTCAAAATTCCAAGAATTCTTGAACATTAGTGTAGCCTATTCAATGGATTCGAAACATATAAAGGCTATTTTTAACAAAACAACTTAATAGAAAAAAATTTAAGCAAAAGCAATTATTCTTTTTTTTTTTTTTTTTTCTTTTTTTGAGATGGAACAGTAACAATTTTTTTTTTTTTTTTATATATATAAGCATAAATTCATACAAACTTAATTTGTAATTTTCAAATTAAAAAAAAAAAAAAATTAAAATCAAAAGATCTTTTACTCAAGAATTCTCCAATTTGTATCTATGATTTTTTAAAAATTAGAATTTTTGTTTGTTTTTTTTAATTCAAGCAAAAATTAAATTTACAGTACAGTCCTAATATCAAACCATCTTTATTTTTTATTTTTTTTAATGAAATGCTGAATTAATATTTAAAATCATTCTAATAAATATCAATTTATTATGTAACAGTGAAATGGCAGAAATTTATATGCACACACTTTCCATTTAAGTTTCTCTTTTTCCTAACTTTACAGATAAATTCATATTTAAAAACATTTTTTTTTTAGACTACAATGGCAAGCAAATTTTATTTTTTCCATTGAATTTTCTCGATTCAGTTAACACTTTTTTGTTGCCAGCATATTTTATAAATTAACATTCGGAAGGCTAACATAACAATAATAAACTTTCTTTTATTATTATCTGAAAATATCTGCATCCAATTTATAGAGGTGTGATTAGGTAGTACATTTCGTAATTGGTAGCAATTCTGTGATCTTTACTTTATCCTAACTTTGAAAATAATACAATGAAAGGAGCAAAAATAATGCCCAAGAGCAGTTTTACAATTTGCACACTGCAAAACAAAAGCCAATGAAAAAAAAAAAAAAAAAAAATACTCCTACCTTACTCTTCGCAACTAGAGGTTTATGTTCTTTCATTCAATTAAAATCCATTTTTTTGAATCACAAAATAGTTTCCCTAACAATTCCTTATCTGCTATGAACAATATTTCTTCATAGCACAAGTGAACAACTTCTTATATCTTGCATCCATAATGAACAAGTCTCTTCATAATCTTCGCTGCTTACGAGGCCTGGGTCCCTTCCTTGGTATAGGAGTATTGTCAGTAATTGACACCACTTCAATTCCTGCCATCTGCAAACCTTTTAAAGATGCCTGAAAAGAAACAAAGAAAATACTATAAATAACTTGGTTCATGTTAGGTTTTTAGTCTGCTATAAATTAAAAAAAAAAATAATTAAAAAGTTGCTTTAATTCTATCTTCCCTCACCAAAAATCTCAAAATGCAATGCATTCTTATAGCCTAAATAGTCTATTGAAATTGTTTACCAAATTCTAAAATGAATATCATGCATTTTCAGAAGGTCAAGTAAGGATAAAGGTTTGCAGTAATAAATTTCTTTACAAGAATCAAATGCATAGTGATTGATTTATAACCTAAGATATTAGTAGGGATCAACTGCTTAAAGCAAAAACAAAATATCTTTTATTTTTAACTTTAAAAAGGTATTAATGACAACTGGGAAGTACTGCATTTTAGGAGAAAAACTGATATTATTCTATGCAGTCACCAGTATATTCTATTCCTTTTCACAACATGTCCCTAACACATTAATTCCTCTAAGAGAATATATTAGAAATGGTCACTGTTGAAATTACATTAAGCCTACTTCATCTCTAATCAGATGAGATGTCCTAATGAATCTTCAGGAACAGACACATGCAATAGTACAGTAGATGCCGCTTAATGTAATCACGGTTAATGTTATCATTCGTTTAATATTATCAATAATCTCCGGTCCCGAACAGACGTATTCGAATTAACGCAAAAATGATCGCTTAATATGATCGCTACATTGCTTAATGTTATCAAATTTTAGGCCAATTGGTTCATTTTTGATGAGCGATTCCGGGCGAAGTTCGTGGAACGTCTTGGTCATGGAGGATTCTTACAACCAGAAGAAAATGCCTGTGCAGTTGTGGAATAATTGGAGAAAATTATCAGTGCTCTACCTGACATGACTGCTCAAGATTTCGAAGCTTGGATGGACATCGACGAGTCGGCTGTATTAACAGACTATGACATTTGTGAAGCTGTATCGAACACGAACGAAATATCGACATCTGTTTCTGATGAAGATGAACTCGAAAATGTTATCGAGGAAGAGAAGACTTTAACGAGTGCCGAGATGAGGAATTGTGCTTCAAATTTTGTGACTGGAGTGCAAAGAAAAGCTGAGGCTGATAGGTTTGGTAAGCATTATGAGTACGAACGTTTTATTAATGACTTACTCCATAAGCAGATCAGGCAATCAACAATTGATGATTTCTTTGTTCCTTGACATGTATGTACTATTTTTTGTCTATCATTTTCACTTTTTTATTTCATGAATGTAATTTCATTATGTTAAGTAAATGTTTTCTGCTGAAATCGCTCTCTCCTCACCATTATTACAGTTTATGCTGCCCTTTTTTAATTTATATTTTTCGTTTATTATAATCAATCGGTTATAATTATCAAAATCGGATTGGCCCGATGTGATCACATTAAGTGGCGTCTACTGTAATTAAAATCAGGAGTTATAATTTTATACTGTTAAAAAGTTTATCATGATTCATATTGGTAAGTAACATTAAGTCACTATTAAATAGCATGCACAGATTTTTCTGATGCTCTATTGTATACGTATTAATAAACAACAATTAAGACTGGTATATTTCTCTGGCCATTTTCTAAAAGGTCATCCATTACATAATTCATTTCTGTTGTTAGAGCATGGTGTACTGTCCCTTAAGAACTTCATTTGCTGTTCTTAACTTCTGGACTCGCACTCAATTTGTGACTGCCTCATCCAGGATGTAGTATACCGAGGCAAACATCTTCAAAATATGCTTGCTAAATTTTACATCTTAATTACAGCCTGCCTGTCATTTTGATGAAATGACAAATAAATTCAATAAGAATTTGAATGTAGATATAGCCAGGAACCAAGTGAAAGAAGAAAGTTGAAGTTTAATCACTTTCACAACAAAAAGATAGAATGGATAATATACAGGGTGGAGCAGAAGTAATGGGGCAACCAAACAATTAATATA
>JAFIDM010012231.1:109688235-109708924 GCA_023159025.1 Thereuonema tuberculata
GTAATGTATTCTTTTCTTCATCTTTTTTAATATACATTGTTTCCTACAGGTGTCAATGTTTTACTCATTTCATAAATATATTTAACACATGTTAAACTCCTAATAAAATAAGATTTTGCAGCAGCAAGCATGTTCAAAAATTTAAACAATTTTTGAACTGTTTAAAGAGAAACTTTACGTTACCGTATTTCCTGGCATTTTTGGTTATCTTTGAAAGTTTTACATGGTATTTTTTTTTTCTAAAATATTCATTACAAGTGAATGTTATGTGAATAAATTAAGAGAAAAAAAACTTCGTAGCAGTCTTAAAAAATTATTTCAGCTGACTCATTTCTTGAACATTTTTTAATTTTCTTAAAAATATAAGTAGATAACAATCAGCTCTTCAATTTGCTAACACAGCTCAAAGCAAATAAGAAAACATTATTTTTAATTTATTTAATTGAAATGAACATTAGAATATTTCTGGATTCTCTATTTTTCTTACAACTTCTGTAATCTGAATTGGACATTGATTACTATGCATTATTGTATGAAAACAACCCTCCAAATCTTAAAATTTCAGCCAATGCTATACTGCAACACCAATACAGTAGCACCCCATCCAATCAAAATAATTATCTGATGAAGATACACTAGACTCTTACTAATCAGGCCATTCCTTGCGTAGAGGGTTGCCAGAGAGCAAGCTGGATTAGTGAGAGTGCATAAAAGTTACATTTAATGAAGAATTAAACTAAATGTTACAAGTTTACTGTATGTAAACAAACAGTAACATTACATTTGTTGCTTATACTCATAAGTATAAGTA
Source organism: Thereuonema tuberculata (assembly GCA_023159025.1). Lineage (NCBI taxonomy): Eukaryota > Metazoa > Arthropoda > Chilopoda > Scutigeromorpha > Scutigeridae > Thereuonema > Thereuonema tuberculata. The sequence continues at coordinate 109,689,047 of JAFIDM010012231.1, forward strand.
AACATCACTTACAACTTATAAACAGCAAGCATATGATAGTGGTATAAAAAAACAATCAGTACGTACTATACTATCATTTACAACAATGAAATGATCTTTTCACATCAAATATTTCTGATTTTCATACATTCTTAATGAATTGATAAGCAATATCTTAAATGTCAACTGTAACACTGAAGTTTCGGCAATTTCGGGAAGGTCTAAGTTCAATTGAATTAAAACATGTTGCCCCAATCTGAAATGCAAAGTATTAATTTTTAATGTTTTTAATTTTTTTAATGCACCTACAGTAGTATCGACTTGTGAACTATTCTTATGTGGCTAAAAATAATAATGCATGCTTTTTTTTTTTCTTTTAGATCACTGCAAAAATGAATTTTATTATCACTATTCATTAATGCAAAAAAAGAAAGCCTATGTCAATGTCAACTGTAGATTCTATTTCCACAAATGGAAAAGGAAAGTAATATTTAAAGGAAAAAAAAAAAAAAAAAATTATATAAAAAATTTCCTCAAATTTTTTTCCAGCAAACATTAAAAAAATAAAAAAAAAAAAAAAAAAAAAATCTTATTTTCAACTTTGCAGCATGGAGCTGTCAACAATTTTCTTCAAGAATCAACACTTTCCCTAACATTGACTTTACAGTATTTCACATTTCCATTTTTCAAAAAAAAATAAAAAAAATTGTGATTAACAAATTAACAAAAGTTTGACGTTCTAGATCAAAAATAATAAACTATTGGGACATTAAAAAAATAAAAGTTTTGATTTTCTATAATAATACATGTGCTCATTTCTATTACATCCCAAACTTTCTCGTAAGTGATTTTCATTCCTTTGAAATATTTGGCAACAAATTAAAAATTAAAATTTTAAAAAGGTTATTAATTATAAAATTTTAAAAAGCATTACTTACACAAGTCCTGAACAAGATTGGTTTGCCTTTAAAGAAAAGGAAAAAAAAAACTTATTGATTTAACAAAGAATTTTCAATAAAGCAAAAAAAAAAAAAAATTAAATTCTGATTTTAATCAAACATTTAATCATAGCTTTCACCTTATCCATGCAATTTTATATGAGCCAAAATTCTTGCAGCAAAACAGACATTTAATCATAAATCACCAAAATTATAGTTTCTGCATAATTAAGGGTTCCTATACAAGTACCAATGTACCTTTTCCATGAAAAATTAGTTAGTCGAAACAGAAAAAAGTTTCTGCCACAAACAAATAACACAATGAGTTTCATTTTCTATGTAGCAACATGTTAGACTGAGAAATACATTATTCTCAGAACCTTAAATGGCTCAAAAGAATGTTTCGTTAAGCATTCTATTTACTTAAAAACAAACATATGTACTTTTATTTTATAAGCCTAAGCTTGTGTTACCAATAATAGTACATACACATTCCCCCATCATCAATAGCTTAAAAATATTTTTTAAAGAGGAGATAGCAGCAACACACCAAACAGTTTTTTGCTGTGTAGAAGTATCATCTGCACAATGTTAAGCTACACTATTTCTGAACTTTTGAGAAATATTCATTATAACAAGATCTTCAGCAATTTTTCATATATATATATATTTTTTTTTTTTTTTTTTGAGAATACAAATTCCTTAAAAGCAATTAAATACTTATGCAAGAGATTTTCTAGATATTTCAGATTTTTGGTACTGCAAAAAAAATTTATAATTTTTTAGAAATACAGTTATTTATCTCTACAAAAATTATAAATTTATAGTAGTCTATCTCTCACTCACTCACACACACATTGACCTTTGATATTAGTCTTACTCTCTTAAAGCTAATTCAAAACACACATTTTACTCACTATAATCTTTGAGTTTCTAACTGGAAAACAATTCTATTTCTAAATCTTTTCTTCTATTTAATGCTAATTTGTTTCTCATTATATTATTAATTAAGACAATAATTATTCTTACCTTTAGCATCAGTCATATGCATCAATGTATTGTTCTTAGAAACTTTGATATGGCAAATTGGAAGTTCTGCAAATCTAGTTCCATTAAACAAAAGATCAGGTGTTGACTTATCAGGAAATAATGAAGCTGTCCTGTAAATATATTTAAAAAATATAAATAGTTTCAGTAAATCAGACAATTTACGTCAATAATCAAAATAATATTTACCAAGTACAGTCAATATTCAAAACACTAAATGTACACATTTCTTTTTGAGTTCTACATATTTCAACTTGGCATTCTAAATATTCTGTGCCTTATTAGAGACTAGACAAAGTAAAACCATCTTTAATCCTAAAAGTATTTACAATAACTAAAAAATAAACCTGATTTGATTTTGATGTTTGTAAATCTATCATATATTTTCATGTATAAAAATGAATAATTTCCCACTATACAACCAAGATGAGATCCAAGAGTAGGAAAGTCTGAATCAAATATGCATCTAGTTTTAAAATAATTTTAAATTTGATGGCCATATTTTAATATCTCTTCCAATGTGATGAGGGGAAGAATCTTAAAGACATACCCAAGTAATTAGTGACAGAAGGGTAAAAGATAGTACTAATAGTATAAAGGTTATTTGGAACAATACAATGAATATTAAAAAATAAGCAGCAGTTATAGAGTCAGATTTAAAGACTTTGAAACACCAAATCAGGGCTAGAAAATAAAATTCTTCTAAATATAAAGTTTGAAATTGATCATGTATAATATTCTCAAGTTACTTTACAAGAGCAAATTTTTTGAAGTTCATATATTCTACAGTGATCCATTAATCCACAAACACCAAACTCGAAATTTACCTTCTTAAATACGAAACTTGATATAGGTTCAAAATTACTAAAAACCAAGCATTTTTGCTCATGTTTAAAAGATATAATAGATTTACAACCATAAAAAAAAAATAAAAAAAAATGTTTAGTTATTGTAAAGACTGAATGTGAAATGTTGAAAATTGTTTTATTTTGGAGTTACTTAAAAGGAAGAGTACTTTGATAGTAAAACTGTATTAATATCAAAATTGAAAATGAGTTTAGTACGTGGTAAACTAAAACAAGATGTTTGATGTTGATCAGTGCATAGTTATTTGGTTTAAAAATTTAGATCCTTTTATAAAATGACCCATGAATGGATAAAAATCATAGACTAAGAAGTATGTATAAATTGATTTTTTGTATTATGGTCCACAAGATTCTAAATGAACAGCCACATACCCAATCATTTAAAATCTAAATTTGTTCTGGAGATGGCAAAAACTTCAAATTGTTGCTTCAAATTATTTGGTCTGAAAATTCAGTTATTCAGATGTTTGAGAAATTACAATAATTAGAAATAATAATAATAAAATATACAAACTATAATTTGCATTCATTTGCACTATTCTATGTTTTCCCATTCAAGTTGTATAGAGAAAGAACGAAAAAACTAACAGACTAAGCAAATCACAGTGATTAATTGCAATTATCTGCATAAGAACTGATCTAAGTCTCTAATTGTTCAATTAATTTAAGTATTTGCAAAGCACTTTTGAAGCAATGTACTAGCAAGCTTAAAAGAAAGGCAGAAGCTCCCTAAATGTGATTCTAAGAATAACACACAAACCAGAAAAGGAAAAGGTGACTAAGTTTACTATCTTTAAAAGAAGTGATTAAAGTGATGAAGTGTTATCAAAAATTGAAATATGAACAAATTAAGATGTTGAATTTTTAGGTAGTTTTGGAATCAAAATAGCATCCTCAGACCCAAGCACTCTAACTTAGCAATGGCAACGAGCATTATGATATTTAATACCAAGTTAAAAATCAAAATCTTATTATCTTGTCAAGTAAAGAAAAATTTAGCTTAGCAGTTCCTAGGTGTAAGCATAAAACCCACTGAAAAGCAGACAAAAAAATGAAAAATAGTGCCTCCTCAAGTCTGTCAGACTTTCAAAATTCATTATTTCTATTCTATTAATAAAATCATGAAGCCATTCCACAAGTATAAAAAAAAAAAATTATTTCTGAAAATATTAAAGCTCGAATCAAAATTATTCTGCATTTTAATAGTTTGAAAAAGGGATCAATGACTGTCTATTACAGATACATAAGTCTAAAATGAAAATGTATCCAAATTTTCTAATGCAAAAAGATGGTTAAAGAAATTAAAACTTAAATTTTCATTTATATTTATTTATTATCTCTAAATTCAGTAATGAAGCATAATGACACAATGAATATCTATAATTAGCAAGCTGCATTACTGCTGAAAGATTCCAAATGAAGCAAAATATTTTGCTAATAATTTTAGAAAACTATTGGTTTTATTTTTTTACTATCTTACCCTATCCCTTCTTTTATCATACGACAATGAAGGAAAGATATAAATTGAGGAAGGAGGGGGTTCATTATTAAGACATAAATAGATTATAAAGTCAAGGGCATACATTTATGAATGAAGGAAGAATAAAGGAAGGATAGCATTGGCATGTAGAGCTTTTAGTATCAATTTATCAATTAAGGAATTTGCTGAAACTTAACGAGACTCATTCTGCTGCTGTTATAACCCATTAACTCAACAGGGTATTTCATTATATTCCATTTTCATCAAAAAAAAGTCAAGCTTAATAGTTGTTGTTTTTTTTTAACTAAAAAATATATTTACATCAAAATTATGTTAAGTCTCTTTGTAAATTACCTCTACATTTGAATAGTTGTTGTATTTAAGAAATAGTTAGAAGGAAAGGAAACTGGAAACATTCTATCTGCTCAATCAATCTGATACGTCACAGAAAATTAAGAAATCAGTGAGTTAAGAGCAGCCATTTTTACCTGTTTGGGAGGAGGGGAGCTACAGTCCCCTGGGGACCATAGAAAATTTTTATTAAAAAAAAAAAAAGTTTTGCATCAAAATCAAAGTAGTTCCATTCAATGCTATTGAAAAGTAAACTAATAATAAGTAGTCATTGATATTACCAATGAATGTTGGGTTCTTACAGAAAATTTAGTGCACGCGTGCACTTTAGCTAATAAAAAATTCCAGAATAGACACAATTAACTAATAATTTTTATTAGCATAATAGAAAAATGAAGAAAACATGGACATACATATATTAAAAAGAATTGATACTTCCACAAAGCACTTACGTAAGCTTTCTTTTTAAACAATTGGAACCATACTGTAGGAGAGAAATGCTGAAGTAACTCGTCAACCAAAACTGACTTTCACATTTTTAAATAAATGCATTATTAGCTTAAGTGCTAAAGCTTTGGAACATTAAATTTAGAACACAAACAAAAGCATAAATTCTTAAAACTTCTAAATACCACTCCAAAAAAATTGGCATTTTTAGCATTTCAGTTATGTGAAATGGCAAAAATTTGGTTAAGATACCAAACCCAAGGGCAAAGAAAGAAAAGTCTCATTACTAGATATAAGACTGGCAAACAACTCAAACTTTGATATATCAATTGAATTTTCTTCAAATGCAAATATGTTAATGCACATTACAGTTGAGAACAAGTTATTTGCAATTTCATGAAGATTTAACTGAAAAAGCTGAATATTCCAACCAATTCATATTAAACAAATACTAATAACTTGTTGCCAAGTTCAATCCCTGATATCATTTATGCCTTTAACTCAAACGAAACTACTGTAAGTTTATTAATACAAAAGATTATCTTTAAAAAAAAAAAATAACTTTGGCTGAAATTTATTAAGGTATCACAATATGTCAGTATAAAAATTTTTTTTCAGAACATCCATTAAATCATGCAATTAAATGGCCAACAACTATGCAAAGGATAATGAGAAATCTTTCAGGAATTTTTTCTTATAAATGTCTAAGGTTCTGTAAAAAAAAAAAAAAAAAAAAAATTCTGCTGGTAGTTAGATTCAATCTAGTAAATTTTCTAAATGAAAAACTCAACTTTATAAATCTACAATAACAATCTAAATCATTTTAATTCAAATGAACTCAAACATTTTAAAATGTTTCAAGTTTTGAGCTTTTACAAAATAGGCTTATATAAGTTTTATAAGTCGAATTTTCGACATTAATTATCACAATATCAGAGTTAAAAAAAATTACAAAAATCCTTTAATTCAATATTGGAAAAAAAATTGTGTGTATGTGCGTGTGAGAGAGATATTTTCATATAAATAATTAGTTTTTACATTTTATTCTATTTTTTTACAATTTTGCCATGTTCACTAGTTCTCGCCATGATACAACTGACTGAGATGGTTGGCTGGCTCAGTAAACCATCCCAGTGCTTTTAAAACTGGAATTGAGAAGATATACTATTTATCTTCAATTCTTCTTTTTCAAGGATGGAGTAGTTCTATCATGACTTTCCACCATATTTTTATATATTTGGTCACATTCTTGATATACGAGGGTGAGTCAAATGAAAACCTTAAAAATGTAATTAAAATTTGCGCCATTGTTCTGTAAGTTGGCCGGAGTGTTACCAAAGCTTTCAAGAATGTCCGACAGGTGGCAGAATACTGGAGAGAAGCAAAACACGCTGCCACACGACCAGTGCAAAATGGCTGCTGCGCTTGCGACATGCACAAAGGAAGAACAGCAATCTGTCTTACGTTTTCTGAGCAATGAAGGTGTGAAACCTCTTTAAGTCCATCGGCGATTGAAGGTCCAGTATGGTGATACATGTTTATCACTGCAGCAAGTGTATGAGTGGAGTAGGAAGTTCACAAATGGGGTGACTTCTGTGGCAGACGCTTCGCGTACACTGTGTTGCGACACCAGAGTCTATTGCAACTGCTGAAGCCATTGTGATCAAAATTGCCGTGTGACATAGATGAAATAGCTGCAAATCTGAACGTTAGTCATGGCTCAGCACATTACATCATTCATGACGTGCTCAAGTTTCACAAAGTGTCCGCAAAATGGGTGCCGAGATAGCTCACTGAAGAACTGAATCTGCGACGCTTTGATGCCTGTAAAGAACTTTTGCGGCGCTTTGAAGCAGAAGGTGATGGCTCCCTTGTGAGAATCGTTACAGGGGAAGAAATCTGGGTATACTACCACCAACCCGAAACAAAGCGAGCAAGCAAGGAATGGCACCATTCCTCATCACCAAAACCCAAGAAGTTCCGGACGCAGCCATCTTCAGGAAAGGCTATGCTGACTCTTTTGGAATGAACGAGGCATTATTTTGGAACCCTACACACCTTGGGGAGACACCATCACTAGTGCGTCATATTCCACTATGATAAAACATCATCTTCGACCTGCAATCAGATCAAAGCAACGTGGACATCTGACTACTGGTGTCCTTCTGCAACATGACAAGGCGCGGCCGCATTCTGCCCGTGCAACAGTTGCAACCATAAATGACCTTCACTTCGTGACTTCCACATCCACCATACTCACCAGACCTCGCCCCAAGTGATTATCACGTGTTCGGACCACTCAAAGAGGCGATGGGAGGAAAGAAATTTCAGTCTGATGAAGAGGTTCAACAGATGGTGCACGAGTGGCTGCGCACGATCAAAAGATTTTTTTTTTTCAAGAGGAATCCATACACTTCCTATGCGTTGGAGAAGTGTGTTGAACGTCATGGAGACTGTCGAAAAATGATACACTTGTGTTCCACTTTTGTTCAAAAATTAAATTTAAAAAAATATTTAAGGTTTTCAGTTGACTCTCCCCCGTTCATTTCAAGATCAATAAGTCAATTAAACTTCACTAGGAATGATGACATTGCAGATTTTTGACTTACAAAAACAGGCATTGGAAAAAATGCTTGTAACAGGAGTCCTGACACTTTCCTTCACTTTAATTCCTTGAAAATCATAGTTAAGCTAGAGTGCCGCAGATGTTTCCCAACAGCAAAGGTATTGAAATCGGAAGCATAGCTCCAGGCCACGCAACAGATCAGTACATTTCTTGAAAGGAATGGGTCTTGCAGTAGAGACCATTTCAGATGTATGCACAACTCCACACACTTTGTCAATGGATTCCTTTCCTGTGGCCATAATAGCTTTTATAAATTCCACTAATTTTACATCCTCATCAGGAGATAAATAGATCGTTTTTCATGACGCCATGTTATAAAAGGCCAAGAAATTTTTGAATAAATTAAAACCAATAATTTTAGGGCAATGGAACAAAATATCAAAGGGCAAAGACAAGAGTTCTCTTCCAAGACGAGATGGGAAATGATATGCGAGATGGGTTGAAAAATCTGTGGAACCCCATCCTTTCCATTGCAAAATTGTTTAATACTTAAGAATCTTTTAATACCAATGGCTGAAATCCATTACCGGGCACACCAACAGGAAAAGGAAAAAAAAACCTTTTTTCTTGGAAATTCAGACAAATCGGGGAAACTCCAATATCGAGATACAGTTCGAAAGATTTGTAGTCATTATGAATATAGTTTTATTCATTAAAACATTAAAAATATCCGTTTCTGAATTAAATGTTACTATGCTAGTTAAATTGTCTTATTAAACAATTTCTAATTCTACAAAAAAAAAAAAAAAAAAATACCACCTTAAAGTTATTTGATGTTAATAATTTTATTTTATGAAAAATGAATTTATCATTAAATTGAATTCCCATATTTTTATAAATTACTATAACAAAAGCAAACATTTTCGCAATTTATTTTTGTAGCTATTTGTACCCACAGAGTAGTTCAGAACGCTATTTATTTAGATATATTTGTTACAAGCAAGCAAGCAAAACTAGTTCGGACACAATGATGACTGGTCTCCCTTGCATCCAATGATGCCTTGTCCCTAGAACAAAGGGACTTCCGTCACCAAAGGCAGTTGAGATGCATTTATCCCCTTTCAAAAATAAAGACCACCTGATCTAGGGAGTGGAGGGTGGTTTCCTGGAAGCAAGGTCGTGCGGGTCAAGATTTACATTAAAATCCAAATATCTGGGGAGGGGAGATTTTATCAGAATTTTGAATTTCAAAAATAAAAATAAATAAGTAAATGAAATAAACATTTAAGCTAGTCAACCTTGATCTAACATAAAAGAATAAGGATTGATGCAGCTTTCTTTACTGTCGTTATTAAACTCATCATTTCAAAAATTGCAAGAAAAGTAAATTTGATAAATCAAAATTGAAAGACCATAAAAAGACCAGTATTCACTGTTGATCACTATAAACAATCAAAATTTGGTTTGGTTGACAAAGAATTCCTTGGTATCTAGCTACATATTTATTTGATGTTCCAAGATAAACAATTTCTATAATTCTGCATTATCGACCTCTAATTTTTTGTTTATTACTGAAGCCTCTGGGTAACTCATTTTAAGTATTTACTCGAACTTTATCTTGCTGACGGTAAGCTCTTAGAACGCAAATGCAAAAATCGGCAACGACAACTAAATCCTTTAAGAAGTAAATGATGAAATTGTTAAATAAGGCTCTGTTAATTTTGATGCCTCTTTGATCTAAAGATTCTTAAAAATGAATTTCTGAAGTATTATTGTAAATTGGTGTGTCAGATACGTTTCAGGAAACCACTAAAACTCATACCCACGTAACAAAACTGAAGTTAAGAATCCTATGATTTGCTGCTGCAAATCAAAATATCATTAATTTTTAAAAGCAATATCACAATGATAATTTCAATACTAATTTAGAAAATGGTAAAAATTTGCACAAAGTATTTTAGAGATTAGGGAAAAAGTATCCTCTTCATTTTAAATTGTTTCACTTCATGACTATGGAAAAACTTTAGACAATTCCAACTGTACTGAATGTTTGTAGCTAAATTTGGAGTCAGTTCTTAACAGTTTTATTTGTTTTACTATTTGAATTGACCAACATCTTTAGGAAGTAAGTGTTGCACAGTTGTCATTCTGCTGGTATAGAATAAAATATGCTATGGGAATTTTCAGGTTAATACATTAGAAATCTGTCATAGCAACCACGTCAATGGTTAGTATCACAGTACATTATTATCGAGTTTTTCACTTCACCATGCTTATTATAGCTGCCTTCACCTTATCAATTATTGACTTTAAACATCCTGCAAGTAATACTGACTGAGCAGTATTAGCAAAGAAATACACATGCTGAAGGGCATCAGCATACAGGCATGCATTCAAGGCCAGTAAAGCTACCAATGCAGAATTTTAAAGAATGCCTACACAAAATTACTTCTGCTGGCATTTATTCCACATCATTGACAAGAGAACTACAAAAATTATAAATCCTAATAAAAGAATTTATAATAAAAAGACAGAGCATTTATCGGCCTACAATGAACACGAATTGTAGTAAGTACTCGCACTTCACCACCAAGTAACAAGGCACTCAGGTCTAAAACTCAAAGTTAGTCTTTCTCAAGGAGAAAATGTTGTGGAACCTAGCCAGTTGTAACGAGCAAAGGAAGATTGGACAACTTCTGAAGCATGAAACTTGAGCAACTTGAAAATTACTGGAGAAAGTACAATGTAAAATAAAGTTTTGGGCAAGTTTCCAGAAGAATTAAAAGCAATCATTAAAAATAAATGCCATTCGAAGAAGTATTCAGTATGGATACAAGTGATACATTTTTTAAGTAAAAGTCATGCAGAACTTACGACAGTAGAAAAGGGAAAAAAAACTACTCCTAAATTTAAAACAGCTGAAGATAGACTAACACTATGCTAGTAGCATTGCAGCAGGTGACTATAATATGAATCCATTAGGGAATTACTAATGAATTAGTAATGAATTCAAAATTCCTGTGCACTAAAAGCAAACAAAAGCTTGGATACCGGCAAAATCTCTGGCCATTGGTTCACAATTAACTAGGTAGTTAAAACTAAGTACTATTAAGAAATCTCACCTTGCTTTTTAAAGTGTTAACCATTATTGACACTGCCCTGACCATTCTAATACATGGATATTACACTCGGCAACAGTGAAAATGTATGTTGAATATTTGATCTTTACTAAATCGACCATGCTTATCACGAAAATGACCATTAAAATCTCAGATTATCTCTAGTTTCGTTGATGGGGGGGGGGGGCAGAATCAGTTAGAGCTAAGAATTCATTTTGCCTGTCCTGAAATTGCCGTGGAAATCCCACTTACGTTAAATAGCATAGTTTTCTAACCCTCTTACTTCACATCATGCAATGTTGGAAGCCTATTTTTATCCGCAGCGCCCAGCAAAATAGAAGGGGGAGGGGATAAACCCTCCTATATGTTGCATATCTTATGCCACAGGTCTTCGTTCGTGGTTGAATTGTAAAAGATCGTCAATGGGCTTTGCTATTCCAATGATCTGGAGAGAACCATTAAACCACGTACATGATTGTTATTTTTGTATGACAACTCCCTTAAAACATGGTATTTCAAAGAAGAAAAAGTCAGCATTGACGTATCCTAACTTAAGATCAGCTATGCATCCAGTGCCTCATGGAGATGGACTACCTGTTCCATCTCACCTGATTCTTATACAGTTAGTGATGAGGACAGCAGTGACTCTAATGCTACTTCATCACCTTCTAAACCGAGTACATCAAAAGATCCTGATTTCCAGTGTAATGAGGAGTCTACACAGTAACACAGTGTGAGTTGAATGATCTGGTAACAGATTTCGAATTGCCTAAAGGTAAAGCAGAACTGCAGTGGAATTGTCTTGACCAATCGGTAAATGTCAGTTTGTTCCGTGAACGCCAAACTCCATTCCTACCATTTTTCACAAACAAGATAACTTGGTATTTTGCAAGGATATTGAGGATCTCATGACAGCTCTGAAAATTGACTATAAAAGTGATGAATGGAAATTGTTCATAGATTCATCAAAGATAAGTCTAAAGGCTGCTCTTCTACACAATGGTAACTTCTGTACCAATTGGTTACGCAGCCTTCATGAAGGAAACCTATAACAATATGAAGCAACTGTTATGCAGAGTAAACTATGAGAAGTTTAAGTGGCACATTTCCGGTGATCTGAAAGTCATTGCCGTATTACTTGGCTTGCAACAAGGTTATTCCAAATTCTGTTGCTTTTTGTGAATGTGGGACAGTCGTGCCAGGGCATGCCACTTCAAACAGAAGGAATGGCCTATGCGTCAATTACTTGAACCTGGAAAAGATAATGTTGTTAACAAAACACTTTGTAAAATCCAGAATTGTTGGCAGATTACTGTTGGACACTCATCAGAGAACCACCAGCAATAGAATACAAACTGCATGCAAAGTCATTGAACCTTCAAGACACATTCCTCCAAGAGGAAACATTATGGTAAATACAAGCGTTATGCTTTTAAGGATAATTACGATAAGCTGAGATATCTAAAAAACTAGAGCTAAACATGCATTTTAATGGCCATTTTCATGTTTAGCACACTCGAGAACATAAAGATCAACTATTTTCATCATAGATACAGACAAAAAGTTTAATCTTGTTGCCTAGTGTTATCAATTTGAGCATTTGTGTGTTGTTCTTATTCTCATACACAATTTACTGATCTGGCCACTAGACCAGACTGACATCAATTATCAAGGCATATCCTAGCTCCTTGAAAACACTGATTATGGTAATCCAAGGACTAAACCTGAAATTCAAAAGTAGTGGAACACCAGCGTGCTTTCAATATTCAAACATCTTGGAAAGAAGTCAAGACAGACAGAATGACTTATTGAAGGCTATGGAGACAGACTGATAGTTTGAAATTTTCTAGTTTCTTGGATATACTGCGAAACACTGGAATTCGATTTTCTGATATAGAAGGTGATGTGATGAAGATGACCAGTAACAGAAGGAAGAGAAGAACAGTAGTTCTTCCAAGTGCAAATTTTCAATATGGTGAGACTAGCAATGGATAATACTTCAACAGTTTTTTAAAGAAAAGCCCAAGTTATGAGACTAACATGAAGTTCAAGAGTCTCCCCTTTGGCCACATCCTTAAACCTTACATGGAATTATACACACAAAATATTTAGCAAGGCAGATCAGTGTGATGCAGTTGTTCAGACTAGTCTAACTCTCCTGCTTCAATTGCTTTTCAACAAGAACCATCTTCATCAATTTCCATACCACTTCCTGGAAATGAGCCTGGATCATCCTTCACTCTGACACTGCTGTTAACAGCATCTTTGAAGATGTTTCTCCACTGATGTAGCCTAGTCTGCTGCAGATGAATGATGACTTAACCCAGATGATGCTACTCAGACCTCTACTGATGAGTGAAGTAACTCTTATTAAAACCACAGTGCTCCCATCTTGAAAATTATGGACTTCAGTAAAAATGTTCATTCATTTCCAATGTACTAACACAGTTTCAATATAAGACAGTTAACATTGTTGCAAATAACTCCAGTGTTAGTTAATTTCAATTTATGCAGAACATAGCATAAATTAAGGAATGGATGTCAATGATCCTGACACTACATTTAATTCCCTATAACAAATAATCTGCTTTCGGTCAAGGCCTCAAAATATGGCACTGAAAAATCCAGACGATTTCCTTCATTCATTCTTTGAAACATATATACATCTTCCATCAGTCTTCAAAATGAATAAGACTTCTATTCCTTCTGCTGGTTTGTTAACATTTTGCCATTAACAAGGAGAGGAAATGGCTTGTACATCCAGAAAATCTATGTCCTTATACGAGATAAAAGTTCTCATGGAGTACTTAAAAAATATATATGAGTTGAGGAGCCAACTCGCAAGCATTTGAGATATTGGACATTGGTTTTATCGATTTTCGAGTATTACCTTATTAACTAACTTTTCTTTTGCAAAGCATATGTTGTTAAGGTGCAGTGCATTAAGGTGTTGGTCTGGAGATGCAAGATCATGCATTCGATTCTGAGTGGGGGACAAGTGTTATTGGGTTTTTTTTTAATGATTATTATTTATTATTCCTTTTTTCAATTTTTTTTTCCCATTTGCTTTCTTTTTTCTTTGATATATAGGTTTACTTTCTTTTTCTGGTTATGTTAGGAACATTAGGTGGAATAATGATTAGAAATATTTTTAAAACTGTTCTAGAAAATAAAGACATACATATGTATATGTGCAACTAATTTTTTTTATTTTGTCATTTTTCTTTTCTATACTAATGCGCTTTTCTCCTGACATTTTATTATTATTAATACTCAAAATGTCAAGAGAAAAGTGTTTTAGTATAAAAAAGAAAAAAAGACAAGATTAAAATAAAGTGTTTAATTATATATTACTTATTTAATTTATATATATTTTTGTGTGTGTATGTCTTATTTTATATTTAATAAATTAAAATATTTCTAATAAGAAAATAAGTTAAGAATATTATTTATCTTTTTTAATCGTATATTACTTTTCAACCAAATATTTCTAACAATTAAGGGAAAAAAAAACTATTAAAGAATAAGAAATCAAATAAGGAAAAAAACTGAAAAATAATAATAATCATAAAAAAACACTAGTCTCCAAGCAGACTCGAACGCACTATCCTTATATCTTCAGTCCAATGTCTTCACACACTGCACCATAACATCACTTGCTTAGAAGCATACAGGATGTTAAGCTAATATTCAAAAATCTATAAAAACAATGTAAAATATCTCGAAAACGCTTGAGAGTTGGCCTCTCAACCCATATATATTTTTGAAGTAATCCATGAGTACTTTCATCTCACAAAAGGGCATTTATTTTCGTGATGTACAGGCCATGTCCTCTCCTTGTACGTCCTACATTTTAGTTTTAAAAAAGCAATTTGTGTTTGCAAATAATTTATTATTTAAATTATTCTAAATTTAATTACTAATATATGGTCTCATTATTTGTCATTTCCTCCACAATTACTTGATGACCACAAATTTAAATAACGAAATTTTAGAAAAATAAAAATAAAGAATACTGATAACCTGCAATTTGCTTAAAGACAACTTTACCTGAATCCACTTTCAATTTTCACTCTCAAATGTTATTAAAAAAAAACGGGGGCATACTTAACTGTGTATAATCACCCTTTCAATAGTAAAAAGTTTGATAATTTTTAAATTATTAATTTAGTGAAATATTTTTTAAAATTTAATTACAAAGAAACAGTTGTATGTCCTCTCCACGTATATCCAATATTTTAATGTTTTAAAAAGTAATTCATATTTACATATAATTTAGTATTTAAATTATTCTAAATTTAATTACAATTGTAATTACAAGAAACAGTAGTATGTCATACAAAAAGAGGACATGGATCTTGTCTTACAGCTTGTTTAAAATAGTTAGCATGTAAAATATTTATAATTTGTCATGATAAAATTCAATAAATCTGCACATATCTTGTGCAGTTCACATTCAAAATACTAAAACATTTCTCAGAAGTGAGTCGTTATGGTAAACAGTCGCTTCAGTTAATGGTACCATATGGACAGGAATATCTATCAATTGTCAATATAGCTAAAATCCGAATACAAAAAAAAACAAAACTGCTTTTCTCATCAATTCACAATTGTACTTCCTCAGTAATAATTTGGCAATTTTGCATTATGGAAAAGTATGTCCCAATATATATATATATATATATATATAGTATTATATTTTCTCACCATCTCCCAACTTTCCTTTAGATCCAATTAGAAAGTGGTGAAATGGGCAGATTTAGCCCTTAAGGGAATGAATAAATAAAAAATTGCACATTTTTCTTTATATAATAGATAAAGCATTTTGTAGAACTATAAAATACTTTATTATATAAAGAAGAATGTATGTTTCTTTTTCGTTTAAGATCTAAGAAATAAAATCAAAACATTTATTCAAAGCCTTTTTAAGGTAGGAAAAAAAATGTTCTCACATGAATTATAGCATTTGCAAACTACTGTACTACATGGAATTAAAAAAAAAAAAAAAAAGAATTATCATTTATTGAATAATAGCTTTATCTACAAAAAGTATTTAAGAATTGTCAGGTGTTGCCATTTAACTAAACTTTTATTATATTGAAAGTCGCCTGTAGTAAGTCAATTTGTAATTTACATTAAACTTGTGAAAATTAACTACCTAGGAATTATTAGTTTTATGGACCTAAAAATTAGATGTGCAAGATTTACAAGTAGTTCTGCAAAAGGATGACATACTTAAGAATGAAGAATTAACAGATATATTGCATAATCCTTAGGAAATAACACTCCATAATATACTTTATTAGTAAATTGTCTGTAGAGGGTCAATAAAAAAAAAAAAATTAAAAAATCAAGAAACTTATTACATTTTAACAGCTGCAAAATCAGCCTTTATAATAAAAGTAAAACCAGTTTTAATCATTATAAAATGATTAAAACTGCAGAAAATAAAGATCAATAATATTTAAGATCTTAAATACTGACATCAATTAAAGTATTTTCTATCACTTATAAATTTTCATTGAAATTCCAAATGCAAAATCACTAATTGTAATAGCTTGTTTTCAATAATATCAGTCATTTATATACTGTTTTTTTTTCCTTTCCATTTTCTATACATACAATTATATATATATATATATATATATATAAATAGTTTAACATTGAGCATGAGTGTGTATGTTTATACACATACATAGATAATATACATTTTTCAGAACTTTCCCAGCCTGGGTTCAAATTCCATTTTGAAAAGAAAAAAAAAAGGAAAACTAGAAATTATAATTGTAATTTCTATTTTAGAATACAAACTGAAGTAAAAACTAAAAAATTTGAAATTTAAACATCAGCATATAAAAAAATAAAAGCATTTAAAACAAAAAGAAAAAAAAAAGTAAAATAAATCCTGACTCAATTTTTTTTTTATTTATTATGTGTATATTTAGTTTACAATGTTTACTGAAGTATTTTGAAAACAAATAGGATCATTTGAAACCAAATATTTTATTTATAATTTAAATTTTTTTCTTTTAATTTTAAAGAAAAAAAAAGTTAACATTTTTATAATTGCTTAATATTCATTAAACGACTTCAACAGTTATTTTATAATAAAAAGGAAAAAAAAAGGTAACATTTTAATAAATTGTACAACTTTTGCTATTCCTTTTAAAGCCTTTAACTTGGCAAATTTTTAGAAGACTAAACATTCCAAAAAATATTTAAATTTTGGTTCATCTAAGTGAAATAGAAAAAAAAAAAAAAAAGAAAAGAAATAAAGATCATTTGATATAAGTACAAAGGAAATGACTTCTTCAATAATTGAGTTTCTTTAAAAACTATTTGAACTATGCATGTTAAAAGTTAAAAATTACATTAATATAACACTATTTTTAGAAACTGCAAGTGCCAAATATGCTAAAAAGCAAAATAAATATATTTTTAAAACTTTCTTTTTACAAAATCTTTAATTACTAGGTTGCAAGACCGAAATAAAATGAAATCCCCTCCTTTTAATGACCATGTTTTCAATTGCCTAACAAAAAATGGGTTTTTTGTTAACTGCGTAATAAAAGGCCCCTTTTATAAGACTTATAATTAAGCCTAATTAGAACTTCTAGTCTTAAAACATTTAAAAGAAAACAAATAATCCATAAGGAATATCTGAATACCATCAGCCGAATAGTGATTAAATGTCAACCTTCCACAATATCACAGTCCTAAAATCTGCCTAAAATATACTACGTGTCATGGAAAAGTACTTGAAATTTCGACATTCTGCAGCTATTCCATTTCGACTGATATTCTTTTAAACTTAATGGATCTATCTCTAAGGAATAACTGCTAATTTTTCACAAATTGTAACAGCGTGAATTTAGATTCATGTGCCCCAACTGCAACAACCCCATATGTGGCATTCTAGAACATTGCAAGGATTTCACAGCAGCAACTCTGCTGCCAAATGCAGCCATTTTGCTCTGCTGCAGTGGGCTCAAAGATTATTTGGAATTTTCTCGTAGGAAACCAGGGAGGGAGAGAAAGCACATTAAACTACTGAGATCTCTGTATCAAAGCTTGGATTTTCACTTACGTTCGAACGCTCATGTCAATATCGATGGATTTTTCTCCTTCGACCCCTTCGTCCTTGCGAGGCATTGAAGCTATCAGCATCCGCTTGTCCTCTTTGCACGGCAGACATGATGTAGTGAAAAGACGAACCTTTGCACGACTTTGGTACGCACCCAGAGTATTTTCATGACTACTCGGGTTGATCAGGCGATCGCCAAAACGACTAGCCAATGTTTTGCGACATAAATAACTACAAGGAGCGGACAGTTTAGGTAAAATATTAAGAGTCCGATATGCCATGACTGTAGTTTGTCTACATCTACGCAGATCTGCGAAGAAGAAAGTCAATGAAGACAGCGCCACACCGCGGTCATTTCATCGTTATTTCTAATAAATTAAAGTCTTTTAATAAAACACGAAGATTTAATTCCTTTTTTTTTTTAATTCCTCCTCTTGGCCACAAACCAAAACAAAGAAATTTTTCTTATTTTAAATGGGAGATATGATTATAATCATAAATGAACTCATCGTAACGAAAAGCACCTACACGTCACTCATTGAAGTTCACATTATGGCGCTCCCTCATTTTGTTTTTTATTTACGTGAAAAACAATTAATGATTTAATAAATTTAATTTTTCAATAAATTTCTCTTGAGCATGTTTGAATATTATTTAATTTCTTTTAATTCTAACAATATAACAAGTATATCACCCATAGTTTTGGAGTCATGATTTCCTTATTTATCCAATTCCAAACTCTGAAGACGAAATGGCTTTAAAACTCTAATTGCAAATCCTGTTTCCTTATACACTATTAATCAAATTTGCTTAATACTATGATGGAAGAACACGAAACTCGTTATCCTCATACTAAAGGCAAAGTCCTAGTTGGTAACTGGGTGGCAGAGGTACAAGAAAATAATAATAAAAAACTGATAGCATTTTTTTTTTAATGTCGACATTTTGCATCTTGTCTACGGACTGTCGATATGCATTTCGTAACTCAAAACTTTTCTAGCTAAACTTTAAATGTTAAGTTTTACTATATGATTATTTGTTTCGATATGCACTATGAAGAAAATAATGTGTGAATTTATCATCAACTTATATTAAAAGTGTATTCAGAATCTGATATAGGGATTATAGTACAAACAAAACAAATGGATTTGTACACAAAATACACAATTTTAAGAAAACATCGATAATGAGTAAATTCCACACTATTTCATACCTACTTTTTATTTTTTTTTCACTAAACTTTTTTTTATTTTTTTTTGAATACAGTGAAATCGCAGATGGAAGGGAGATTTGACCCTGAATGCCCTTGCCTCGTCTGCCATTATTGTATAGCCGTAGTGTATATGATAGCACTGTTCCTCGTCAAGTTAATTTACAAAACAAACCTTTGAAAAAAAAGAAAGAAAAGCTACTATTTGAAAAGGAGGAAAAATAGAATCAGAATATTCTTCATTTCTTTTATTCTTTTCTTTTTTTTTTTTTTTCAAAAACTCAAAGAGTTAAGATTGTTATGCTATTGATGCTAGAGTGGATTATAAAAGTATTATGCATTCGTAATGATTCAATATTATAGTAGCTTTCCAGAACTAACATTTAACGAAGAAAGTGATTTTACAGTCAGAAAAATAATAATAATAAACATTCAATTTTGGGATAGAAAAATAACGAAATGAAACTGAAGAGTTGAATTAAAAAGCAATAAAATACTTTGTTTTTTCCTCGAACAATTTGTTTATTATTGTTTTGAAGTCAAAAGAAAAAATGAAGAAAATTATTTTAATTAGTTATCTGTAAATAATTAAATATAACATATTTCCAAAATATAGAGAGGGGTTATTTTAAGATTCAACAGAAATCTTCCTTTTCAGGAAAAGGAACTTTTTCAGTTCGTTTGTCTGGTTTTAAAATCAACATGCAGAATAAAGATATACATATTTGCTACATATATTTTTCGTAAACATGAACAGAATTAAATTGCTTTTTTTTTTTTTTTTTTTTTTT
>JAFIDM010012231.1:109709324-109726289 GCA_023159025.1 Thereuonema tuberculata
AACATATATGCTTCAGTGATTAGTCAATGGAAATGGTTTGATAGTGCACTGAATACGCAAATTTTGACATCTTTAAAAAGAATCTCTACAAGTATGCCTGCCTTTTTTCATGATTTAGTACCATCACAATTACTGTTGCTTTATAATTTATTATTTTACTGAAATTTTGAAAGAAATAGTTCATAGAAAAATGGTTATTAATAGAAGGATAGCTCAAGGTTGATCACAGTTTATAACAGCTTAGGATGACTGAGATGTAATCCTAACTGCAAAATGCAATAGACAGATGTCAGCTCGTAAACTCTCCTTGGAACTTGATTCATTTATACAAATCATGGTCTCAGATAGATCAGAGCTGCTCCCAGGATTAAGGTTTCTGGGGAGCTAAGGATATTGTAAAAAGTCCATTCAGATGTAAGCCTGTTTATAAATAAATTGTTTCAATGATCACTTTTCAAAATAACGAGATACAGACATGTCAGTGCTTTAATAAAGGTTTTCTTCTCATTTTTTTCTTTCTTTCTTTTTGGATTTGGGGGATAGGGGGCTTTTAGCCCCCTACATGGGTGTATCACTGGGATAGATGGTATTCAGGCGACTTCATGAAGAAGAATAGCATGTCAAGGACCGATGATGTATAATTTCTTTTTACCCATGGAAACAAAAAAACTTGATTAGCATGTAGTAGCATTACAATTGGATATCTGATTAATAGGAATCTTCAGCAAAATTTTCACTAACATGTCATTCTTGATATCAACACACCTAGAGAGAGAGATAGGCACCAGCCATTGGGGTGCCAAGATGGGTGTTGGTAGGGATTCGAACCTCTCCCCCGCCCCATTTCATCCAAAAATGGAAGAAATCTAGGATTATGGACCTGTTTGGGTTTTTTTTATTATTAGAAAGTATATCTGCTTTTCTGTAACTTCCCCTCACTTCTAGAAAAGGTCACTACATTTTATTTATTTATTTATTTATTTGGTTGAACGACCATCATAACCTTCACATTCCAAAATCCTGGATACACCTATGGCATCAGCAATCATCTTTCCCTTATCTAATGGAAATTGATGGTTTTGGAGGTAGACGGATCATGGGCAGATAGTATTATGATTGATGATCAAACCTCCACATATTTTTTATAGTGAGACTTGGACTTTAAAGTGTAGAGAAGCAATCCTAAAATCACAGATAAGACATTTTCAAAGTGCTATTGGTTTAGGCCTACAATTTAATTCAAAAACAGTAATGCACTACTTTATATAGAACTAGGCTTGTGGCTGAGTGTTTTAAACTGAAGAGTAGTAGCAAGATTTCTGATTTGAACACTGTCAAAATACTTAGCACATAAATTCTTTAGTCTCAATCCTTCTCAGAACAACCTATGAGCCAAAACTGCTTTTAGAAGGAATGAGTATATTTACTCGTTCATTCAGTCTGCTTCCTGAACAAGTCTTCTTCTCCTTACTCAATGGGGATTTTTTTTGCCTGTTTAGTAGTGCATTTGTTTTAGAGTTCTGTGATCATCCATTATTAACACATTATTTTCCTTTTTGCTTTATGAATTTAAATTCTGTTGGATGATATAAGATATTGTTTTCTAATCTGATCTTTTCTTGTGTATCCTTTAACTGTTCTTAGGAAACACATTTTTGATTATTGTATTTTCCTTTTCTAAGAAGTTTTGCTAATTCCAAGCTTATTACCATAAGTAAGGTATAGTTATTGTTTTGTAATATTATTTGACTTAGATCCTATTGATGTGTCCCAGAACATCTCACTGAAGTATCAACGGATTTGATTCTTAGTTAAGATTTTAAAGATTAGCCATGAAATTATACTGTACTCAGTACTCTATTCTGTAATAATCTTTAAGGTATTTTTATGTTTTGCGAATGAACCATTGACCCTTCCAAGATAGTCTCATTTGCTATTACAAATTACATGTAAGCTTCTTTACTTGGATTGACAGTGGTGTAATTCACCTCCACATATACAGTTAGTAATGTGATTTTTTTTTTAAGTATATAATTAGCTAACTTTTACACTATTCAAATGATATACACTAAAAAGCTTTCCTAAGTATGAGGTGCAGCACTGAGGTATGAGGCTCAACAACCAACAATTCTGCCACAATTTTATCTACTGTTTGTGTCTGTACTATTTTTTAATTATTGTTAGGGCTTTTCTGATTTGACCATTAATAAGTAAATAGTGGTTTGCCACCCAGTACAGGGCTCTTTGTTGTAGTTTCCTTAAACATTTCTTTTTTCTAAAATTTCAACAAAATACTCACACAACCTTTTCATTAAGTAATTCTTATTGGAAATTTTTATTTTGACTAGAATTTTTATGTTGTTTCAATTGTTGAACTTCGCCTGATAATCAGAAAAGAAAGATTTTATATAGTAATATAGATTAGGAAATTAGAAAGTAATGAGAGTGTACAAGTGACTTGGTGTCTATTTTGTTTTATTGTTTTCGTTCTTAGCTACGCTTTTCATCACTGGCACCAGATCACTAACCCATTTTCTATGGTCACCTCTTAGCATGAAAATCTTTTTTTAATAGGCAGCTTGTAGTTGAGCATTCTAGTTTTGTTGGAGTTCATTATTTTTCTTTGATCTTCTTCCTTCCTGCATTTTTTTGCCAAATTTCATCCATTGTCCATTCTTTCCTTCTACTGTCTCCCTTGTCTTCACTCCCTCACTTTAGCTATCATTAAAAACAACCGCCTCTTTATTCTTTAATCCTTAATCAATGATTATTAATTCATGCATTTTCCAAGGAGGAATTTCAGATTTATCAGCATAAAAATCCTAAAAAAGCCTCCTTATTGTTGTTCATTTTATCAAGATCATGATTTCCCCAAGTTTAGGCTGAAATCCAGTATTGTTTGATCCAGCTCTAGTTGTGCTATCACTCATAGCAATCAACATATTATTCTTATTGGCACTGTTCACTTTACAATCAGTTTCTATTTGGTCTCTTCCTCAGATTGATCAGTGGTGCATAGCACACAATTGACACACTAGCTTTGAGCCTGGCACTTTGGCACCTTTCAGGAATTGGCTTCTAATGAAATAAGCAGTATTTAGATCTTTTACTCAAGACCATTCCAACTCCTTCAAAGTATGGATCATTCTCATTTAACCTTCCAGAGTATAGAATAGATTTCCCTGTAATCGTCTTTATACAAACATCCACATTCCACCTTATTTTATAATACACACAGTATCCAGGTCATAGTTTCTTGTTTCTCTCTATAGCTGTCTTAATGTCCCACTTTGATACAAAATTCTTATGTTCTAAATCCTATTCTCATTGCCCTTTTCATCTCAGAGCTTGCCATATTTATGTCTGTCCATCTGTTTCTTAACATTAATAAGAAGAATTTTAAGAATTGCAGTTTTTTAGCCCACAGATCTGAAGAGCAGTGGTGGATTTGTCACCCCTAAGGTAAAGCACTGATTTCCATCAAGATGGTAGGGAACAACTTTTCCTTCTACAAAAGGAAGAAAGAAACCCTCATAATCAGGCCTCTTTTGTTGTAGCAGGTTGCCATAGGAGAGCATTGAATTTGATGTTTAAGTTAGGCTACGGTTTGGTGATTTATCAAACTCATCAAAACCAGAATTGTCTTTGAAGCCTAATTCCACCTACTAAATAAACTTCATACGTCTATGATCCATCTCTTGATCAGACAGTTCTTCTTAGCCCCTACAACTAAGCTCCTGCATACAAATCATCCACTACCACGAGCATATTTTTTTTACAAACAGCAGATCTAAATATTTCAATAATATCATTTACTGCATCGCCTCTCCCTCAGATCTATCTGGATTCATAGGACAAACCGCCAGATGTTTCACATACCTTATAGATCATAAAGACCCCATACATTCATCTCAACTAAGCATTAGCAATTAACAGGATATACCCTCAACTTCATAATTAGCAAATCTCTTTTCTTTTCTTCATTGCCTCCTTTCTAAAACTTTTTATTTAATCCCTCTAAAACAAAAATAGGGTTTAAAGCGATTGATACTTCCAAAATTTCAATTGAAACCTCAACTTGAAGATAAGACTTTCTTATGAATGAAGACAGGAAATGGGAAAGTTGAAAATGGAACAGTTAAAATTTGATGAAGATTTGTTGGACTTATTTTCAAGTAAAGAAAAATACAAAGCTGAAAATAAAGGTCTTGACACTGGCATTTTTATAAAGCACTTTCAAAAATATAGAAATAATGATTCATAAATTCCAATTATGATGCCATTGTATGAACGTGATTATTCTTGTATTTGTAATGGATAACTTTTATCCCTTAAGGGTCTGTTGAAATTCCTTTTATTTCTTTCCACTAACTGAAAGTAGGCATTCAAAATATTTAAAATCTAAGATTTTCCTGAGAAGATGAAAACCCGGAAGTTGAAGAAGAAGGGTGGCAACAGCCTGAACGGAAGAAATGCTCAAGTAATTCACCAATATGTTAGCTTTGTGATGTTGTTGCTGAGATGATCATCTGTCAATAAGTTCTTTCATCTCTATTGAACATGTAAATCAAATCTGCAAGGGCGATATAAATTGATCAGAGCATTGCAAGGATAATATGACTTGCATATTATTAAGGAAGGAGTCTCTGATAAGGAAAAAAGGAAAATAAAAAGATAATGGATCTGCTAAATATTTTTAATCAAATACAGGGTCTTTCGGAAATAAATGGTACTATTTGATAAGGATGTCATATGAGAATAGTGCAGAGTACAGTAAAATAAGAGGCACGGATGGACAGTTTCATTTGTTATCTTACAGATGTTCAATATGCCCTCCTTTGGTCACTCGGCAGATGCCCAAGCAATAGTCGAGTTCCTGCCTCACTGATCAACATGTCTGCATCAATACTGTCTATGACAAGTGTTATGCATGTCTTTAGCTCTTTCCTGTGGACTATGTCAAAGACACTGTTTTTGTGCCTCCTCTCCCTGCAAACATGCAATTGCTAAAGATAGCATTGATGCAGACGTTTTGATATGAGTGCGGTAGGAACTTGACTTTCAGTTGGATGTCTGCTGATTGACCAAAGGCAGACATATTGAACATCTGTAAGGTAACAAATAAAACTTGAATTCTTCCTCTGTCCATCTGTGCCTCTTATTTTACTATACTCTGCACCCTTTTCATACAACATCCTTATCTAATAGTATCATTATTTCTGAAAGATCCTGTATATCTACATAAACCACCATGCACAAAAATTGGTAATTTGCTTTTTAATTTGACGTAAGTAACAAAATGGGAAAGGGAGGAGATGCTGGCCTTCCATAATAGTTGGCAAAATTATTGCAAAAAGTACTATTAAAGACAGCAAGCTTGAGAAAGATTATTGCTTTTGATAAGAAGATTGATAAAAAATTGAGATTGGTAGAGAAGAAAGAAATCTCCTGAAGATAGAATTGACATATCAGTTGATTTTTTGCTGTAGGATATCATATTTTTTTTTTTTTTATTTCCTGGAATAATAACTTGTGATTTTTGATGAGAATAAACTGTCATATCCCTTGCTTTCACATGTATAGTGCTATGTCACATCTGGCTTATTTCATTGAGTCTACTTCCATCAATATTCATTCCTATATTGCTTAAGCATTTGTGACCAATTGGATATTAACAATTCTGTTGTTATGATATTAGCATTCTTCCACTGAAAAAGGACTGATTTTTTTTTCAGAATATGTTTTTGAGCCCTATCTCTTCAGAATAGTTCTGCTTTGGCCTGTTAGCCCATATGTGTGTTTTGAGCATAGCAGTATAACCCATCCTTATGACATAAAGTAGCATGGGTGCCTGCATCTACCCCACCTTGGAAATTTTTTCAATTTCAATACAATTCATGGAATTTCTTTTCTCACAAGAGGACTAAAAGAAAGAAAAAAAAAATATTTTTTTTTATAATTTATTACTTTAGTTTGCTTAAATTTATTTTATGTAATTTCACAATAAAAAGTGCAATTTTTATAGACTTTTTACACTGCCAATTTATTTGCCCTCTCCTGGAAAAAATTTTGTGGGCTCCCATGTGAAGCAGTGCTGGGAAGAAGGAATTGCTATGTGCTCCATTCCTGGAGAGGTGGGTCCACATGCCTTACAGGCGTTCTAATGGAAATTGAACTCATAAATATTTTTGTATAAGTTGGAGCCTGCATATCCTATGGAAACCCTCCATAAAGTTTGGAGGATTCCTTTGCTTTGCTTAGACATTAGATTCCACACTGAAAGTATTGTCATCTTATTTAGGATTTTCTTGTTCTTTGAAACTGGAATTATGGATGATCTAATATCATTTTGAAAAATCCCTTTTTGAAAAATTTCTATTGTTGTTCTTTTCACAAAAAATACTATTCCTCTAGATTTCTTTTCTAATGTTTAGATGTAACATTTGTTAACTAAAGAGGAATTCTAACTTAGATAATAAAATATATGTATTTTATTGAGTATATAATACGTGTCCATAATTTATCTTTGTTACATTTTTGTGATTAAATCCAAATGAGCTACATGATGCTGGTTAGATATGTAAATATACAAAATATTCTCTTATGTTTTTATAAGAGGTAGAGTGATGTTGTCAAAGTAAAAGAAATACTTAAATTAAAGCACTACTTAAAAATACTTAATCATGTTAGGGTGTTTCTTCAAGCTTCTCCTTCTATAAAAAATTATGTGAATGAATTCATATTTTAAAGTAAGAAGTACACTGCCTGCTTAACTGAAAGTGGACACCTGTTGTATGGAACAGACACTTTATTTACAGCATGTATAATAGAACGTACTGTGGCCTTTTGCCCTAAGCACAGCATGCACACACCATGGCATGCTCTCCACCAGTTTCTGATAGCAAGCAACCGGTATTTTTGCACACTCCTCCTTCAAAGCCTGCACAAGTTGGATGCGTGTTTGCGGTCATATCGGATGCATACGAATCTGGCTCTCCAATTTATACCACAGATGTTCAATAGGGTTGAGGTCCGGATTCTGGGCAGTCCACTGAAGTTCCTGAAAATTATTCTCCTGAAATCAGGCACTGACAACATGGGCCTTATGGCACGGTGCATTGTCATTCGGGAACACAAATGGCCCTTCACCGAACTGCGACCACAACGTCGGAAGCATGGAATTGCCTAGAACATCCAGATACTGTGTGGATGCTATGTTCCCCTCAATCACAACCAACGGACACACAACCACACCAATACACAACCACCGCCAAACTTCACTGTTGAGATGACACACTGAGGTAGCAGCCGCTCCCTTGGCAAACGCCACACCCAGGTGCACCCATCCGATCGATAGAGTGTGAAGCATGATACATCGCTCCACATAATGCTCTTCCTGCGCTCCATCAGCCAAGACCGTCGCTTTTTACACTAGGCCACATGACACTGGGTGTTTACAGGCGTGAAGTTAGGCTTGTGGGCAGCAGCCCAACTGGTGTACCCTAAGGCACGGAGCTCCCGACGAATCGTCATGATACTGACAGTTGTTCCCATTGTCTGCTGGAAGTCCTGCGCCGTTGTTCTGCTGGAACACCCTTGTTCTGCCGTACCAACCACTTCAGGGCTCTCCAGTCTCTATCAGTCAGCATGCAGGCTCGGCCACCTCCAGGACATCGTGTTTCCACTCCTTCACATTTCCACTTCGTGATAATAATACCCACGGTCGACTTTGGCAGGTTCAGTGTTGCTCCTATGGCTCGCACACTGTGGCCACTAATGTCGCAGCCTATGACTAATCCACGTTGAAAATCGCTCAGCTGCTTTGATGGTGGCATTTTACCTCAGCATGTGGTTAGACACCAAATGACTCCAACTACACATGATCGTGTTGTTTTACAATGAATATACTCAAATTACTGCCCGAATTTGTATGGGTTGTTCCACTATGGCAAGTGTCCACTTTCAATTGAGCAGTCAGTGTATGATGGAACTAACTCCACTATTCTGTTACCACTTTTTTTTTCTCTTTATGCAGGGGAAAAAAAATAAACTATTTCTGTTGTTTTAAAAAATATATCCCTCAACGTTTATATTTTGTTAAGTTTTGCTTATGTGAAGTTTTAACTTGTTTAATCACATTGCATTTTCTATTGAATTTATTTGTGAAATAAAAGAAAGAGATTGTTTAATTTCATTATAATATCTTGCCAAGTTCCTTTCCTAATATAATAAATTTTGTCTTGAATGAGATCAAGTCTTTAAGCATTTTTTTTTTTTTTTTTTTTTTGCAATAATCTTTAAAAGAAATGAACTGGAACTTTGGAAATATCTTTTGAATAAGAAACTAGAACTGATACAAAATAGTTTTTAAGAAACTTTCATAGCAGTGAATTAACAATAAACATATTGGTTGTTGGAGGAGTTCGACTCTTCTATAGTATTAGATGTGCTTCTTTTATAGGATGATATTATTTAAAATATTATGAATTTTTAGAAAAATTTATGAAATATTTTTAAATATTTCTCTTTCAGAAGACAGTTGGCTATATTGATAACAGTGATCCACATTGGCTTAAACTTGGCCACAAATGTCTCTTATCGAGTAATCCAGTTGATGAAAAACAATACATTTCTACAAGTCATGAAACCTATATTCCGCATATTCAACCAGAATTTGATAAAATACGTAAGAAACTTATTTAAATTTTCTAACTTTTTTATAAAATCATTTTCTGTTTTTTTAATTTCGTAAAATATATGACTAACTCAAAGTAATATCTTTATTTTTATTAAATTGCTTTTATATTTTTTAATCATATGGAATGTGTCTTGAAATTATCATTACATCCAATATGTAAATTCAGGATATGTATTAGTCGAATGGAAAAAGCCTACCCACATAATAATAAAATATCATTAGCACTGCTGGTTTCTTACATCACTGACATATTTCTTTCTAATTTTTTCTATTCAACTAATGCATCCATACACATTAAATGTTCTCTCATCAAGATATGCCTATTAAAGCAGGAATATCAAATTTCTTGCTTATTACAACATGTAAATATTTTAAGTAAGGTGAATTACTTAAAAATAACTACTTAAAAATTATTACTTAATAATAAGTATATGAGATTATTCATATGCAATTTGCTAACTAGTTAATGTTGCCGCATTTTCAACAACATTTACTTCAACAAGGCCGTTCAATCTATTCACTTCAGTTTAACTAAGCAGTTAGATGTTTCTTTCTCCATTTCAGGAGAAAGCTATTTAAATCCTAATTAAAAAAATGCCATCCAATCAGAATAACTAATGGAAGAGGTGAGGGGCTTCCATCAGAAACAGCAAAAAAAAAATTATGCTACAATGCTATGCGATTCTGATAGTTGTAGTCTTTTGTATTAGTACAATGTATATTGATACTGAGATTAATATCACTCAATACAACTCAAAATACGTCAATAAAAATTTAATTTTAAGCATTACAATCAGTATTATTTGAAGATACTATCCATAAGTGAAGTGGATCTACACTATCCACAAACAAAGAATGAAGTCACTGCAAGAGTCAAATAAATTAATTTAGTATAATTAAATAGTCTTTCGAATCCTCCTATGAAGCTGAATTGTCTGCAGTGATCTATCTCCACTAATGTAACTTTTAAATGATATCTGTGAGATATTGTACATTTCTAATTTAGTAGGAGAAAAACAGAGTAGGAGATTGAAAACTACTTGTAATATATAAGATCTTTGAACAGAGCAGGCTTTCATAAGTTTAGAAGTTTAGAAATCACAAGTTTCTAAATGTTTCGATCAACATTTAGAATAACAAACAGAGATTGCCTGAAGTAATGAGAAATAGTAATAACAGTTACTCTCTGCAACATCATACCATAATAATGATAATGTATGTTAATACTATAATTAGGATAACATTAAGATAACACTTTCATTACATTTTATCCCTCCTATTTAGAATATAAAATAAGATTTCCGTAATACTTTGGCAGCTGCCTATTTCTTGTAGGTGGAGGTTTGTGGTTTTGGCTCCCACAGCTATCAGATGCATTGTCATGTATCCCAGTTTCCTGATCACCTCTTGAATCCATTTCTTCATCTTTGTAACTGTTGATTTCAGATTAGATAGTGTTGTAAGCTAAATGTCTTCCCGAGAAGCTAAGTGATTTAGAGACCGTCAATTCATGTCTATCATTATGACGAACTCAAGCATATTCCAGGTTGGCTTCAATAAGTTCAACCTCTTTCACAAAGGGGGTCATATTTTGAAATCCGATTATGACACTTAATCAGTACTGTTCCTGGATGACTTAGCTGTAATAGAAGGGCACTTCCATTACTTGATCTTTGAACAATAAGTTCAAACCTTCTGAAGAACCTTCTATGTGGGGTTCAGTTAGTGGCAGTATAAAGCAAGGATCTGATGGAATATAATGCTTCTAAGAGCATGAGTTCACACTGTTGTTCTCGGGTTTGTTGATTTCAGTGCTAACTGAATAACCTTCCAGATAATTCCGTTTTACCTTTTAACTTGGCCATTATCCTCATAGTTGTAAGGCATAGATAAACTAGTAGCAGCAGCCAAGTCCATTGAAGTAAACTCGTGAGTTCTTGAGGTAAAAAAAGACGTCCTTGATCCGAATGAATATAGGCAAGCATTCCAATAATTGAGATAGTTCACAAAAATGTTTAATTACCATGGCTGAACTAATGTCACGGCAAGGGAACACGAAAGAAAAACGGTAATATTCATTGACAATAATTGATATGGGTTTCCTGTATTAGAAGGTTGAGGACTTTTAAAATTAACATTTAGGTACTCAAAAGGAGATATAACTTTAGTTACATGTCCAATATATTTCTTAAAGAATCTATATTTGATTTTCAGCAATTATTGGATGTTCAGTAGGAAGTCTTTAATTATAGGAAGTCTTTTAATACAGTATTGGGTAAAACAAACAGTAATGAAAGACAGAAACCAGGAGACGAAGCAGTAAATGTAATTAAATATCAGTTACATATTTACAGAAATATCCTACCTTAGCATTATCTATCCAAGATGTGTACAGTACATTCTATATGTTCGCCATTACAGTGGACACACATTTCATACTGTTTCTGCAAATTTTCTATCTTGAGATGACACAATCAGGAAAGTTTTCTTGAAAAAACTACTTGCACACAACAGCTGTATGACCTGTCCCAAGAGATGGCTGTGATTCTTGTTACTGTTCGTGGCATCCTGTGCACTCTATGTCAGCACTATCTGTCTTTTGGTGTTTTTGGATAACACCAAGAATCACATTTCACATGGGATTGTTTCCAAAACATAAGCTGAAATCACTCCTTTGCATTTGCAAGGCAGGGTCTGTCTATTTGTTCTAGACCGTATGAACGGTTATAATATTCGACTAAAAATACCTTTTTGTGCTCAGAACTATTGTTGCCTTGACTGATTCAAAACCTATTACATGTTACTCTAAGTTTATTTTCAAATAGACCGTGACTCTCGGCTGCCCTATTATCATAGCGTGGAGATGCAGAATGTTTCATTACTGTTTGTTTTGACCAATACTGTATCATCTAAAGCAGCGTTTTTCCCAACTGGTGGGTCGCGACTTGATCCTAAAACTATCAGAAACCATCGAATAAACCATCAGAAAAGATCAGAAAAATGAAAATCGATCATATGTAAGGAAGGGATACGATACAAATATGGTTTTATTCTGTATTCTTCTATTCCTATATATGTGGAGGTATTTCGATAAGGAAAGGTGGGTCGCCAGCTGAAAAAGGTTGGGAACCGCTGATCTAAAGAATAAGGTTAATTCTTTGATCTGACTCCATGGTACGTCCTTGTTACTGCGGCATGGCACAAACCTGATGACAATCTATTATTGTTAATAGTTTGGCAGAGCCTAGATAATATGTCAGCAACTATATTTTATTTCCTAGGATGGTAGAAAATCTCAGAACAGTAGCTTGAAAAAGTTCTTTGAAAAACAAACAAAACATGCTATTAATTTTAAAATGTTTTTATTTTAATCTTTAATTTACACTGTTGTGTACACTGTGAAGTTTTTTAAAAATTATTTTCGACACTTGTAAAAATTTTATTGTTAAAATGCTAGAAATATTTTAAGTACTTTTTGACAAAATATATGTTTCACATACCATTCATTTACTTAAATATAAATGTACATTTCGTAGCGGTAAGAAACATTTTAACTATAGTGTTACAAATTTTGAACTAGATACAGACCAAATTGACAACTATACAACAAAACTGTGACTTGGAGTTTTTTGATAAAAAATGTAAGAATTATACAACATCCTTGCAACTCTTGTGTTAAAAATTTGGTTGTTTTTGAAACTTTAAGATTCCTGTTGCTTATCAGTAAATATCAAGGTTGCTATTTTTCTTTCATTTTCTTGATACTGTAATTGATCACATATGGACATGAAATGTTAATAACATTTCTATATTTGATGTGTATGTGGTGTTTTTAATTCAATATCAGCAAGACATATTGAATGCTCAAAAAACTTGACAGTCTTAAAAAATTTTAAAGCATGATCATAATTATTCACTTAATCCAATATCATCATATCACAAACTGATTTGCAAATCAAGCATATTATAGAGTTATAATGTGAGCCTCATCCAAAAACATTTTTTTCTTTCTTTTTTTTTTAGTTGAGATGCTTCAAATAAACCATCTTTTGCAATCACAATGAAAATGTCACTTTCTTTTCAATGTTTTAAAGCTATACAAAGTGCAGTACAATTAACAGGAAACATTTGAAAAATGTGGAATGTTTTCATTAGAAAATGTTAGTTCAAGATGGGCAAATATTTCATTGTTGTCTCAGTCTTTTCTGATTCTGAAATAATTGCAATATTGTTGTGTTTAGCTCAAGTCTTGTTTCAAGTTTGTCAATTTCTCTTAACTTGGTCTCCTATGTGAGTTGTCAGCGTATATCTAATCACATAGTTAATAGAAAATTTAATCCCATCTCATTACTACATAATTCTCACATTAATAAAAATAAAGCAAAAAGAAAATCATGGTAATTATAAGATAGTTTTTGATCCTTGCAGTCAACAAACATGATGTTATATCATGCCAGCATATGATTCTCAAAAAAGATATTTTCCCTTGATGTTTGATATATAATTGCAACTTCCTGCTATCTACAAGAAAAATGAATCAAGTTTGTAAACTGAATGTTAGCTCTTTCGTGAAAAGAATGCTCCAATTCAAGTTCATGGGTTATCTTATTCTCGTTAAGCCTTTATTATGTGGTTTTGCCATGCCTTATTTTCAAAGGAAAATGGTAATCATCATGAGTTATTCTGTTGCGTAGACAGTTTTATTCTCCTTCTTGAACTTATGAGAACTTTTAAAATTGCTTCTGTAATATCAAAACTATGGTTGAGTAGATATTTATTCAGCCAGTTTTCTTTTGACTGAGATTTGAATCAGGCAGATATGTAAAGTTTTTCCCCAAAATGGTTGCATTCAAATGTTTTTGATGAGAAAAGAATGTGTTATCACTTCTGAAATTGCAATAAAGAAAAATGGAAATAAATAAAACGCACTTACTTATATAAAGTTGAGAGAATTATACATGGTAATAATCCGACAGTTTCAGAATACTGTGTGTATTCCTTCATCAGGGACAACACAAACATATAGGACATAAAGACAACATTTAGGACGACATGATGAGGGAAGGTATGTTGAAAGTGAGGGAAGTGAGAGGATTAAAAAAGTTTAGCAATAGTGATGGGCATTTTGCCCGCCGGTTATTGGGTTGTAAGCTTTAAGCAGGATTATATAGAAAGATTCAGCTAGGAGACGGTGGGATAGTCTATTATGGTGGGAAAGGAGTTTAGCATCTGAGAAGTTGGGGGTGTGTCCTGTCTCTTTAAAGTGAGTAATAGTGTATGAGCGTATGGAATCTGTGTTTTTAAAGGCCTGTTTGTGTTCTTTAATGCGTGTGGATAGGGATCGAGATGTTTGTCCCACGTAGCCAGAGGAGCTTTGGCCACATGGGATCCAGTATACTGTATTGGAAGAGTTGTTAGGTTTCTTTTTATGTGTTATGTTTATGTTGTGTGATTTGAAGGCAGGGGCCTATTGGTGTTGGTTGAGGAATTTTTTGATGAAGCTTTCGCGGGGAGGATAGTAAGGGAAGGGGATGTATTTGACAGGGGGTTTGGGGGTAGTATTGTTGGGTTTTTTGTTGAGTTTATGTGTTAGGATATGTCTTTATGTCCTGTATGTTTGTGCCGTCCCTGATGAAGGAATACGCACAGTGTTCCGAAACTGTCGGATTATTACCATGTATAATTCTCTCAACTTTATGTAAGTAAGTGCATTTTATTTTTTTCCATTTTTCTTTATTTCATTATACGCACGTTAAGCCTCCTTAGTATTCTGAAATTGCATTTCATCCATTCATTTGCATGGTAAGGAGATTGTACTCTTGCATACAAATTTGACTGCAGACATATATTTATCATGTTCATTTAAATATGTGAATTTAGTATGTCCACATTCTGTTAAGTGAATATTATGAGTTTTTTTTTCAAAAAGTGGTTTCCAAACTTTTATTTTGGACACCATTGTAATTTCCCAGAACATATAAGAATACTCTAGGCTTATACTGTATCTTTCTTTTTTTAATTTTTATTTTATGTCAAGTTTTCAGCTTCATAAAACAATTTGGATTAACTAGACAGGCACTCAGTTACATTTTAGATGTGCTATGTTATTTCTTTCAAAGCTATATCAAAATCATCTTGATAGTAGTATACTTCAATTGTGATACTTCAGTAGTTCAATTCTGTTTGAATTTTGTCAATTGGTGTGATACCTATTTGATATCTTCAAGCATCTTGTTGGGTTTTTTTTTTTGTTTTTTTTTTTCATTAAGAGCAAGAATATACCTTGAATTTGTTTATTAATTTTAATATATCTGAATCACTTAAGCAACAAATACTCAATCATCAGATGTTTATATTTTGTATTCGTGTTATTTATAAGTTTTATATTTTGTTTTTATTGATCTAAATCTCTGTAACAGTTTGGTAAATGATGGATGACATACTTATTAATGTAACTGAATAATGAATTCTACAAGTACATACCTACTATCATGAAATTAATACCTTCAATGTAACAACTGTTTTTCATGTATTATTTTATTAGATATTCACAGTGCTTTGTGGCTGACTTGTTGATTATTACTGATTGTTGAAGGTCGGAAAGTTATCATTAGACATGAGTGTTTACTATGCCTCAAGTCTATGAAATAAACCATACAAAATAATTAATAAATTTAGAGTAGTAATTTATAGGTTTTAGTTTCTAAAACTTTTTCCTCTCATTACTAAAAAAAAATATTTATTGTTTTTAATTTATTGTATTTCAGCAAAGAGGAGAGATCTCTTAGAAAGATTTGTGTATGAGCAACATATGTAAGCAAATTGTTTAGACTTTGTTTGTTTTTGTTTTTTTTTATTTCTATTTGCTTTAATGTTTTTAATTAACAAACTTTAATGTTTTTAATTAGTTGTTGACTTCGTCATTATTCAGTGTTGCTTTATTCTCTATCTATCTTATTATCTCTGATAGAAATCTACATGTGACATTAATGCTAATTATTCCTTGTTCTTCATTTAACTATCCAGGCTTAATTAATTGTGTTTTCACCAATTTTAAGCGATTAACTGTTTTTTTCAATCCTTGAGTCTTGTTCTGTTACTTTTAATGTCATTGTACGTTAATGTTTACATTATACTTCAAAAGTGAGAATTAAGTTATTATTATTATTACTCAATTATTACTCTAGTAATTACTAGTCAATTATTACTCTAAACTCCAACGATGATTTTTATTATTTTTAAGTAATGATGAAATTCAGAAATTGACTGAAAATCCCAAAAAGGCAGTAGATTATACAACTGAAATGCGAGAAAGGTTCAAGCCTCCAACTGATATGAAGTCTTCTGTAGTGAAAAAGGAAAAGGTTTGTTTACATATTATTTCATTTCTTTATTCTGTTAATTTTTGAGTAGATATTAGAATTTTAATTGAAAATTGTACCTGTTCCACATTATCATTATAAATCTCAAATAATCTTCAAAATATTTATCTTGCTGTCTAACACAAAAATGTAACCTGTCATTTCTCAGCCATTGTTTATAAATGTTAGAAATAATAATAATAATAAGGGGCCATTCACGCCTTATGTAAGCATTCAAAGGGGAGGGGAGAGTTCAAGCTTTGCTTATTTTTGCTGACAAGGGGGAGGAGGGGATCATTGCTTATGTAAGACATCACTACTTAATACTTGTAACATAATTAGGATATTTATTCATGCCGTTGTTGAAAATGATATAGAGTAAATAATCTATCTCAACAAAATAACCAATTACAGAAACTCTTGACTATAGTCAGGCTATTTTAATACTTTTTAAAGTCATTTTCTCATAGAAGACCTAAGAATCTTTATTAGAATCACAGTTTGAAATGCAGTAAGCAATGAGCCTGATAAGAACCAGATTGAGATCAAATTAAAAAAAAAAACAGGTTTTTATTTTTTTCATCTCATTTATCAGTCTTCTACATGTTATCATAATAATTTCTCTTCAGGAGTGTTAATGGAATTGCTTTTTTAGATAACGTTCATTCATTAGAATTTTGGTCTCCCCATATCCTGAATTCTAAGCAAATTTTCAGAAATAGTGTGTTATGACAATCACAATTAATTTGTTTTATCATCATAAACAAAAGTTTTTGAAAAAAAGAAGCATTAAAACAACAGTCATTGCTGGCTGGATTGATTGATTGATTGATTGATTGATTGATTGATTGATTGATTGATTTATTTATTTATTTATTTATTTATTTATTTATTTATTTATTTATT
>JAFIDM010012231.1:109726389-109747503 GCA_023159025.1 Thereuonema tuberculata
ATTTATTTATTTATTTATTTATTTATTTATTTATTTATTTATTTATTGTTTTTGTTGCCATGAAGTCGGATATTCTTTGTTACATTCAGGACTTCTTTCTTTTCTGAACATACTACTATATGAAAGTATTCTGTTTAATCTGATGGCCCATGTCAAAGAGTGATCAAACTGATTTGTAAGAAGGGTATTTGAAATACTTATCTATCAGCATCTTCTTAATCAAGTTGTTGTTATTAATCATTTAAGCTAAGCTTTGAATTTTCACTGCTTTTTTTTTTTTTTTTTTTTTTTGGGGGGGGGGGGGAATTCTGGAAGGCATTAAAGATGGAAATAACCTTAGATACCATTCAGTGATTAGATATTGCTCAGTGATTGGCTACTGGTTTTCTGTAACACACTCGTTCTCCTTCATTAATAACTTTCGTTTGGCAATTAAAGTTTTTATCAATGATGCATATTAGTATTTGTTATTGCTGTAAAATATACATCAAAACTTTGGTCAAAAACTTGCATGTTACATAGGTCTTTTTCACTTATATCGAAGAGCCGATACAAATCAACTACAACAGGTTTTGGGATTCTAAGTTAATCCCATCTTCAGTGGTAAAAGGATAAAGACCCGAAATGACAACACAAACAGAGCATAGGATGGCAAGTAGGTTATATGTAGTAATAGGCATGTTGTTATATACTGGTGACAGGATGATAAGCTTTAGTCTGATTATGGCATTTGTCTCAGATATTCTGTTACATGCAAGCGCTTTATAATGTTCTATGGTGGAGATGGAATCAAGGGTATGTCCTGTTTCTTGTAAATGTGTAATTGAGCAGCAGCAGGTGGAATCTTTCTATTGAAAATCCTTCTCATGCTGATTTGTGGTTGATGGGTATAAATCTGAATGTTGATCCTTCATATTCTGATTGCAGTTTACTTGCAATCCATTAAATAACATTAGAGTGGTTGGTGTTAGGAGGTTCATTGTAAATTTTGATTTTATTGAGATTTCTGAAAGAAGGGATAATAATGTACAGTGCCCCCCCCCCCCAAAAAAAAAGTAATATGTTGTTGGATAGGAGGATAATATGGAAGGAAATGCATTTAATATTAATATCAGAGTTGATAGTTTCTTTAGCTGACGAGATTTGATGATAGTATTTCTGGATAATGCTGGGTTGACGGGAAGTTTTTTAATGATGTTAGGTTCATATTGAAAGGCTTGGGAGTTGGAGCACTATTAAACAAAATCTCTACTCTTCAATTATCCTCTGAATGTAAGTTAAAACTACAATATTCCAAAGTTCCTGTTAAATTGCTGTCATATCCTTGCATTAGAATGGGTCTCGTTATCTATTATCATTTTATATTTCATCTTTCGTCCAGTTTCAGATACATTTCTTGATGTTTGAATTACAGGTTATTTGTATCTTAATTTCTGTTATTTGTATTGCTGACATTGATCTTCCTAATAAGTGATACATAATGGAGCACATCTGGAGGACTTATAAAC
The DNA here is from genome assembly GCA_023159025.1 of Thereuonema tuberculata. NCBI lineage: Eukaryota > Metazoa > Arthropoda > Chilopoda > Scutigeromorpha > Scutigeridae > Thereuonema > Thereuonema tuberculata. The sequence goes on from JAFIDM010012231.1 coordinate 109,727,898, forward strand.
AGACCTGTAAAGAAAGCAAGCAAGCATTTTGTAAGGTTCTTTACAAATGACAGAAGTGAGTCCGGTCATTTTTCTAGGATGTCCAGGATATAATCTCTTTCATAGTAATTGATATTTCAGGTATTTAAACTCTGAAAGAATACAGTAAAATATATATTATGCCTTAATATCAAATAATTTAAAATTGGCAAAAAATTCTTATGAAATTACCACCATTCTATTATAAATTGATTACTGATCATTGGTGCACCAAGTTCAATAATTATAATTATGATTAGTGGAGATTGTGACTCTCATATTACATTGAAAAAAGGAAGATAACAAGCATTTTCATCTTTGAAGAGCCATCATTTTATGTGTAATCTTTGTCCTTCATCTGAACAGGATGCAACTTTTTCTTGGTTGAAAAAGTGAGGACCATCTTAACCCCATAGTCCAATTTCCTATGCATGTCTGTGTTAGTAATGTAAGGTAACCTTAAGTTGCAAAAATTTATTCATATAAAACATTCAGTTAAACATAAATCTCCTGCTGCTATCACAGAAATTAATAAATCAATGCCTTTATTACAGTTATTCCATTAATTAATATCTTCTCAGAAAATTAATCATTAATGCTGTGTAAGAAGCTAACCTTCATGTGCAATTCATGGTCACACTTGTTTTTACAAACTATTTGTTTGTATCACTTAATTTACTTCATTTAATCATTTGGATAATTTATTTCATTACTTGGGAAGAAACGGTGGATGAATACGGGATGAAATTCAACATAGGTAAATGCGAGATTCTCTTGACGACTAGGAAAAAGAATAGACCGGTGAGTGGGATTACACTTGGAGGAGGACTGCTGAAGAGGGTGGAAAGTTTCAAGTACTTGGGAAGCGTGGTGGAGGAAAATGGGAGAAATGACAAAGAGATTACGGAACATGGCAGACAAGCAGAAGCTTTCCTGAGATGCATTAGGAGTTTGGTGTTGAATAAGGATGTCCTGCAAAAAAGCAAAGAAGTGTTGTTCCGATGCTACTATGTCCCTATACTGACATACGCATTGGAAACATTGATAATGAAGAAAAGAGATGTAAGCAGATTGACGGCTAGTGAAATGAAATTCCTGCGGGGTAGGTTAGGAGTTACTAGAAGAGATAGGGTGAGGAATGAAAGGATCAGGGAGATAGTGAAAGAGGAGCCCCTGCAGAGCCCTGCAGGGAAGGATCGAGACTTCTCGACTGAGATGGTATGGTCATTTAAAGAGAATGGAAGAGAAGAGGATTCCCAGGAGGATGCATGAGATGAGGATGCAGAAGAAAAGGCCAAGGGGAAGACCAAGGGATAAATGGATTAAGGGAGTGGAGGAATGTGTCCGAATAAGGGGGGAGGACTGGAACAGGGTGACAATGGAGAGATGGTGGGAGGTAAGGACTAGGTGGAGAGGCTTATGTTCTAAACAGACCCAGCCTGAGGTTGGAAACTGTACTAGATGAGAGAGAGAGAGAGTGAGAGATTTCATTACTTGAATTCAGCACCTCTTTAATCTCATTCACTTTGTGTGACTCATTGTTTTCTTTCCATTCTATCATTCTGCTTTAAAATTTGCAAAATGTTTGCTGGTTCTTTATAGGATTGCATTATTAGTGCTTTCCCTGCTCCTCTTTTGTGTGTGTGTATTCTTCTAATAATTTATTGTTTATTATTGCTTTTTCTTTTCCCACACTTTCACTGTGTTCCCACCTTCTGTTGTCCTAAATGTTTATGTCGTACTCTATGTTTGTACCAACCCTGAAGATGGAATACACATAGTATTCCGAAACTGTTGATTATTCCCATCTTTTTATCGTGTTTATTTCAACATTATCAAATAAGTGCATTTTATTTTCAATTTCTCTTCTTAATTTCATGCACACATGTGAAGCCTACACATTCTTAAGCAAACTATATTGCAGCTAAAATGATCAGCCACATTATCAATTAATCTGATGTAATTTTAAGGGAAGTACACTCATAAAAATGGAAAATTACAAAACCAAGATAGACCACCACTGAGCCAAAATTAGCTATAAGAGGTTATGATGTTGGAATAAATGATTAAAGTTCTAAATGCTTGTAATAACTTTAATTTGAGATACCAGTGAAACATATTTACAGGTTTGAAGTTAATGTTCATTGATTATTCATGTATTTACATATCAGTGGTAACTTTGGCAATTACTTGATCAAACACACTCTTTGACAAAAAAAAGACAAAAAATTGATGCACCCTGAAAAAATAATCCAATAGTGAAATAATCCAATAGTGAAATAATCCAATAATGATAAAACTTCACATGCAAAAACCTTTCGACCGAATATGCAAATGATCAAAAATTTTGGACCCAGTGAATGAATAGTCTGAGATACAGCACATTGGAACTGAGCATACATAATGGTGTATATAAAGAGGGAATCTCGCTTTCAGGAACAAGACTTCCAGTGGATTGTGATTGCGTTTTCCTACCTTAACTGTAACAATGCCTCACCAGCGAATTTACAACCTTTACGACTATATGACGGAGTTTGAAAGAGGATGAGCTATATGAGGCTGGATGGACAAACTGACGAATCACTTGGCATTTGGGATAGAGCGATGCAGCAATTAGTCGATGCTGGCAAGAATGAGTCCTGAATGGCAGATTTCAGCGACAAGAGGGCAGTGGATGGCCTAGGCAATTGCAGAATGGGAAGATAGAGCGATTGTCAGAGCAACTGTTGCAGCACCAGATTCATTGCTATAAACCATGTGACCGATACTGAAGTGACAACCCAGACCATTAGTAGTAGAAAACTAAGGGAGCAGAATCTATGCTCATGGCACCCATTATGCCACCTTCCACTGACCAGTATGCACCTTCGAGCAATTGCAGTGGTGTCGGGCACGATCAATGAGGAATTGTGCTGATTGGGGATGAATTGTCTTCAGCAATGAGTCCCGTTTTGAACTGAGCCCCGACGACCAGTGCAGATATGTCTGGAGATGGCCCGAACATCATCAAGGATCTTGCTCGCACACCACAAGACTCGACAACAGGGAGTTATGGTCTGGGATGCCATTTCATTTGATAGCCAGACTCCTTGACACATTCACTACACAGCGGTAAGTAGATGAAATTCTACAACCTGTTGTGATGCCATTTCTTTCGTGGCACCACGGGCTTACTTTTCAGCAAGATAATGCTTGCCCAAATACAGAACACCTCTCCATTGATTGTCTTCATGATTGCGATACACTTCCTTGGCCAGCCAATTCGGTAGATCTCTCTCCTATTGAGCACATTATTTTCTGACCAATAAATCATCCAATTGTGAAATTCTTCAATTGGAGATAAAAATTCCTTCTTGGTGTGTTCTTGGTTGTCAAAGAATGTAATTAAGTTAAAAGGTCCTCCAATGGCTTGTGTGGCCCAAAGAATTGCAGGAAGTGAGTCTGATTCCACTGGTATTTAAGTCCCAGGAAACAAATCAACTGCAGAAGGAATGCAACTGGTTCCAGAAGGAAGCCAGGAATCAAACTGGAGAAGAAAAAATTAAAGGAAAAATTCCCTGAGCACTGCCAGGGATCGAACCTGGCTCTTGCATCCTGTAGTTAAGTAATTTAAGAGCTACTTCACCCCTCATTGTAGAGATATCTATAATATCATCTTGAAGTATATCATTGGGGGTGGGGGTTGATAGGGGTTAGAATTCTTCCCCCCCCCCCCCCATCTCATCCGAAATGGAAATTATCTAGGATTTTGGACCTGATTTTGTTTGTATCCAATTCAGGGAAAGGACACAACCTGTTTTTTGGTTGAATAACTACAACCATCATAATCCATCCCAATTCCAAATCCTGAATATACCTATGAGTATATCATTCTATATCTGTTCAATCTGTACTCTCAAATAAAACAGGGGTGAGTCACCATCACATTGAATCAAAATTAGGATGAATATTAGCTATGGCATTTTCAATATAAACAATGATTTTTGAGACCTCTTATACATCCCTGTTCAAATATGAGAGATGTTTCTAAGTCATATATGATGAATCTCCCCCCTCCCCCAAACATTCCACTGGGTGTCTGCAGTTTGTACCTGTCTTTTCTCTTTCTCCAGGATTTCTGCCTTAATTTTTAATTATTTGCACTGAGGCAGAAATGACTCACATTATTGAATACCACTTCACACATCGATAGATGCATGCCTTGCACAACTATAGATGCTCATGATGATGAGTAGGAGGTAGACCTACAAACAGACCTGTGAAACTTGAGATTTGTAGTTTCACTTTCACCAAACAATAATGAACTGTCAAAGACAGTTCTCTAAAGGACTGTATCAACCAATGCTATCGATCTCTGTATTAATCTCTGTTTTAGTATCTCTAAAGAAGACAGAAATGGCTGATGTTGACTGAAGACATATGCTTGTTATGTTGGTTAATATGTTTCGAAGATCCTGTGTCTGCTCTTTTTTTCAATATATCTATAGTTCCTGTGTCTGCTCATTGATGAACTACAGATATCTGTCTCCAGTAGGTTAAGCAGTATTATATACAAGGTGTAAAGCAAAAATGTATGTTTAAATATGCCAACTGTTGTCTATGCTCATGGTAAGACCCAAGAAAAGCTTCTTTAGCAGAAGCAAAACTTCATCTTTTTAAAATAATTACTATCAGATTATTCAATAAAATAAACAGTTATTGAGATTTTAGATCTGTAATTTCAGTGTATATAATTGTTGTTGGTCAGCTAGCTTCTATTCTGTTAGTCTGATCTATTCCAGAAGCAATAGGATCTTGCACATTGCACCCTAGGACAAATACCTTTTGAGTTATGTTAATCTTATATTTGTCTTAAAATTGTTTTCTGAAACATTTTCATTCAAATCTTTCATATTTTCTGATGTATAGTAAGTGACATATTGGAGAAAACCAGATCTTTACTAGCCATGTCCATTACAAGTTTAAACTGAAATTGTGGCCAGAGTTCGGTTGCATTTTTTTATGGTTTTCCATTGAACTCCAGCTCTTACATAAATGAGGTTTTCACAGCATTTATTCATATTTTCTATTTGAATTTAAAAAATTAATTTCATTTTATGAATTAATTTCATTTTATTTCAAGAAATTTTATGATGAAGTTTTATGTGAGGAAGCGTCTAAACAGTATTTCATAAACATAGATGATGTAAACAGTTTGTTGCAAGTAATGGTTCACTTAGTTTACAATTGCTGAAAAATTAAAACTGAGAACTACTACTTTTTCTTTAATGTAACCCCAGTATTTCGATCAGCCTAATATCAGGCTGATCTTCTTCAGGCAAAATAGGTTAGAAATAAACTTCTAGCCTATTCTAACAAATTTTGTAAATGAATTCAAATACAACAAAGAATGATACAAAATAACATTGATATACATAATAATACAGAAATATTAACAATAATACACTACAGCATCAGATTCCTACAACAAAAACTTCTTTTGTCGATTTTACAAAAAACTTATTTGAATTACTTGTTTAAGCAAGCTTACTGTATTCTGGTTCATCTTTATCCCTCTATTCTTGTTCATGCATGCACAACTATTTATTACCATTGCTTCTATTATGAATCTCTCCTCCTCCTTATTTTGTATAGGATCTCTGCCTGAGGGTCTGGGTTATGCTTTTTCTCAAGGCAGTGATCTACCCATTCTGATTTGTTCTTTCTTTTATTCCAATTAGCTTGTGTGTGTTTTTGGATTGTTTCTCTAAAGGTGCTACCAATACTCCCACAATAAATATCTCCACAGTCCCTGCATTTCAGCTTGCATACTACTCCCATACTACATAATTTTTCAGTTTCTGTATACTGCTATTAAAAAAATTTCATCTACACTTCATTTTATTATCGAATTTTCGGAAGAATTTTCTATCTTCCTTCTTCAAGATTACAATGAATTGTCAGGTGATATCAAATTACAAAAGATTGCTTAGCATAGTTGTTAACAAAACTTAGCATTTTATCCTTAAAATGCTACTAACATATTATTATATTTACAATAATAAATTAAGGGAGGACCAAAGGAATGCTGTAAAGAGGCATGTTAATAAGCTGCTTACAGAAGAAGAAATAAAAAGATTAGGAAAAGATTAGAATATAAGGATTATGAACTGGTTATGGATTGGAATCATAAACATTATAAGAAAATAAAAGAAAAGGCTAAAGATAAGAAAATAAAGAAGATTAAAAACAAGAAATTTGAGAATAACAAAAATTATGTGATTAACATGAGTAACAGAAAGTTTAACAAGAAAGAATTAGAACTCTTAAATAAAGGCCTAGACTTTGTTTATGATAAAAAAGAAAATTTGGACCTGAAGACTATAGCTAAATTGCAAATAGCAGCTGAGAAAATGGAACAAGGTAAGAAGGATGATTTTCTAAAAGAAATTGAGAATTTTAAAAATAATTTTAAAGAAGTAAATTTAAATTTAAATGAAGAAGAATTGAACATATTAAGAAAGATTGGCAAAGATAAAAGTTTACACATAGCTAAATCTGATAAAGGGAACAAGTTAATAATTATGAACAAGCAAGAATATATTAAGAAGCTAGATGAATTAGTAGAAGATGGACAGTATGTCAACATAGAAGAAGATCCAACTGTGAGTTTATACAACAAAGTCAAGTCGAAATTGAAGGACTTACAAGAGATGGGGGCGATAAATTTTTGGCAAAAAGATGAAATTTTAAAGGAAGCGTGTAGAACTCCTAAATTGGATGGAAGAGTTAAAATTCATAAAATTAATAATCCAATTAGACCAATAATTAATGCTTATGGGAGCCCAGTCCAGAACATAGCAAGATTTTTTAATAGAATAGTAAAGAATTTTCATTTACCTAGACAAGAAATAATCATAAAGAATACAAAAAACTTAGAAAGTAAGTTACAACATTTGTATTTTATGAATAAGAAAAAATTTTACTTATATTCACTGGATGTGGAGAACATGTATTCAAATATACCAGTTACAGAAACATTGCAAATTGTAGAAAAATTAGCATATAATCACAATGAGGAGTTAATGAAACTAAATTTGAATAATATAGAATTGATGGATTGGATGAGATTCATTTCGGACAATACCTTTTTTAAACACAAAAATAAAATGTTTAAAGGATTCCCTATGGGGTCACCTTTATCAGGGATCCTATGTAATATTTTTATGAATTTCTTTGAAAATGATGTAATTAAGGAATCTAAATTTAATTTTGAGTATTACCGCTATGCAGATGATATTTTGATTATATGGTTTGGGACCTCGAGACAATTTCAAATCTTTTTTAACATCATTAATAGTAAGAATCAAGACATAAAATTTAAAATGGAAAAAGAAGAGGAAGGAAAATTGAACTATTTGGATGTATGTTTGATAAAAAAGAATAATTACAATTTGTACCTAAGACATTACAAAAGAGTTTCAAAGTGACCACATTCTAAATTTTAAATCAGGGCATAGTTTTATGATCAAGAAGAATATTGTTGATAATTGCATCCATAGATTGGATCAAAATTCAAGTTGTGACTCTGATTTTAAGAAAGGAATTGAAAACATGAAGACGATTTTCATGAAAAATGATTATAGCATTAGTTTTCTAAATAAAGCAATAAGTAATTATGATAAGTTTATGATTAAAGAAATGGATAAAAACAAAAGTAAAGAAACAATTATAGTACCTTATCTCAATAATAGCAGTTGGTATTTGAAGAAAATTTGTAAAAAATTTGACATCAAGATAGCTTTTGAATACAACAACAAATTGAAAAATACTTTATGTCAAAAAATTAATAAAAATGAGAATAAAGCTAACATGGGATTAATCTATGAATTGGAATGCCAAAATTGTGGAAAAATTTATATTGGGGAAAGTAAAAGAACAACACGGGAGAGGGTACTTGAACATATTAATTGTATTAAAAATTACCTGAAAGAAAAATCTGACGTAGCATATCATTCTAGGAAAAATGGACATTGGATCAAGGAGGAAGTAAAAATAATTATGTTAGAAAAAGATACAAAAACAAGAAAAATACTGGAAAGCATAATAATCAGAAACACAAGAAATTTAAATTACAATAGAAGCAAAGGTTTGGAAGTTGAAAATATTTTCATAAATTTAGCTAGGGAAATGGTAAAAATTCATATGAACAAGAACAAAAAAAAGTGTAATAATCGATGAATTTAAAAAATTATGATTATTATAATGATTGTTAGTAAAATAAAACAATTGTATTAAAATTAAGAATTGTTGAATTTGAAACAATTGTAAATATAATAATATGTTAGTAGCATTTTAAGGATAAAATGCTAAGTTTTGTTAACAACTATGCTAAGAAATCTTTTGTAATTTGATATCACCTGACAATACATTGTAATCTTGAAGAAGGAAGATAGAAAATTCTTCCGAAAATTCGATAATAAAATGAAGTGTAGATGAAGTTTTTTCAATATGTTTCGAAGTGATTTAAAGAGCAAGTATGGATTTAGAACTTACTGCTATTAATTCTAGAAACTAATTTCTTATCATTAACATATACCATTTTCACATTGTTTATCCTATACATTTCTCTTATAGATTTACTAAAAGATTTTCATATCTTGCTGGACTTTTATGATTTTATTATACCTTTATTCAGTATCTGGTATCTTTAAGTGATCATCTACTTCTGTTCCTTAAAAATCCTTCAATTCCAATGTTTACAAACCCCATAGGATACTCATTTCTACTAAATTTCTCTTTTCATTGAACCTGTATCTTTCCTTCCCATAATTTCTCATCCATTGATAAAAGTTGTTTGATATCTAATTATTTTTGACATCAACCTGAAAAAGTTAAAGAATTGAAGAAAGTCAGAAATTTAGCAGATTGTATTTCAGTTAAGCATCATAACTTTTGCTTTAATTCTGTTTCCATATTTTTTTTTTAGTTACTCTCAGATTATCTCAGTTTCACCAAAATAAAACATACACAATCAAGGAAAAACAAAGCTTTCATGATTAAAGGCATCTGCATTAGAAATATATGCAATATGGTGTCCCTGGCCAAAGAAAATTGTTGATACGGATGCTTTCAATCTTAAAGTTTAATTTATAATTATTTTTTTTGTTATCAGATCATTGCAGATGAAATGGAAACATATATGGCTTTCAAACTTTAATGTTGCATAACTTTATTAGCAATGAACAAGTCAAAGTAAGAACCATTGGCATCTACACATCTCTGCCAAAGATCAGAAAACTGATAAATGCCCTTTTAAATAAAATCAAAGGCACAGGAACTGATAAACTCGTCGAAAGCATTTTCCAGCTGGATCTGATTGTGGAAGCACTTGTTCCTCAGGTAGAGTTCCAAATAATGAAACAAATGTTAGTCTGTGGGCGGCAAGTCTGATGAGTACGGTGGATGCTGAAGAATCTCAAATCTAAGCTTCTGGATCTTCTCTTTGGTCTGCTTTGCAACCTTAGGACATACATTGTCATGGAGCAGGAGAACACCAGACCAAAACATCCGATGCTCCTTCAGTAGCTTGGTGTGTACCACCTCCAAATCAGATTTTAAAATTTGCTGATATACTGTAAAGTATGGTTATTGGCTCTTCGGACAGCCATTTATTTCGGAGAAATTTTAAAGAACAAAAACTAATTAAAGAAACAACCAGAATTTATTTTGCTTGTTTTTGGACTCTATCCTGTTAATCAGATGTTGGGAGTAAGGTATCAAAAATACATGTATATTCAGACGCTACGGCAATGCTGCTTGCAGTCATTGCTAAATGGAACATTGAAGACAGTCCCATATCTGCTAAACATGTGCTGATTTTGTTACACTAAATCAAGAAATATACAGGGTGATTCACAAAGATATGCAGAAACTTCAGGAGCTCATTCTACATGTAAAAGTAAAGAAAAAAAGTTATATAAACATAGGTCCGGAAATGCTTTGGTATCGAGTTACGGCTAGCAAAAGATTTCACCCATAATGTAGTAACCTGGGTGAAATGAAGACTTGCTGGAAGTCTGGAAAGGTAAATTAAGGGGCGACATCAGTGGTTTCTTATGGTTGTTGATCTGAAAAATCGAATGAAACATGTTGAAGAACTGTATCTTCCAGTGGTTTGAAACTTATCCAACGTGGAACCTACAAAAAAGTTGGCAACACAATAACAGCTGTTCAACAATAATGTGAATTGCATTGTTTTGATTTATTGTGACAGCTTACAACTGAGGTGTAGTCCATGTGCGTATTGTTGAACTACATTATGGGCGAAATCTTTCGCTAGCTGTAACTCGATACCGAAGCATTTCCGGACCTATGTTTATATAACTTTTTTTCTTTACTTTTACATGTAGAATGAGCTCCCGAAGTTTTTGCATATCTTCGTGAATCACCCTGTATATGGCAGGATATACTCTTAAATTTGTCAGCCATCATTTCACCATGCTTGATACATAGACTGAATTGAACTTATTTTAAACATAAATAGCTTTCACTGATCAGAAGCAGTTGTTCCACAATTCATTTACAGTATTTTGATGCTCAGTAAATACACTCATGCTCAAAAGTTCATTTAGCAGTTTCGGACCCTTACAGGCATCCAAATGTCATCAAATTTGGCTGAAATGTGCAGTAGGTCCTCCTCATACAAAGTAAGCATAAACATAAAGGTGGCAGAGCTGCTTCGAAAAAAACACAGAAATAGCCAAAGATGTTCTTATGGAGCGAACGTGCAGCATACATTCCAGCCCCATTCCTCTGCCACATGTGATACAGACACTATTCACTACACTGTGTGGTCACCCCCACACTGCAACACATGCTGCACAACATGGCAGCATGCAGCTAATCAGAGTATTCAGCAACACTTGAGGGAGTGAGTCTCACTTTTGAAGCAATGCTCTGTGAAGCTCGTGAAGAGACCTAGGAAGTGATTGGTGTTGCATAATGTGCCTTCCAAGAGCGTTCGAGGCATGTTCAGTCAGATTCAGGTCGGGAAAACAGACTAGCCAGTGCAATCGTCCGATATCTTCGTAGACAGAGTGCTCCTCCACCAATCCAGCCCTATGCGGATGGATGTTGTCGTCCATGTAGAGGATGTCAGGCCCACACGCTCCCCTGTAAAGTCACACTTACTGCTGAAAGCTGCTATCACTGTATACATAGTTTGTTCATAGATGTTACAGACACCATTCATAGATGTAGAGTGGTGTATGTGCACCCAACATTATGCCATCTTATTATATTCAAGGATACTGGATGGCCTGTATCTGCTCCCAGATTCTCTCCAGATGTGACACCTCGGGAATCACTTTCCAGACTGAATCTGGACTCATCAGAAAACAGTATATGTGCCTATGCTCATGCTGAGTGTTCTCTGTATGACACCAGATGGTGTCTGATTGACCAATGTCAAGGGGATGCACTGCACTGGTCTCTGATCTCATTTATTCGCCTATAGATAGTATGCCTCGATACAGCTGCCCTTATCTGCTACCAGGTCCCTCGTGAGTTCCCAACCTGTGCTTTGGTTGTGCTGTATGGCACTTAGCATGAGATATTGGTTTTCCAGGGATGTGGTGATTCTTGGACATCCACATCCAAAGCGTTGACGAATGTTCTCTTTCTGTTGGAATCTTCTCCATCATCTGAATATGATGTTGGTCGAAATGTTTAGAGCCTGCGATGTCTCCAACTGGGTTTCCAGATGCCCACTGACTCTTGTTACATCATTCAGATGGATACTCTGGGTCATGACAAACTGTAAGCAAGCATCGAAGGAACCATAAGAGTCACTCATTATGTTATATGGTACATATCAATAAGGACAGGTGCTGCTGCCATCCTGACATCTTCGGCGTTTCTTTCCCCACAGCACTGTTGCCAACTTTATGTTTTGTGTTTAGTTGTTGTTAGTACATGTGTACTCCACCTTTCTGCCAAATTTGGTGACATTTGGATGTCTGGAAGGATCAAAAATTGCCAATACCTTAACTTTTGAGCAAGAGTGTAGAAGTCTTTTCTTTTACATTTTTTTAACTCTTTACATGGAATTTGTATAATTGGGGCAGCTGCCTACTGGGCTAAAGTATTCTAGTCCCAATGTGTTCTAATCAATCAGACTTTACTATACTTGGTTAAGGTAAAGTACATATCTTGGAAAAAAAAAAAGAATACATTCCAAAGATACTTTCTTTTTTTTTTTCAATTGATGATGAATTAGTTGCACTTAAGACAAAAAAAGTAATGAATTTCAATTAATGATTGCACATTAATAAAGATAATACTTATAGAATGTAAAACAGTAATTAAAATAAATTTTGTGACATCAAGGAAACTAACATAGATATCGCTCTTTAATTATTAGAAATATTATTAATTTTTAAACACATATTTTTTTTTTACAGGTGTGCAATGTTTTTACTGAAGAGCCAATCACTTTCTACACAGAACATCTTTCCAAGATTCCTGGCTTAACCAAAGGACAAATTAACAAGCCTTTCCGAAAATCAACCAACATTACCAGGCCACTAAGTGAAGTTTTCCATGGAAAATTTGTAGATGATTCTTACACCTAAAATCACTAATGAGTTTTACTGAGAATCCAAGTTGAAATTCAGAGTTATATCCAAGTCAACCAATTGCATTTAATAGATCCATTTGTTTTTTATTATTATTTTATTTATTTTTTATAAATTACTATTTTTAAATTAACATTGATTTATTGTTTTAGATACCTTATTTGGTTGTATATAAAGAGAACACAGGATCTTTCCAAAGTATTTCAGTATTAATGCAAAAAAATTCTACAGTTATGTAAATAACTTAAAAAATTTCCAATAACAAAATCACAACAGTAAATAAGTTATGGAAATCTTAAGTTAAATAGAAATTACAGCATTAGATTAAGCAAGAATCTTGTTTATTTTTTTATTTTATTTTTGTTTACAAATTAGTTTACAACTATTGTTGAAAAGTCCATTTTAGAAAATAAAATGGAAACAACTGGAAATAAATTGTAAAAGTAACGATGGAATTAAGAGTTATAGTTGAGTCAAACTTATTACTGCTGTATGAATTATTACAAGGCTCATTAAAGTAGAATTAATCTGATAGTGTTTCTTTCTTTATTCTATTTTTTTTTCCACAAACAGAACAGAACAGAATTCTTTTTTGAATGGAAGTATAAGAACAAAAATAAAAAAGAAAGTTTGTGACAAGAGTGAATTGAAAAGTGATGTTATTTCCAAATTTTACATAACTTTGCATTCTAAAAACCTGTTTTTAATTTTTTTATTTATCAATTAAACTAAGAAGAACTAGCAGATTTTTTTTTAAAAATCTACTTATCAGGAATTTTTTCTTGCAACTGAATTCATTTGATTTTCCTTTAAATTGTCTGCCAAGCTATAACATTACATTTCAGCAGATGCTTAGGAAATTTCAGAATATGTGTTAATAGTAATGTCCTTTTCTGTAATAATAAAAGCAAATATCTGTTCCATTGAATATCCACACAGTTTATTCTATAGCGTGTCTTGTATAATTTTAGCATATTGATAATATTGAAATTACAATGAAATTTTTTTAATGTTCATTTAAAGTAAGGTGACCAGACGTCCCGATTTTGGCGGGACAGTCCCGATTTTTTACAGTTTTTTTTTTTTTACCCCTCCCCCCGGTCAATGGTGTCCCGCTTTACCAATATTAAAATCTGGTCACCTTATTTAAAGGTTTTATCATCTTCCATTTATCAACTTCATAACTTTCCAAAATGTCATTAATAATAACTAAATTTATCTTCTAATCAGCATAATAATAAATTTAATGCTTTTCTGCAGCAGAAATGTGGGTTTCTGTTGCAAATTTAGAAAAACAATAAAACACGCAGCACTGGATGCTCTAACTGTTTTCTTGTTCTAATCACATCCAAAAGTGAAATTAAATTCAGTTCAGAATCCAAAATTACCTAGGCAGTTCTGAATTACAAAAGTTGTTATGGCAATTACTTATCACGTTGGTCCCAAAGATTTGTGATTAGAAAGTCCCTGTAACCTGATAAATATCTTAAGGAACCTCTCAATTATAAATAAGTTTCAAGAAAGGCAAAGATTAAATATGGCACAGGAAAAAAAATGTGAAAAAATGAAAATATTACCTGCACTGGAAACAGAGATTGTATCTACCAGATCATCAACCAAAAAAAAAATCATTGAAAAGCAAAAGATAAAAAAGAAGGGGGGGGGGGGGACAAAAGGACAAAAACGAACTTTCCTTTTTGTTTTTACTTAATTTTTTACTGACGTAAAAAAAAAAAAAAAAATATTTAAAATTTTTTTTATAATGGAAATACAATTAAAATGCAGTATTATTTTTGAAGTATTTTTTTTTTTCAAAATAGTTTTAAGTAAACATTATTATAAACAATGACATTTTTCATTTCTTTTCAAGTTCATTAATATTTACTCGAAACCATTTCATTGTTTTTCCTCATAGATGGCGCTAGGTGCTCTGTTGGCGCTAGCAATCCATTATGATTCTCTATAAAGTAAATTTCACAGTTATTTTATTTTCTATTTTAATTCATATTTCTTTTTAAAAAAATCCCTGAAAACTCTTTGAATGTAAAAAAAAAATATTTTTAAGAGAAAGGAATGTTGGAGGGTCTGGCCCTACAATGAAAATAGTGGCTGTAGGAGCCCCTAGAGTCGGAGCTTGTGGGTGGCTGTAGTTTCTTCGCTGACTATCGTTCTCTACTGTCATCAAGCTATAGTCTTTCCTATGAGTTTCGTTTCTTTTTTTGTTTATTGTTTTAATTTGGTGATTCAAAAGATAGTTATGACCGGCAATCACAAGAGGAATTGGATGAAAAGTGTTGATATGTAGTACAATGATTCTTTTTTTTTTTACATTATTGCATATGGGCGTTATATTATATGTGGGGAGGGTCGACCGAAGGGAACATAAATAAAGGATTTGAAATGCGTGTGTTTATGTTTTTCCTTTTATTTTGGTTGGGTGGTTGGGTGGTTGGATGAAGTTATCCTCATAGGACTACTGTTAATCTTGACCGCCCTGATACATTTCGTGATACAGAAAAGAACATTTTTTGTTTGGATGATAAGAAACAACAGTAAAACCTCGTTAAGTCGTCACCCGGATAAGTCGTCACTCCGTTTAAGTCGTCGTTTTCCTTTGGTCCCGACAAGGTCTCATACACAATAATGTAAAATAACCCTCCTTTACCCGTCACCAAATTTAATTCAACTCCGGATAACTCGTCACCCTCATAATGGCCAAAAGCACTTTCTTCTCCATTTTGCATGTCTTTTCAGCCCCGCCCCTTCACTTTAAGAAAGCCAAGCCTTTACGGGGTATTTTCGACCACGCCTGTCACTGCATTCCTTTCCTATCCCTTCAGAGGATTTGGGTTCTTGGAATCTCGCTGCTAATCATTCAAAGCACACTTCTTGCTGTGACTCTGTCGAGTGTAGACGTTTTTCTTGACCGCTTCTGAGTGTGACTTCATTTCATAGCGAGTAAGCCCCGCTCTAAGGGCAATTTTTTTTTCTCTTGCAATTTCGTGATTCGATTACGGTATTAACATGCCAGGGAAACGAAAGACTTAATTGCACTTTTGAAAAATCAAATGTTTCGAAAATAGCTTTTGCCAAAGAACACCATATTCCCAGGATTACATTAAACGATATTCTTTCATTGAAACAAGTAATTGAAGAAGCTGACTGCAAAGACAAAAGAAAGAAAATGAGGAAATCGAAGTTTGACGAGATCGAGGAGATTTTAGTTCGATGGCTAAAACATGCCAGATCGCAAATTGTGCCGATTTCTGCCGTGATTCTGAAAGAAAAAGCCATGGAAATTGCTAAAGAGTTGAACATTGAAGATTTTGGCGGCAGCAATGGTTGGCTGGAACGTTTCAAAGACAGACATTGCCTTTTTTTTTTTAAAAGGATTAAAATGAGTAACTATAAAAATTGTTTTTTTTTTTATTATTTTCCACTCATTCATTTGCATGTATTGACTTTTGAAAATCTTGTTTTTCTCACCGAATCCCTACAGCAGTTCATGAAAATACTGTATTTCAGTGTTTTTTGTTTTTTTTTGTTTTGTTTTTTTCAAAAATGGACACTCCGCTTAAGTCGTCAAAAATGTTTGGTCCCTTGAGTGACGAATTAACGAGGTTTTACTGTACTATTTCTTTTCGTGACTGATCTGATAAAACTTATCCCTTCCCCCAAAATAAATTCCATATTATGAAGAATCGAGGGCTAAGCCTCTATCTCCTATGCTGACCATTCTTGTTTGAGAATACGGTTGTAAATGATTTAACTTAAATCGTTAATTTCTGTTTATAGTTTTTATTGAATGACTAGCTGGGTAGCGTCTCTTCGCTCCGGAACCCTTGCATAGATAGCGTAAAAAAGAAACAACTTTATTTATTTAGCAAATTAATATTGAGATCGGAAAATATACGAATTACCAGGCCTTCTCCGGATAACTCAGATGTATTGCGGGTTGGCGCCACACACCTATATATCGATAAGGTAACTTTAAAGCTAAATCCACTTTATTCTCTATCCCGTGGGAATTTCGAAAAATCCAGCCTTATTCCTTGTCTACATCATAAAGGAACCTCTGTGCAACATTTCAGCTTTCTAGATCCAAGAGTTTGGGCTGGGCGTTGATGAGTCAGTCAGTGAGTGAGTCAGAACTTTTCTTTTTATATATGTAGATAATACTCTCATTTCGTTTGGCTCGGTAGCCAAATGGTAATGCGTTTGACTGCGACCTAGAGAAGCGGGTTCGGCAAAACTCCGAACGGCGGTCTCAAATTATGAAAACCTCCGAACGCGGTCCCAACGTTGTTATTAATGAAACATTGTGTATTGTTGCTTAAAAATCACTTTAAACGTGCCATGCAGGGCCCCCACAAAGGGGGGGGGGGGTCAGTTGGTCCCACAGCACCGGGGCCCGGCCGTCAAAGGGGCCCGGGCTGAGATCTACAGTATGTTTACTGTGGGTGACCGCATGTGAGATTTCTGAAGATGTCATTTTTTTTTTTGGTTGTCGATTCGGAGATTCCGTTTTTTTTTTAGTCTTAAGGTGACCGCGGCACTTAATACTTGAGGTAGCTCTTACCTTACAAAAGTCTGCCCACCCCTGCTGTAGAATTATGAAATCGTGTGGTATTTTCGCGATATTTTTGGCTAAGAATTTATGATTTTGTTCATAAAATGGGGGGAGGGGGAGAGGAGAAAGGTCCGGTATTACATTTGGTACCTGGGCCCGGAATTTGATGTGGGGGCCTGGTGCCATGGCTGGTAGATCGCAAGCACCAAGAGTAATAACGCTTTAGTCATAAGTCGCACATATTCGGACAATACTTAAATATGTTGAGCGAAAACTATATGATTTGATATGTAATAACTCAGGCTATTTGTTATCCTTCACAGTCATACTGTTATCTGTCATTAAAAAGGTTTTCATAATTTGGGACCGCCGTTCGGAGTTTTGCCGCGGGTTCAATCCCCGACAGAGATTCATGATTTTTCAATGTTGATTTCTCCTCCTGAAGGGTCCTAGGGTCCACCCAACCTTCTCTTGAATGGGATCTGGAATTAAAGGAGGGCGGGCATGGGGCTGGCCACTCGACCACAATTTCGTCCCGTTGGTCAGGAAACTCCCGCGAGCCCAAAGGTCACATGGACTTGTAGCAGATTACTTACTTTTTTTATTTCTCTTTTAACTTTTATATAAATTCGTTTCTTGATTCATTAATCATTTATTATCTACATTTTTCGTTTATATTTATTATAATTTATAGTATTTTGCAATAAAGAAGGGTCTGCCATATATGGTCATTATATAGCGATCGATTTTGTCTGGAACAAAGGTCATCAGTCATGATGTCATCATCTTGAACTCCGAGCAGTCAGTCAAAGATGACATCGTTTTGTGATCGCATAAGCGTGACCAAGAAAGGACAAACTTTGCATAGCCAAGCAAGGGCAATAGTGTGGAACGTTTGTAATTCTTTCAATTTTAATTATTATTATGTATTCGTAACTGTAGAAAATACAAAAAACCAGAATGTTCTCGTAATGTTTATAAGATTCAGTTACGGATTTTAGCGATAGATGGCGCTGTTAAATCCTGGAAACATCAATCTATAAAGAAATTACGTCATAAAAGCTCTTTTTTCATGAACTGAAATGTAGTCATTTACGTAACTCTTTTCTTTTTTATTCTCATTGAATTACAAACAAACTGTAGTTGAACATCTCTGAAGATGAAAACGGACAAAATACAGAAAGTTATTATTCTATAGACAACTTTGGAAAACAATTTGTTAGTTGTTGGGGTTTTTTTTTTCTAATCTTTAAAGTTAATATAACTTAACGTCAACTTATACTTCTTTGTAAATGTATAACGCGATTTTTTTTTTTTTTTAGCGCCATTAACTCTACAATTTTAAAGAGGTACTGTCTAAGACTTCGTGTCAGTTTCTTTTTGTTTTGTTTTTTATTTATTCGGAGGTGGGATAGACAGAAGGAAAAAAATATTAAAAATACAAGCTTTTTCTATTTTATTATACATTTTGCAGAAGTTTCAGACAGGAGGTTGAAGCTACAACGTCAAAATAATTTATAACGTTGCAAAATTTTATTACTAATTCTGAATAGAAATAGCTACGTACGTGGTTGAATTAGTGCAAGATATATTGAGATGTTACCATTAAAAGCCTCTGAAGATGAAGACCCTAATTGTCATCTCCGTGATGTCATTGATGTGAGTAGTGACGTCATCAAAACAGCAGTCCTCAAAATAGCTAAACAATTCCATTGCTCGTCAAGTATGCTTAAGACTTTTTTTAGCTCTTCATGGAGAGGTATGTGAATAAACAATAAAATATATCTAAAGAATAAGCCATGATATTCTTGTTACCACCATTTAAAACAAGGAAGGTGGAATAA
Source organism: Thereuonema tuberculata (assembly GCA_023159025.1). Lineage (NCBI taxonomy): Eukaryota > Metazoa > Arthropoda > Chilopoda > Scutigeromorpha > Scutigeridae > Thereuonema > Thereuonema tuberculata. The sequence continues at coordinate 109,746,947 of JAFIDM010012231.1, forward strand.
TAAAGAAGTCGTGCCAATGTAAATAAACACAGAAAATCTAAATTAACTATCGAGTTGCTTTAACATAACTGAAAACTATTGTATAACCTAAAATTATTAAATCCACAGTGTCCATAATATACCCTAAGGCTTAAAATTTGTCACTGAGCCATTTCGACATTGAATCCTTAAACTGATATAAATAAAATTAGATATATTTGCATAGTTTAAACACTCAAAATGACAAGACTAGAAGCTTGCATGATGAATGAGTTTTAAATATTTGACTGCACAACGGCAAGCTTGAAATTTGTCTACAGGGTGAGTCAAAAGCCCGAAACAAGGGAGAAAGGCATATGGGAATATGCTCAATGTGACATCCAGCTATTCAGTGCTTAATTGTAACCGTCAGTGCCGGATTTAGCACTTGAGAGGCCCTAGGCGCAATTCAATTTTGAGGCCCCCTCTAAATATTTTTTACAACCAAAAAAAATAAAAAAATAAAAGGAAATACTTGGCTGGATAGGGTCTCTAGGCTGACTGGTGAGGCCCCCTAGGCTTGCTTTTACAACCAAAAA
>JAFIDM010012231.1:109748882-109784516 GCA_023159025.1 Thereuonema tuberculata
TTTTTTTTTTTTTTTTTTTTTCATATTCTGAATTCTAAAAATCAACATAAAATCAATAAACAAATTTAGAGAATCGATTGTTTTTGAAAGCCCTCCCTGGTGCTTCACTCATTCTTAGGAGGAGGAAAAAAAATTTCTAAAGTTTGGTGCTATTAACTTTACGACAGTTCAAGGTATCTACTGAGATGTTGCACACAATGCAAGTTCCTTTTACAAGCGCCAGCAGCATACTAATCAATAGTTTTTGGCCTAGTCACACAGCACTGCGCTGTATAATCGGCATGTCTCCTACTATCGCCATCTAAACTGACCTATATAGTCAGCAGTGAACGTGCTAAGCATTACATCCTGTAACAACCAATTTTAGTGATCGCTAGTCTACTAATTGTTAAGCTGCGGTTAATTGTTCACAAAAATCACAAAAAGTAGCTGCATTTAAAGTATCCATAAGCTCCAACTAATATGCCACCAGAATTTTTATACAAAAATGTGTAAAGAAAAAGTGAACGTGTTAAAGCAGATTGGAATGAGTGAATACCGTTGAGCAAGGGAGTCTTTGTTCAAATATCCTAGCAAGCTCAAGAAGAGTTAAGCCTTCAAAACTATTACTATATAAACAATTGAAATTTAGAAATTTTAAGCTTCATTCAGTCAAAATTCTTACCACAATGCACAAAAAAGTATTGCTATGTTTGACTTAAGCTTATTTAGAATATCAGAATTGGCCAAATTAAATTCAGAATATATTTGGAATTCAGTAGTCACTTAATGCCACTTGTGACAAATCAATTCTATAAGATTAATAACTATCTCTCTATATGACAATTTCAAAGAAGCTTTTTCTTCTTTTTTTTTTCTTTTTCTTTTTCTGCTTAAATATGAACTTCAGTTAATGCTATTGAGTTTAAAACTATTGTAACCCTCATTGAATTACTATTTCAAAATTGTTGGTCTCAGAAAACTAATCATCTGGATCAGTGTTGCTGCAATTAATAACTTACTGTAATACTAAATTAAGGTGAATATATATTCCATTGCTTTCCCAATAATTTAACAATGTGAACTTGGTCAGTCTGCATTGGGATGTTATAAGAATTTCTTGCTATTCCCAATCATCTTGTATATGTGCTGAATGGTATATTAATCTGTTAATATATTGGGTGAGTACAAAAGTTCCACCCGTTTTTATTACCCATAAAGAAGAGCAAATAAATGCAAAATGAACAGTACCTATTATTGTGCATAATCCCCATTGCTATGTAGGACCTCTTGCCATCTTTCTGGTAGGAGATTAATCCCACAGTGGTAAAATTCCGGCGGTTTACAGTCAATAAAGTCTTGGATGACAGTTTTCACAGCATCAAGATCATCAAAGATTTTCTGACTGAAGGAATTGTTCAATGCACAAAATGGATGATAGTCAGTTGGTGCCAAGTCAGAAGAATAGGGAGGGTGGGGTAAAACTTCCCAACCAAAGTCCAGTAACCTTTGGCGAGTGATGACAGCAGCATGTGGCCTGGCATTATCGTGATGAAGGATAACACCGCAACGATTGATGAGACCTGGCTGCTTTGCTAACAAATTTGAATGCAGCCTGTCTAACCATAGACAGTAGAAGGCAGCATTGATGGTTTGGTTGAGTGGCAGGACCTCCCAGTGAATTATTCCCTGCACATCCCACCACACACTCAATAACACCTTCTTGGGATGAAGTTCAGCTTTCGAAGTTCTATGCAGGCAGATCAGAAGGGCGACACACAGTTCTACGACGCTTAACGTTACGATATATAACCCATTTCTCATCTCCTGTCACAATTCGTGTAAAGAATGGGTCATTTTTGTACCTGGAAAGCAAGGATACACAGGTGGCGATTCGGTCATCCCGTTGATTAGCTGTCAGGTTATATGGAAGCCAACGATCCAACTTTCTCGTAAAACCCACTTAACCAGTCGTCTCTCCACCGTTGTCCGGTGTACGTTGAAGGTCTCTGCTAATTCTTGCACGGTTGGGTTCGGGCTGTTCCTTATGGCTTGGTCAATATCGTCCTCTCCAACGTGTGATGGTCGTTCACTCCTAGCCTGATTTTGGCAGCTTCTGTCTTCTTCCCTACATTTACGAAACCATCGACGACATGTTCTTTCGTCTATTGCATCCTCCCCATAAACTTGACAAACATTGCGACAATGTCGTATATGCTCCTTCTCGCTTTCCATGTTACACCCTCTGATATTTTTTTGAGATGATTAACTTTGTGAGACACGATGCATTTATATGTGTGGCATCCACACGTTGATTGGCAGACGATTTGCGTAATTACAATGTCATGTGTGAGGGCAATTCCATTGCAAATTTTCATATCCAAAAACGGGTAGAACTTTTGCACTCACCCAATAGTTGGCCAATTTCAAGTGCAATATCATGATAAGAAAAATTTTCATATGGCCAAATGGATATTAATGTACTTGACAATTACATCTTTGATGCTTGTCATGAATGAAAAACTACAGGATTCTCCAAGTCGTATCGTGAAAAAAGGACGTAAGTTGAACAACTACTATTGGTTAGAGAGATCTCTACCTGAGAAAAATCTCTCCTGAGATCTTAACCTAATTTCCTCCCTTACCTTTGTCTGATGTTGTAGATGTATGCTTTTCAGTAATCTGTAGTAGATCTTCTTGATACATTGCTGCAATTAGAACAGAAATGAGACTTCACTAAAGACATAGTGATGTCAGTTGCCTCTCCACTTTAATCATTCTCTATAAAAGTCATTATTACTAATAAGTTATAGAAAGGCATTACATTGAATGCACGATTAATTCTAACAAATAGTTGGCAATTAGTCCTCGAAGTGACAAATAGATTTATATACCATACAGTTACTATTCATTGCTGTACAATTGCTATAGCTAAGATACTTACATGTTGATTTTAGTGTCATTCTAATAAAGATTGGGTGGGTGTACAAATGGCTTCCCACTGGTTCTATATATGACTGCAGTGTTTGTCGAAGTTGTTCCTCTATTTGACAGCAGAGAACCCAGTCTCATGCACAGCAGTGAAACATCCTATCTCAGCCTGTTGTTGGTTTTCTATTTTTTATCTCAAAAATATACATTGAAGAAGACATTTTAACTGGAATTACTCTCACTTGGGTGGAACTAAGATGCACTACGATGTCTCTTTATCACTAGTGTGTTGAGTCTTGATCTAGTGTATCCTCCTTTATGGTTCAAATCTTAGAAACTAAGCTTTAAAAACTTGTTTCTGCGTGCAGTGCTTCACAACTGATGGCTTTACACTAATTTGATACTTGGAGATGTTCCCATTTTATTTTCCATTGATGTACTTCTGGTAGTATTTGTGCAGATTTCATGTACAGAAATGATTCTTTGTTGTTTTGGATCGTCTTTCCACAAGAAATTACACTTGCATTTCCTTTCAAATTTTTAAAAAAATAGTTCATAGAGCTTTTTAAAGAAAATAAATTTATCTGGGAATTATAAGATCAAATAATAAAAGAGCTGCAGCTCAGTAGATTTGCAATAAAATAATTAGGCTTTTTTTTTTCCCTATGGATTTATAGAGATAGGGAAATTGATGATTTTCAGCAGGTATTGTGCTGAAAAGGTTCAGAGAAATTAATGAGATTGCACTGGCCATCAACTTTTGGAAGATCAGTTTTACACGACCAGTTCAAAAAGCAGTAGATTTCCCCATAGAAAATCACAACACTCTTGATGACAAATTCCATAAAATGTCAGTAATTTTGTGTTGAAGATCTTAAAAGAATATTTAATATGGAATATGCAGTTTTACATTAATGGGTAATAATTGTAGAATGGAATTAGAAATAATCAATGACCATTAGATTTCCTGCAACATCCAATCATCCTCCTTGATGTTGATTGTTCTAAAGAATGAGTGCTTCCATTACAACAATCTCTTTCGTTCGATAAAGCTGTCATTACTTTTATTTTGGAACAGTTTCTTGCTTCTTAATAAGGATATTACTCAAAAGAAATAATTTTTGTCCAAATTTATTCTATTTGTCAGAATGTCACAGGTTGTCTTTTTTTTAAATTTATGCAATCCTTAACACTTTTAACTGATTTATCCAGAATCTTTTGCAGAATGACACATTTGGCAATACTGAATAAGTCTTTCATTTAAAAATAACATTTTACCAATTAATTTTTTGAAGTAATACAATGCATAAATAATATTTCAATAAAAATTTCTTTTTTAAGGTTATCGTATTACTGTGGGGAATATTTTTAAAATTGGTTCTTCATTCATTAGAATTAGTAAGCTTAGGAAATGCATGTTTTAATGTCAAGAAAAGTTTGTTGTTGGGTCATTAAATTATTTAATGTTAGATAAATGAAATCAAAATAGCTATAAGTTTCCCATAAGTTATTGGAATTTATATAGATTACAAAAATTTTAGTCTATCTCCAAGCTATTAGCCATAGCTCTATTTTTTAATGCCAGGGAGTTGGTTAAAATGTTTTTGGTAAAGTATCTGCATGAATCCATAAAAATTTAGAGCAGATTCTAAAAACTACTGAATTCACCAAGAGATTTTCTTTTCAAAGCCATCACCTCTTATCCATGTAAATGTTATCCTAAGGATAAAGTTTCAATTACTTGAAAATATTTTCAAGTTTGTAAATTTTAAAGCTGAATTTCAGTGGTTGAAACTGTGTAAATTGATTCTATTAAAAAATTCTTTTAAAGTATAAAAAATTTGAATTGATAAAATAAACAAACAAAATTTGAGTGCAGTATGGAAATGTTGAATTACAGTTGTAGAGTGGAGAGAGTTAGTCACTGAAAATTTCATGATGGAAAAAAAGTACATGAAATAAAAATACTGGATTAGTGGATTTAAGTGCTATCTGCAACTTTGAAATATTGTTTCTTTTAATTTCAGTGCTTATATATATCACTACAATTAAATTTAGGAAACTAAAATGAAATAAAGACGTATTCGTGTTTAAACTTGCCTAGAAAATTTTAAAAAAAGAAATAAGGTTTTTAAAAGCAAAGATGTAATTGAGGGGGAGAGAATCATAGCTTACCATGCAGCCTCTCTGTAAATTAATTCAGTAAAGTTGCAGTTTCATAATCAAACTTATTTTTAATATTTTCTTAAGATGTCACATCCTCATTTAAAATCTTTTCCTATAGTTCAATCTTAACATGTAATTTTGTTATGGACTGATGTCACCTTTAACTTTAATTTTTAGGGATCTGAAGGATTTAGTAATGCAAAGAAAGGTACTAACATTGCAGCACAAGCAACTGGTATTTCAATTGGAATGGTAAGTAAAATTTCAACTTATTGCTCTATATGTATGTGTAATGAGTAAAGTCCAACCGTGATAATGTTGAATAAAGTAAAACTGAAAATAGTTGTTTGAAGTTTATCTGGATAATGACGACATCACCCAGACACACTTGGATAATGTAACTGCATAGTCTACAGTTGAAGAAGGAACTGCGCATGCATAATTCATAATTTGAAATTTGCTATTTGATTTAAACCAGATATTTGTGAGACTCAGTTGTTTAGTATTCCATGTAATAAATACCCAGATCTCGAGTAGATAGTCTGCGAGACATTGTTATCATAGTTATAATCGTAATTTTGTTATTGTGAGGATAAATCTTAACATTTTCCCTTTTTTTTATTAGCTGTTCATGATATCTACCCATTGTAAATTTATTTTACATTCTGAGAGTCATTCCTCAACTTACTTACCTACAGCTAATTGGCACACACAATTTGCTCGGTTGCTGTTGGAGTTTGTGCTAACAGTGCCTGAGCAAATAGTGTGTGCTGATTAGCTGTAGATTAGGTAAGTTAAGGTATAATGCCCTTCAGGATGTTTATATTGAAAAATTTTACCTTACCTCTTAAAATAGGAAATTGCCAAATAAATTTACAATGGGTAGATATCATGAACAGCTAATAAATAATAAAGGAAAATGTTAGTTTTATCCACACATTAACAAAATTATGATTATAATTATGTTAACAATGCCTGGCGAACACCCTTGATTTTACAGCCATAAAATAGGAAATTACTTAACTTTTTGTTGTTTAATATTTGTTCTATAATTTTTCGATTACAAAATTTAAATATTTTTAGTATTATATATGTATAATAATTATGTATTCAGTATTACATTTTCTGTAAATAAGGTATTTTTTTACATCAGAAAATAATTGTAAACGTGTGCTAGCCTAATTTTACAAATATTATCGAAAGTTATCCAGGCCTTATTGGGTAATGTTGAGATTATCCAGATAAAGATGATTGAGATAAATGGAATATTGCCACAAGTAGAGGCAGTTCAATTTAAGAGAATGAAGGCAGTAATTGTATTGCCAACCACATAGCGAGGACTTTCCTAGTTTATTGGCAAGTATAGAATGCCTTTTATTGTACTCCATTTCCAGGTTGTTTTTTTTTTTTGAAAACTTAAGTGGTATTAGTAAGAATATTCCCTTTAATAACATGCAAAAGTTAAAGGTGCCAACATTGCAGACCTACATAGACCTATGCATGGGGGAATACTAATGAAGTCTGCATAATACTTCCTGCTTTCACTCTCATGAGAGAACCCAATTCTGATTTGTTGGGACAAACCCTGTAAATTATCTGTATTTAGAATCAAATCAGTTAAAAAAAACAACAACTTGATAATATAATTTCAAATATTACAGGATTTCCTTAATAAACTTCATAAATTCCTTATAAACATCTATACTATATTCTCATCTTTTGCTGTATATTCATAGGAGTTTCACAAATGACAAGTTGTATTACAGTTTTTATCAATTGAAGTGGGAAGATTTATCAAATTACTGCAAATTTACATTGACAGAATTGAATCCAACAGAAATTTGTAATTTGACAGATGTTGAGCAGTTAAATTCTTTAGCTGCCCAGATTGTTTGTTCTGTGAGCAGTGCAGATCATCTGCAGTGGGCTGAGGTTTCTGGTTTCCAGATGTTTCAAGTTCACTTAAAATTTCTATATTTTCTATATACTTATTGCCAAAAATACAAGTGCACCCAGAACAAGCATTCTAATACTTGTAATTGACAATAAGATTGATGATGCAATTAACTGATTATAGTATCAAGCAAAATGGGCTGGCTGTTTGAACAAAACTATAGATCAGTAACCCCTTCAGAACTTCATCATACTGCCCTTAGCATGCAAACATGCAGCGATACAGTTTGGTATAGTGTCATAGAGAGATGTCTAATGTTATTCTGCGGAAGATCCTCCCGCAGGAGGTTGCAACTGCCGTCGATAGCCAAAGCTGCCATCCTAGCTGGTCCTACAAGTCTGGAGACCTGGTGGGCCAAGGAACAGAGGCAGTCTAGGGAAACCTGTGCTGTTTGTGGATAGGCATTATCTTGTTAGAAAATGGACTGCTGTAGTCTCTGCATGAAGTGAAGCACATGAAACCGTGGAATCTGCTGAAGGTACTGCTGCTCTGTCAATGTGCCTCCGATCACTACCAACAGAGACTTTAATATGATAGGAATGACTTCTCACACTATGATGCCACCAGTCCTGCAGTGTTTTTCAGCAATGAAGTTTGGATTTGTGCGTTGCCCAGTGCTTCTCCATACTAAAGTATGGTGATTATCCATGTCCAGACAAAACCTGAATTTGTCATTAAGTAAGATTCATTGCCAGTCCATAGCTGTCCACGCACCCTCTAGCTATTGCTACACCACTGCAAAGAACTGCCAATGGTTGGATGTTAATGGCAGACAGTGTAAGGGACGTTAAGAATGCAAGTTGCCTTGCAATTGTATAGGTAGATGCTGGGGTTTCTAGTGATAGTGCTATATGTATGGTGGACAGGGACACCCTTGGATCCTTTCGCACTGTCTGGGTGATGATACAATCCTCTCTTCTGATAGTCTGCCTATGGCTCCCAGAGTTTTCCCTGTTTGTGCATGTGCTCAAGTCTCCACTGCTCCAACACCATTGCACAGTACAGACGAAACGGTCTAGGTGGCAGTTAGTTCAACTGAACAACCAGCCTGCCTCTAGCAGTCCAATGATACAACCTTTCTCAAACTCTTTGTCAGTTGTTCAAAACTGTAGATAATGTGTCGTTGAGGCTTCCTGAGAACTCAGACCTGCAGTCCACAGCCACACTAACTAAAGCACACAATGGTCATATGACAGCTGTTCAAATGATCACAGCCTTGACAATTGCAGTCACAGCCCAGTGTAATCAATGGCACAAATATAGTTGATGGTGCTGCCTACCGAAAAGTCGTTCCTGGGTCATTCATTCTGGAATTGCTAATTTTTTGGGCAGTGGTTGTATAAAAAAGTATTTATATTCTTTAATTTGACTGATCCCGAAAATCTTATTCACTAATGCATATTAGTGAAAACTTGAATTAATATTCTTACTTTTCCTAAAATTTTGCCATTTTTTTTTTTTTTTTCTTCTTTTTTCTGAATTAACTGTTGGATTTTATTCTCCTTTATTTTTTTTTTGTATTTTTCCTCTTCCCCTATTTGATAGGAATGATCTTAGAACACTGCATATGGTATTTTAATAACTATTCTAGATTCGAGAAGCAGAAGCATGATTTGCAATCTAAAAACAGACAAAAAAACAAAAATTAAAATCTATAACCTTACAAATGTTCTGCTGCTGCTCTTGGATCAGCCTTTGCTTTTGGACAAAGCAAGCACATTTTTATTTATTACAATAAAAAGATTTAAATTATTGTGATAATTGATGTTATTTAATTAATGTCTTTGATATTTTTTTGAGTTTAGTAATGTTGTAGAGAGAAAAAGCCAAAATTAAAATTTTAAATAAAAGAATTACTAAACATTAACTTTATTTGTTTTTGCATGGGAGTTACTACACAATTTGAACTGATGTATTGATTTTTTTTTGCACCTTATTTTAGCATCATACAGATAGCTGAACATTGGTATTCTTGGCTCAACTTAATGTTGCATCAACTTGTCTGACTGTTTGCATTGTTGAAGAAAAGATCTAGGTCAGATTTTTCTCTCTTAATTTTCTAATTTAATTTTTTTTTAAAAGAGACACTTTTAAAAGTTAGCTTGTTAAGCTTTGTTTAATTTTAAGGAATATCCATTACATTGGGCCTCCATGAGCAGCAGGAACACCTTAATCATGGGAGAATGAATATTTATATAGATTAGTTTATTAACAATTTAGAATTTTAAATGCAGAATTTTTGACAGTGACAAAGAGTTAATGAGATTTGTAAACTATAGTTAAACTTTAGTGGTACGGAATAATATTTATTAAGAAGCTTCATTTAAATTATATTATTTAAGGGGGGGGGGGGAATAATTCAAATCACACCCTTCATTACACCTGAAGGTTGTATTTCACAGCAATACAATATTAAAAGGCCCCTCAATATTATAAGGAAAATATTTTGTCTTTGTAGAAATGTTTTGAAACAAATCTTACTACCAACAAATTATAAGTTGTAGTAAATTAGTGAATCCATTCGGTGTTTTTTTTAAGGTCATCTAGGGGTTTAGTTTAATATAATGGAAAAAGCATGCGATATGGATGATTGCAACAATTTTCACAAGAGAAAAAAAAAAATACTGCAGATATTTATTAAGGAAGCTAGTTGTAATTTTTTCACAACTGGCATCAATTTAGAATTTATTAATTTTTTTTAACAAACTGTTCATGGCAACTGTTTTTAATAAAAAAAGAAGAGTTTGCTTTGTTAGTTTACTAACTAAAAATGTCAGATGTTCAGAATTGTAAAACTATACAAAATAGTAATGATGAACTTCACTGTTCCTTTTTTTAGCGGCCCCTATGTTACAGCTTGCCTGTAAAATATAGGTGACTGCTCTTGGTTTTATGTCTGCTAGATGTCACAATCTGTCACACTCTGTAGTGACCAAACGGTTAGAGATATTATAATGAAACTTCACCATTGGGTTCAGAATCGAAAAGTAGGTGAAGACATCAAAAAAAATCAGACCTGTCGGGCCACTCCCTGATCTCCCAAGGCATGTTTTAGCGGCACCTGTTACAGCTTGCCTGTCACAATTAAACTATCATTGATATTGTTTTAATTTCCTTAGTATTTTAAATGTGATTGTTGTGAATGCAAAAGGCGCAGTTGTTGTGATTGAAATTGAAAAAAATGTATGTGTGGAAAAACGAGATGCTGATGCAAAGCAAGAAGCTTCATGCTTGGGTAAAGAATGGTCTCTAAACAAAAAATTTTGTTTATAAAATTGTGCTTATTATGGAGCCACTTTGATTTTATCACAGTCTAAAAGCGTTAACTACCTTTTGATATTTTAAGCAACAAGATGAAAAATTGAAAATATTGCCTAGTGAAATATCTGCAAATATATATTATTCTTTTGCTGAATTAAAGATATCTTATTATTTTTTTTTACATAGCCAAAATAGCTTGAAAAATTAATTATCAATGAATTTTCTAAGTAACCTGGAGATCCTTCTCGATATATATATATATTTTTTAATAAAGTATTCATTTGAAATTCACCATTATTATGGATACTGCTCATAATAATATTCAGTTCAATTATGAAAGCATGCAAACTACTAATTATATATATAAATTGTAGATTTACATGGTGTAAGTGCATGATCTTATTGAATTACATAAGATATCTCTTGAATCTCTAGAAAACTGACTGAACCACACATGATATCATAGCATAAAACTGGAAGAAACAATTCAATATTTGAAAAATTGTGAAGAATACTATGATAATGCAAACTTCTTAAAACCCTAATGGGACCCTTAATATTTGAGGATGTTGTTGCAGATATCACTTAAATAATTAAAGGCTTTTTGTTTTTTTATCAAAAAGGGGGGGGGGGACCAATATTTATTTAGAAATAAGCTTATTTACTGTGATTTATTTTAGATAAAAGTAAAACTTTTAAAAAGGGGGAGGTGGAGGGTGGATCTGTTAGGAAATAATGGAAAAATTTTAATTTACCAAATTTGTCTGGATAAGAACTGAAATATTCACTAAACTAGGTACATGCTGAGCTATCCATTGCATAGAGAGGATTGAGCAAGCAGGGCTACAGTATCCATTTTGAGAAAGGGAGAATTACCAAAATATGATACTCATGAGTGAGCACATGCTGTTGGAAAATTGACTCGATGCAGGGTTGCCACAAATCTTTAAAGACTGCAAAATAGGCAGTATCAGCTAAGTGCAATAGTGTATGAAATAAAAAACAAATGCAGGTTACTTTTAACCTGCTTTCCTAGAAATGGGTGAGGCTCATCAAATCAAGTGTTCCCCACCTTCTAAGTAACTCTCGAATGGCTGGATGAATCTTCTTGAAAATTGGCATGCATATTTAAGGATGTCAATTTCTTTTGGTTCATGTTAAGAAGTGAGAAGGCAACAGAACAACATTAGAACTTAACACACTGCATTCTATAGCTGTCTTAAAGGATATTGGTCTGCTTAGCAATCCTACAATGTCTGAAGTGAGCTGTAATATGATTACAGTTCAGTAGACTCAGACTATTTAAGTACTGTGAATTTACTTAATTTTGACAAAAGGTTCTGTAAAGAGCCCACTAGTTTCATTTATTTAAGTTTTTCTTTTAATATTTTTGTGTTTAAATCTTTTAGAATTACTCCCTCCCCCTGGAAATTGAATAAATTGCTTTATATTCATCAAACATTGTAATGTTAAAAAAAAAAAAGAAAGAAAGAAAAAGTAAGATTTTAAGGAAATTAGTCTGCAATGTCTTTCAGAACTTCGTTTTATTTATTTATATATAATTACTTTTTTTAGTCTTCTGATAAGATTAGGATTTTAGTCAAAATTGCATTAAATGATGGTTTCTAATAATAAATTTATTTTTATTAAATAAGAAAATTTTAATTTTTTTTTCCTTTTTATTATCTTGAAAATTTTGGAGGAAATATTTTTATTTTAAAATTAAACAGAATTATATCTTAGTTTTATATCTTGTATATATTTTTTATATCTATATCTTATAGAAATATATTTTTCTAAATTACAAAGCCTTTATTTAATTGCATACTAAGATCCAATCAAGATCTTAAAAGTACATTTTACATTAGCGACTGAAGTAGTCACTTGATTCTTTCACTTGGATAATTACTTTACACTTGATGCTTTATTATTTTGGACTCTGATGGTGTTTCGAGTAGATTTAGATATTTCAAAACTGCCAGGATGAGATTGAGGAGCAGTTTGTTGGTAGAAATAATGGACACTGTTGTTATACTTTGCATAGAATAGGTTAGTTGGAAAAATTTTCACATACAGAATTTACATAGTAAAAGAAGAGCACAAGGCAACAATTTTAAGTTTATTGAAATGCCTTATTTTTGTAATAGCAATGATGTAAATTAATGTTGTTAATGGGTGAAATTAAGCTGGGTATTTAATGATATTATATATAAATGATATAAATAGGAAGTTTCATATCTTGAATTTATGGCGTTGGGATAACTTCATATTATTGATTTTAAGAAATTGATGTATTGACTTAGGTAAAAATGAAAAGATATCTTTATATAGTCATTATTAATTAATTGTAATATTAGAGGATTAAACTATAATTATTCTGGATTATTTATTTTTGTTTTTGCTACTGTTTATTTAGAAGTAATTTGGTTATGCTGGTGTTTCTTTTATTGTATTTTTTTTTAGTTAATTTTCATAGGCTACATTGTGGCCAGATTTAATAGCTAGCATTTGTACTAGATTAAAGATGTTTTAAGTCCTCCCAGCGAAAGGTCGACCGTGGACACCAGATGGCGCAATAGTAGCATTTGAATCGATTGTATATGTCAGTGCTTATGGCGGGAAAGTGAACATTTCGGGGAAGTTCGAAAAATACGGATAAAATGCGATATTCCTTTTATTGAACTATTCTGATTTCTCATGAAATATAATTTCAAAAATGTATTTATTTTCATTCATTTGATTCAATATAGAATGTAATTCTTAAAAAAAATAATGGTAACTAAAAATTAAAATATAACTATAGTATATTACCAATTGTTTCCTTTTGAATAGGAATTTAATTAATAGCAAAAATATTAATATTATTCATTAGTATTGGTATTTTAATAAATTGCATTAGAAATTCTAAAATTGTATTTTATTTCTGAGAAGGTATTATCATTTAGATTCAGTTATTAAAGGATTCTAATGTGAAATTCATAACACATTGATATTTGACAATTACTGTTAAATAAATTATTTACTTATTTTTTGTTAGGTGAAAATGAACTAATTTTATTTAGAAAATAATAGGTGACAGTTTTGGAAGCTCTTTTTGGTGTGGCCTTTTTTTTGGTGTGTAGAATTTTTTGTAGCTTATATATGATAAGATATAATTTTAATGATTCACGCAGCAGTTGTTAAGAATAATACAAAATTAGGCTCATTTCATGAAGTTCGTTTTAATCTAAGGATTGAAATGAAGATTCAAAAGTGGAAATAGATTCATTGCATTAAGAAGAACTGCTGTATGAATCATAAGAATCAGTTACCGAGATAATTAATGGTTTCTACTGCAGTTTCTACCAGATGGTCTTTAGTCCAATACTCGGCTGCAGGCTTCACTTCTCGGGGAATAGCTTTCACTGATGTTAATCCAATTCCTGTCGCAGCTGATGTTCGCTCATTAACTTTCTAATAAGATATTAATCCTGTTTCGCTGATTTCTCCTTTTCGAAATAAGAATTAACGTTAGCAATAACGTGCTTTATTTGGCTTAAAACAGCAATCGGTTGATTGAGTGTCGCCATTTTCCATTGTCTCTCGACACACTGAAGTCCTGGAATGATTAAGAGATCATGGGTATTCTCCAAGGTCAAAGTCGTTCTTTCGCTGGGCCAAGTGTAGGTTTTCCTACTGTGATAAATCAAAGTAGGTATTGTTGGAAAAAAGATCAAATCAATAATGATTTTGAAATCTCGTGAAATTCATTTGTTCTAGAATACAAATTCTTTTTATTCTCCCCCAGTTGGTCAAGATTGTGTAGCCATACATGGATTGATTTGTACATTTGTTTCTATTAGTTATGCTATATCATAATTTTGATTAAAAATAACAATTGATAAAAAATTCCTTTCACAGGATTTCGTTCTATTGTTAAAGATTATATTCCTTGTACATAGCTTCATTCTAATTTGATATTAAGAAAATGAGTTTGCCAAGATATTAGCCAATGAATTTAGTTTAACTAGAGCACTGTAGTAAGATGAATTAAATACTTCTTGGTTGTAAAGAAGTATTGCCTAATTTTAATGAATCAAGATTTTGATTTTGAGCTATTTTGAGATAGTTTACTTTGATAGTAAAATTATAGCCAAAGAAAAATGGGTACTCAGCTTAAATAGATTTAAAAATCTTAATACTATATATATGATTTTCATAACACTAATTTGATACATTATAATTACAAAACTTTTTATTAATCATAAAGTTAAGAAAGATGTATTTATTGACATCAATAGAAGAAATTAAATAAAATTTTGTATTACTTGAAAATGTTGATGTTTTTTGTTATGTTATATATATATGAAGTAAAAAAAAAGGTAATTGGGTGTTAATTGAAAAAAAAAAATCATTACAGAAAGCTGTAGATCAAGGATTGAAGCATGTGCGGATTAAAATTCAAGGACTTGGTCCTGGACGAATGGTAGGCATCAAGTTTATCTTAAATTTGCTTTTTAATGATTAAAGATCAGTGTAATGCTTTTAAATTTTATTTATTTTTGTTATGGAGACTGAATGAAAGATGAGTTTAAGTGAAGACAGTTTTATTCAAATAAGTCCTTTTAAAATTTAATAGCTTTTTCTTACTTTTTCCCTTTTTTTTTTTTTTTTTTAAAATCTTGAAATTTAGAATATAAGATTGGGTTGTTTAGATTATTAAAGCTGATTGCAAATGGAAAGATTTTATAGGAAGAAGGAAAAATGGATCCTTTTGATTTCAGCTTTAAATTGCAATGCTTTCTTTTATTTCTTTCTTCAATTATGAATTAATAATTTCATGAATCAAATTTCTCTAAATTAAGATTGGAATTTCCATAATTTCTAATATTTACGAAACAATTTATAAAAGTTTATTTGATATTTTATTTTTCTATAAAGCATATTCATTTTCAAAGTAAAAACTTGACCGATAAAAATTATTTTTCTTTTTGACAGAAATTAAAAGAATGTTGTGAGCATTCATTCTGAGATTAGCAGTACTGAGAATAATAATTTTAATTTGCTTATAAAACTGGATTTGTTCTAATAAAAAAAAAAAAATTAAAGTTTTTGATTGTGCATTTTTTCAACTTAGCAGTTTCATTGAAAGTTTTTCTTAAAAAAAAAAAAAAAAAAAAAATAAGTTTGACTGTTGGCCTATGCCGTAATTGGCTCTTGCTAAGCTATATTGATTTCATTGCCTGGGAGAATCTCCTATAATTTATGGAAGATTAGTGTTTTCAGCAGTTACAGTCCCTTCAATTTTAAAGACAGTCCCTTTAGCTTAAGTAAACTCTTACTTGCATTTATCTTCCTGCATTTCTTTGTCTATTAGTAATAAATAATAAATTTCACAAAATAATTTGTGGGAGATGGAGTTCTTTGAAATGGAGAAAATCTCTTAATCTGTTAAATGATTGGTTTTCTTGGAAAGGGGACTGTTACAAATGCCAAATCTTAGTGACTTACGAACTTTAATTTTTGCATTTCATGCTATGCCCCTCTTCAAGATGTTGATAAATACAGACAATGAATTCTTGGAGCATAATATTATACAAATATCTTAAGATTGTTAGAACACACAATCTATACATTTGTCCATTTCCTGCATGGAGCAGGACACTCATTTGCCTATCTGTACCAATATTTATAGACAATACTGGTTATATTTACCTTTCATGGAATTAAACATCTATTTAAAGAGATTGATTAAAATTTAAAGATTCCTTTGAGACACAGAAGAATTCTTATCTTAATAGATTGAAAACCTTCCCCTTTGACGTTTTATTGTCTCAACAGATCAAGCATCAGATTTTAATTCTGACCCTTTCTGATGATTCTAGTCTTACAAGAATTTATGAAAGTAATAGTGTTATTATTAAGACCTTACAACTTAACAGTAGTTTTCGAATTTATCTGAATTTGCATTCTTTCTGTATTTTTTTGATTATATTTGTCTTGTCAGAAACGCTGAAGATTTATTTTTTCCTCATTTAAGTAGCTTTTTCATTATTTTGTGGTTGTTGATTTCAATATTTATTAATTTATAATGTCTTTGCAAAATCAAAGGATAATGTGATACTTACTGAAAAACTAATTTTTCTAAATTTATATGGCACCATATCTTTTATAAGAATAATAAACAATGCAACATTTCGAGAAGCTAAGAAAACTTCTTAACATTGGCTCTTTGAACATGTAGATGAAGATGTATGTTGTCTTTAGTCTTCAAGAACTTTATTATCTTGCCAATTGTAATTAAACTTTCCAAACTACATCTTAATTTCTTTCATACGCTAGTTCCAAGACTAGATGTTAAGTACAGTTCAGTAAATAGACTAAATCTATAGTCTGAGACTTTCTATCTATAAGAGGACTGATTTCTATTTCAGAATGCATACAAGAATAAATCTATGTATGCTTCTTTGATTGTGACCACCCCCCCCAATCTTTTAATTGTGTAATTTACAGCAATCTTCATATTCAATTGCAAAGACCATGTGAATGTGTGTGGAAGAAGTTTTTGCTCTTGTTGAGTGAGGTTTTTTTTTTTTTAATTTAATTTTTATTACGATAGGGTTGTACAGAAGAGGAAGAAAGTTTGACAAGCATTAGTTTAAATTAAAGTTTTTACAGAATTTCCTTTGAAGATTAATGAAACATATTTAAAATGCAATGACAGTAAAGTGAAACTTCAAGGGGCATCTATCAGCACAGTCGTTTACAGGATAAATATAGCACCTCATGGAACAGGATCATGTTGTAATGAAATAGTAAACTTGCCATTCATAAGTGCTGTTACAACTTTTTTTCTGGAATATGCTGTAGAACAGAAATCACAATGGAAATGGAATATTGTAAGAACTTTTTTGGCAGAATATTGTCATTAAGACTTTTAAACATCTGGACTGTCTAAAATTTGTCATTGAACTGAAGGACTGTGCAAAGATTGTGGACTTATGAATTGCAACCCATCTGAAGTGAAATGGAAAATGTATGGATATAGCAGATCCCAATAAAAAGTTGCCTACTAAAGTGGTAGACCACCATTATAAAGTTTTAAATGGGCCCCTTAATGTGTTAAATGGTTTTCTTATGGTATGACTAAGTTCAGTAGCTCCATTGATTGTGAACTTTAGTTCTATACAATTCTGTTGTAATTTGTTGACAACCTATGCTCTCAACTTTATATAAATTTCAGAACATTTTGTGGTCATTGCATTCATTCATAAAATGAGGTTTGTGTAGGAATTACTTGATAAGGTAAGTATCAAAGATTTTGATTGACCTGCAGAGATGCAGATTTTTATCTGTTGGCTCCTGATGACCGAGGAAAATGCCAGTTATGAACCAGATTAACATATCCTTATGATTATGACTATTGATGTTCTTATGGAGGAAAGATGGCAAATTCCAGTAACGGGATTTCAGCATTTCGTGGAAACATTTCCTAGAAGAGTGAAACTTTTACAGCATCAAACCTTGAACCAATATGTTATTAATGAGTCCTACTATCATGAATTGAAAGAAAGAAATGCCTAAGCAGTTTGAAGTCAAGAAATGTAAAAGTATGAACATTGTTAAAGTATGATCTGACATAAAAATGAATAACATGGTAATAATTGAAGTTTAATTTTACTGTATCTTATAGTTTACATAATATCTTAGTTTACAGTTAAATGCTTAAAAACATAAAATACTTCAAAGTAAAATATGTATTTTAAAATTTTAAATACATATAAAAAAGAAACCAAAAAAACTTTAGGTAACATCCGTTGAGGTATTTGTGTGTCATAAGGATGTCTAATTGTGATCTGAGGTTCGTCTCAAACTGTTAGGGAAAGAAAAAAAACGAAAGCTGTATTAATTTATTCACATATACTCAGATTCAAAAAGATGGACCAAGGAATTGATTGAATGTTAATAATTTCCTCCTTGTTGTCATTTTGTGCTTTAGAAAGATTTCTTCCAGAGGTGATTTCCCCCTCACTCATTGTAAATTATTGACAAACAGGAAAAAGGTCTTGTGGAAAGATATTTTAAATGGTGGCTTGAATCCATTGTGGTTGCAGTTGGCCACTAGGTTCATTGTCTGAGAAGGATGATAAACATTAAAAAAAATATATGAAAGACTTAATTTCTTATAATGATTGGTATGATTTATTCTTACCTCCACTAAGCATTATCATAAACACTGTCCAGCCACTTCATTGGACAGTGTTTATGATAATGCCTAAGCAGTTTGAAGTCAAGAAATGTAAAAGTATTGTAGCATGTTGGTTCTCCTTTAGCCCTCAAAACAGCCTGAATTTGTCGAGACATGATTCCACAAGGTGCTGAAAATGTTGAGGTAATGTGTACCATGCAGATATGAGTGTGACACGCAGTTCCTGAAGATTTGATGGAGGTGTAGGCCTGGAGCGAACAGCCCGTTCCCACTCATCCCACAAATTTTCAATCAGGCTGAGATCTGGAGACTGAGCGGGCCACTGCAGCAAGGAAAAGTCATAGTCATATTCCTCAAACCATCCCATAGTAATGCAGGCTTTGTGCAAAGGCGTATTATCCTGCTGGAAATAGCCATCTTCATAAGGATAAACTGTTAATATGCACTGTTGTACTTGGTCAGCTATGATGTTTAGGTAAGCTCTAGCATCCTGATGTGCCTCCAGAGGTATCAATGGACCCAACATGTGCCAGGAAAACATCCCCCACACCATACACTGCCCCCACTGGCTTGAAGAGTTGATGTGAGATATGACCGCTCCAGACATTCATGTTGTTTGCACGAAATTTTATGTCTGCCATCAAGATGATGCAGTGGGAACTTGACTCATCGGACCAAGCTACCTTTTTCCAGTCGTCGATGTCCAGTGTCTGTGTTGCTTTGCCCACAGAAAGTGTGCACTCCTGTTCTTTGCTGATAACAAGGGTACTTGACGAGATCGTCAGCTGTTGTAGCCCATCTGCAACAGGGTACATCTAGTGGTGCATTGCAAGATGGTTTGCTGCCCACTATTGTTAAAGTCGGATGTCACTTGGGCAACTGTTTTCTGGCTTGCACAATTCTAGACATCCTCCTCAGGTCTGTCATCAAGTGATTTCCGTCCACAGGAATGTCTTGACGTTTTCTTGTTAGTTGCACCATTCCCTGTACACCCTTGATATTGTTGTACGTGAAAAGTTCAGGAGCATTGCCATCTCGGATATGCTTTGACCAGCAAGTCTATCCCCAATGATCATGCCACGTTCAAACTCCATTAGATCACTACACTTTCCCATTACCGCTGTGATTTGGTGGAACATACCATTTGTGCACATAGCAGGGGTGTACCTAATGAAGTGGCCGGACAGTGTATTTCAAACTAGTAATTTTGTTCAAAGTAGTCAGAACTTCAACTGTGTGTGTGAAAATATATATATAGTCAACTCTTGATAACTCGTACTAAAGGGATCTGTCCGAGTTATGAAAATTCCAAGGGGGAATAAAGTTAAAAAGTTAGTTAAATATAATATTACTTTAGATATTTATGTATCGTTTACCTTGTCATATTAATCAGATAAGACACACACAAATAACACAGCTAGATACTAGAATGGGAAAAGTTGAGATTACAATAGGCCTATAGTACTTGGTGTACTGTAAATACTGTATTTTATGTGCAGAACAATAAAATTGACAGTAATTTACTGTATCAATGTTTTAGTCAGTATGATTCACACACTTTCAGTAGGCCTATTATAGGAGCATGATAGTGATTGATGTGCCACTGTGATATTTTGCTCAGCAGATGTAGGTTTGAAGATGTCAGTCTTCTGTGAATATTTTTGATGTTGCTTCCGAACAATTAACTGTCGATTAACTCAGTCAATTATCTCCCCCCTTGCGTTACACTACTTTTGTAATATTTTTAGCCTTCCAGCATGTGGCTGGTGTGTTATTAAATAAACTTTTATTTTCAGAAAATTTTGTCCGAATTATTCAAGGTCGGAGTTATTAAGAGTTGACAGTGTTTATATGTATATATATATACCCACATATGCCGAAAAATTATGGATAATTTAATTTACGACCCTACTAACAGTAGGACTATAACCAAATTATATTAGATCTGTTGTAAATTGAACAAAACAATATAGGGAGAAGAAAAAACAAACAGTGGCTCTGCCACTGTGGTCAGAATAAAGAAAACTAGCTCTGCAGCTAAGTAGCAGTGTATAACATGTTTGATGGTGTAGAAAATTATACTGTAAAACTGTAACCATAGTAATGCATGCAGTACAGCACATTGGCAAGATCATCACAAGAAAATCAAGCTGCTGTTGTGAAATGGAACAACAACAATGGGGTGCTTGAGCTCCTGAAGAGTTTTAGATGATGGATGATGTTCGGCAACATGTTTCCTAAGCGTGTCCCATAAATAATTGCATTTAAATCAGAAGATTGATCTGGTCACCTATGTGCTGGATATCCTACATCCAGACCACTCCAGGTAGTCATCCATTAGGACAGCTTTATGAGGATAGACATTGTAATTAATGAACAGGAAATTGCATCCCATTGTACCCTTAAATAGCCAGACATTGTTGCATAATGAAACAAGGATATAATTGTGCTAAAGCATAAATTTAAGACCAACCCATAATAAAAAAAAATAAAAATAATAAAAAAAGGAATTACACTAACGTAAGGAAAAATAAAAAAAAAGGGAAAAAACATGTGAACATTAAGGGGGAAAAAAAATTAAGATACATAGATTTTAACAGACAACCTTCAGTATATGAATCCGAAACTTGAACCATCAAGCTATAGTTGACAACTGAAATGAGATGCTTGCATTTCTAACATTTAAGCAAATAGCAAAAATCCAATGAAAACAATGGCAAATATCTTGAACATGGTGGGGCGTTGGCCCTAAAAATACCCTTTTCCTATGTTGTTTGGGCCTCTGAACACTATGGTGAAGTCCGATTGTAGATTTGAGAAGAGTTTTTAAAGGATACAATAACAACTGCCAAATATCTCGAACATGGGGGTGGCATTGGCCCCAGAAAATACCCTGTTTCTACATTGTTTGGGCTTTTGAACACTATGGTGAAGTCAGACTGTCGATCCGATCTTTAGTTCGGGAGTTTTTAGGGGATACAATAACAAACAATGCCAAATATCTCGAACATGGTGGTGGCATTGGCCCCAGAAAACACCACCTCATTCCTACATTGTTAAGGCCTCTGAACATGGTGAAATCCGTTTGTCGATCCAACCTTTGTTCAGGAGTTGTTAGGCACAGACACAGACAGACAGGATAAACCCAATAGCTACCAATTTTAGTCGCTATCATGATAGCTCCCAAATGGTTGCTAAAAATCTGATTTGTTATGGTTCCCTGTTCAAACGCATGAAGGAGAGAATGAAAACCTACATTGATGCCACTTCTGCCATAATTATCCCATTCAAAGGGGTTGAATGGGTTGTACCAAGCAGGCTGGAATAGCTTTGGAGACAATCCGTATCGTCCATAAACAAATCATAGCCCAATTGGTCCTCTGTATGAGCACAATATTTTCTGCACCAAGCTTAATGAGTTCTTCTGTGGCCTGCATCTTTAAGACCTGCAGGCATACAACCTGTGCTCATTCAATCATTTGTACATGGAATGCCTGAAAATGGTCCTTCCTGTTGCTAATGAAAGGGTCCTGGCAGGTTTCATGCAGTATTCCCTTGTCAGTGTTCCACTGTTGTAATTTTTAGACATCCTGTACTGAAGCTTCAACTGACACTTCCATCCTGATGGAACCTCTTCAAGGCTCTATATATGAATTTTTGTGGGAGATGCAGCTCCTGGAACACTGCCTTCTGGGTTTAACCAGCCTTGAATTACCCTAAGATTCTGCCCTGCATAACATCAATATGTTTCACTGACCCATAGTTGTATGATAAAAAGCAATATGGCATCAAGAACATATGTGCCATATCCTGCAGCTCGCTCCAATTTTGAGTGAAGTTTGTAGTGTTTACTGTGCCACCATATATCTGCTGGAGGAATGTAATGTCTTTGTTCTGACTGGAGTCTGTGAAGTAGCTTTCATGATTCACTTTGCGTAGTACAACATTGCTGCAATTCATAACTTCGTCTTTAATTTTTGGAAGTGGGTGTGTATTTATATTGCATCTGCCAATTTTGTAGACATAACATTTCATAATAATTGCTACTTCAAATTTTTTTTTTGCATTTTATTTTTGCTGCTAACATTAATTGGAGAAATAGCTGATACTACTGATTTGTTGTTGTAATCATGAGACCAGTTTTTTTTATTATTATTATATAAAATTCAAAAATTTTAGTATCTGTAACTGGTGCAAATTCCTTTTACTTGATCTATAGGTTGCATGTGAAAAACATTGAAGAAATTCAAAAAGATGCTTTCACTATAATTTGGATTGACTTTCGATATAGAAAGAAAAGAAAGATCTAAATCTTCAACCGAACTTAAGTCATTCAGCTTAGATTATTTCATTATGAAAAGAGAAATCGTTGAGGAAAATATAATTATTACATAAAATAAGTGAATATAATTTTATGCTAAAGCATAAATTTAAAGGCGATCCATAATAACAAAAAAAAATTAAAAATAGTAATAAAAAGGGAAGTACATTAGGGTAAGGAAAAAAAAAAAAGAGTAGATATACGGATTTGAACCAACAACCCTCAGTATATAAGTCCGAGACTAAGCATCAAGCTATAGCTAACAGCTGAAATCTGATTGTTGCGTTTCTAACA
This sequence comes from Thereuonema tuberculata, assembly GCA_023159025.1. Lineage (NCBI taxonomy): Eukaryota > Metazoa > Arthropoda > Chilopoda > Scutigeromorpha > Scutigeridae > Thereuonema > Thereuonema tuberculata. The sequence continues at coordinate 109,771,977 of JAFIDM010012231.1, forward strand.
TTAAGCTAATAGTGGAAATGAAAACAATGTCAAATATTTCTAACATGGGGAGGGGGGTTTTGGCCCCAGAAAGTACCCAATTCCTACAGTCTTTTGGCCTCTGAACATGATGGTGAATCTGTTTGTCAATCCGACCTTCTGTTTGGGAGTTGTTAAGGGTTGTTAAGGACAAATGCAATAGCTACCGATTTAGGTCGCTATGACAATAGCTCCCAAATGGGTTGCTAAAAATGTGACTGTCATTGTTTCAGTTTGAGATGTACAGAGTGGGCAAAAAGTCCTTATACCGCTGTCGGTAAACTGGATTTGAAATGAATTGATGTGCATGTTATGGATCCAAAACATCTGTATGCACTCCTTAGTGGTGTATGCCTAGAAGGATATGTCTCCAGGTTCATATGGTCATTTTTGTTGAGTCAGTCATGAAGGCATTGCACACAGCAATATGCAACTCGGTGCTTTAACCGTACTGCTGTTTGCGGACTTTCTGTTTAATGATTCCCTACAATTGTCTGGCATGGTGAGATCTGGGCTGCATGGTGGCCATTGCAAAGGTGAAGAAAAGTTCTCAGATCCTCAATCAGTCCACCTGTTTTGGGAAAAGTTCATCAAGGCACTATTGTGCACTCACGGCAAAATGAGCTGGTTCTGTCTTCTTGAAACCACAGTGTTCACCTATACCTTTCAACTAGAGTTCAGGCAGCAACCATTCATTAATCATATGCAGATAAGTCGTCTGATTCATTGGGCCATTGAAGAAATACGGTCCAAACAATTGTTGTTCTATTACACCCGCCCAAATCATAACATGCGGTGAATTTTGTTTGAGGTCTTGAAAGAAATGTGGATTTTCGTTTGACCAAAAGTATACATTCCGATCTTTTGAATTTCAATAGAAAGCACATCCATCACTAAACAGAATTCTTTGTTGATCTTTTGTTGGGAAATATTGGAGATGCAGGTTGCATCCTTCATGCTGTGTTAAATCTACATCTGATAGCTCATTCGCTGACAACTTGTTTTTTTTTACATTTTCTTCAGAGATTTTCTTCAAAAGTTTGGAGATATACAACTGCTAAAGCCAAATATAAAGAAAGATTCCGTAATTTCATTCATCTTTGCTGTCCAATAGCATCCACTCTCCCTTATCTCTTGAAATTTTCATTCATAAGATGTTTTATTTATATACAACATTTGGGAGATGCTATATATTATATTCATGCATAAATTTTAGTTTCTTTAGATTAAAGTAATACAACATCTGTGCTTTACATGTAGAGCTTATGATAGTCAACTGACTATATTGACAGCAGTAGAAACTTTTATTATAAATATTTAGTATCATATATGCTTAATTTGCTTGATAGCCTAATACATATTGCTATTACATATTGGTTTGTACTTTTGAAATGAAATTATAAGATGGTTTTGGAAGAAATGTCCACCTGGAGAGAAAAGAAAGAAGGGAAAAAAAAAATGAGCTATTTAAGTATCGAAACAAAAACTTGAATTTGTTACTACAACTGCTGTCTTGAGATCATGTTATTTCACTTTATCTCAAACATATTTCCATTAACATTAAGAATATTTTAGTAGTGAAATAACATTGAAAAAATACTCTTCTGATGCATATAAAAACAATCTATCTTACATATATATATTTAGAGAAGAAGACAATACACTTACAGTAGAACCTCGATTATCCGAAATTTTTTAACCAGAACCTTGTTAACCGATGTCGGTTTCCTTAAGTTTTTTTTTTGGTAAACAAACATTATCACTTCAAAGCCACCTCCTTATCTTATCTCTTTCTCCCCCCCCCCCCATTCCCCCTGCTATCCGAAAACTGATGCAGAAACAGCAAAAGGGATGAAGATGAGGTTACTTCATCTTCTAAAATAAGCAACTCCAAAACTTTTGAATATTTTACTAAAGGACTGATGTGGTTGGAGCAACAGACTGACTCTTGATTCTACAGAACTTATGTTACTGAAACAACTTTGGAACAGAGCAGCTAAAACGACGTCAGTCATGCTTACGGCAGAGCAAACTTCCATTTAAGCTAATGTAAAATTTGTATCGTATGTCATATAAACTTTTATATTGCATTTTCTGACTTGTGGGACATCTATTGAACAAATTTATTGTTTATAATTATAGTAATATAATTAAAAACATCATATTTAGTTTGTTTTGTACATGGGTACATGTTTAAAATCCAGTGTTAAATTTTTTGTGGTCTCCTGACTGCCATTTTTAAGTGCTCTCTTTTATCCAGAATTTTCGATTAACCGACGGAGGTCCGGTCCCGACCACTTCGGTTAATCAAGGTTCTACTATATGTAAATATCAGTATAAATTAATGTCGGATGTTTATAAGAAGGAAACATCCAATATTAACTTAATAGATGTGACACAAACCCTATCCGATTTTGGAATTATTGTAGAACATTCTTCATTCAATAGTGAGAATGTTTTAAGATCATATTACATATGTTAATTGTCAGCAGGATTAAATCTGAAAAATGTACTGTGAAGTAGTGTTATATCAGTACTCTTCTTCTTCCAAAGCACTACAGCCCGATGTGAGCCAGGGCTGCCTTCACGATCTGCCTCCATTCCTCTCTTCTCTTAGCCTTCTCCCACCATCTGGTAACTTTCATCTTCTTCAGGTCATCCAAAGCATCTTGGATCCAACTTTCCTTGGACCTGCCACTTTTACTAACACCCAGAATATTGCCTTTATAAATGTTTTTAGGCATTCTTTCCACTCCCATTCTCTGCACATATCCCAACCAAGAAATTCTACGAGATTTTATAAATCTAACTATATCTTCTTCGAGTATATTGTTTATTTCTTCATTGTATCTTATCCTCCATCTTTCTCCTTCCTTCACTGCTCCATATATTCATCTTATAATTTTCATTTCGAATTCACGTAAAGTCTCCACGTCACTATTGGTAAGGGCCCATGTTTCTGCTTATATCAGTACTCACTGCTTAAATAAATGATGACAGTGCATTGAATGACTTGGTTGCAAAGGGAATATTTCATTGCAATATACCTCTAAATTGGATTGAAGGATCATTCTTATGGAACTTTCCAACCTGTTTTGAGACCCATATTAAATTCGGTATTTAGTATAAATTGAACCTGTAGGACTCATTTTAATACAGAATAAAGGCTTGCAGGTTTAAATTGAAGCTGTAACTTGTTTCCTGAAATGGTTTATATTAACAAACTTTGTGTTCATTGTTGCTGTGGAAATACATCTTTGGTAATTCTAAACCTGTTGTGCTTGATTTGTACTTAACCACTAGATCTCTACCATTAGACTTACTATGAAACTTTAGTTGTAATGATGGATTTTTCAGCACTAGAATTTAAAAAAAAATACATATAAAGAATGTAGTATTAACCAATTTCATTGCTACTATTGAATTTGAAACTACACATTAAAAAAGATTCTTTACTATATTTCTTTCCAATGTCATTAGGAACACTTTCGTCCATCCTTATATTGTTCCAGTATTTATTTAGACAGAATTAACATACTGCTACTGGAGAAAGTTTTGATTAATTGGTTATTAGCTCTACATGTACAAGATGGCCATAATTAAATAGGTGGTATTCAGAGTCCTGTAGTGAAAAATATAGTTGACAAAATTCAAGCAAACTTGTAAGAACTTTCTAGATCATAGGGTTTCGGTTTATAAGAAAACTATTAAATTTCACCACTTGACTCTAGAAACACGTGAAATTTGCGTAATCTCAAATTATGTTGCTACTGACAAGTTTGTGGATAAAGGAAGACTGAAATTGATTTGAATCATTCTGATATGACAAATGCTGTGGCTCTCACCTTACCTGACTGTACATGTTAGTCAAGTTTTGCTGTCAACAACGCATTAATGCTAATGATGTGTTATAAAAATACTGTCAGTTGAAATATAGAAGAAAAGGTCCAGTGATTAAAAAAAAAATCTTTAGGAAATGATTGAAAATAGCAAATCTTTAGCGATGAGGGCAGAAACTGATTATTCCTGAAGTTGAAAATTGCAACTGTAGTTGTGGAACATTGAATGAATAATGCAAAACTGTCCAGCAGTGCTCAGGCAATATCAAGGCAACTAGTTCTGCCATACTCAACTCTGAAAAACCCTGCATCATCAAATGCCGAAGTTCTCCCATAGTCAAGCTTTGTTTCATGATGTGGAAACACGAGTGCAGTTTGTCCAGATATTATTAACTCAAATGGAAGACCTTATGGAGTGAGGAGGCACATTTTTACCTGAATGGCAGTGATAACACCCAATTGCTGCATTTGGGCTGCAAATAAGCCTTGTGTGTTTCATCAGACTCCTTTACACTCACTGAAAGTCACAGCATCATATCATTGGTCCGTAATTTTTTGGAGAAATTTGCCCTACAGTACCAGTGATTGTGCCGTCTCTGCTGTTCTGCATTGAGAGATGGTGCTCAACTTTGTTGTCCTATATCAGCAGCAGCAAAGATTCCTTGGCTCTACCATATTCTTTTAGGATAAAGTATATCTTATAATGGATTGGTGGTCCAGTGAGTATTATGACAGTTCATAGAAAACATTGCGATTAGTTTTGCATTTCTCACGGCATAGCCATCTTACTCACTTGATCTCAACTTCTATGAAGGAAGAAAGATAACCAATAATGATTAAAAATGAAAATTTTTTGGAAATGAGGTATTTAAAATAGATATTTATGCTTAAAGGAAAACCTTTTTTGTATATTATTGATAAAAGCTGTGTTATTCAAAGATGCATAAAGTCAAAGATTCTGGTATAGAACTATTGTTAAAACATTGCTAGTTGATGAATAATAACCAACACATTTTGGTGGAGATGTTCTCACTGAGCAATTGATGTCTTTGACAGGAAAAAAGTACCTAGAAGCATTTTTTGTTTAGTAACCTTGAACACTGACAGCTCATCCATATCACCTTTAAGATAAAGCCTTAGTTGTGTGTAAAATCCTATGTTGATCATACAAACAGTTCTATAATAGTATAATTGAGGAATGTACTACTAGTCTACCAAGAAATTGTTCCTGCAGATCCTCTTATGTTGCGGACTGGAAAGAAGTTAATATTCAAGGATAATCCAGGGATCTTCAGTTAAATGTTAGATGTACGAACATAAGTGAACAAGGAAGAGCATAGACTTTGACATTTCTGTACGATTACAGCTTTGTGTATGTTGAATGTTATTCCAGTTTTTAAGTGGCCCAAAAAAGGAAAAAAATAAAAATAGACACCAGCAAGAGAAGAAATGAGTGAAAGGACCTCGTATAGCTGTATACAAGAAACCAAACCTTTTCACTACAGCTGCAGTGACAATCGGATGATATTACCGTTTTGGTGGTAAGGCTGTTGAAAGCAGTTCCCTCTGTGTACCGTTGCCTACATATTCTTGTGTGAATACAGTGATAGTCTGCTTCAAGGCAAAAGTGGGAACTGATCTAAAGCTTTGTTATAAATGTTCATGCTGCTTAGCGTACAGATCTGGATATAGCCAGAAGAGTAATTACTGGAAATTTCATTAGGCAAAGAATGGATAATGCTCTTGCAGTTGTTAAAGGATGATCTACAGGGTATACTATATCTTTATAGATGAACAATAATTGTATCAAGAGCTGTTTGGGCTTATATTGTAAGTCTTGGTCTAACAGATCCTTGTTGATCCTTTGTGTCAAAGCATGAAATGGGATATGAAAGACTGTCCCTCTCACCTTGTCATGTGGATTAATTTGCAGAAATTCTTCATTTTCAGTAAATATGCTCACAGTAACATCAAGACCATTATAGACATGCCAGTCTCATATGGCCAACTTTGCAAAAAGGGTGTATTATTTAACATATCAAAAAAATTGTATAAAGACAGAGAAACTCCAAGTTTTTGTTCCATTTTATAGATGCTCGATATGTGCACTGCTACTGACTCTGCACACATCAACTCTGTAATTAAGTTCATCCCACACTCGATTTAACATGTCCCTGTCAATTCCAGCAAAAGCATTGCAGATGCGAGTCTACAGTTCTGGCAGATCAGCTAGTAATGGCGGCACAAACACTTACCTTTCACCTACCCCTATAAAAAGTCACAAGAGGTTAAGTCAGGGGAGTGTGAAGGCCATGGCAGCAGCACGCGATCATTATTCCCAGTGCGACCAATCCATCAGTTTCGCAGTGTATAGTTCAAGAAGTCATGAATGGCATGATGCAAATGTGGCGGAGCACCATCTTGTTGGAAGATAAAGTCCATTCTGTCAGTCTTCAGCTGTGGAATGAGCCAATTTTTCAGCATATCCAGATAAATGGGTCCTGTAATGGACTTCTTGATGAAGAAAAAGAGGCTGTAAATTTTAAATTTTGAGACTGCACAGAAAACACTGATTTTGAAATCCCAAAACGTGCTCCATGATAGCATGGGGATTGTTGGTTCCCAGATTTCCACATTGTGTCGATTCACTTTGCCATTCAGAAAAATGCTGCCTCATCACTGTAAACAAGTTTATCACAGAATTCAACCTCTTCCATAAGCTAATCTCTTGAAATCGTGCACAAAACTCGAAGCGATGCACATTATCATTGGGAAGGCTTCTACTTCAATCGTTGCCATAAGACTTTCCAAATGGTCGATCGTGGAATGTTCAATTCCCTGCTTGCTCTGCAAGTTGATTTTTGTGGGCTATGCACGAAAGTGGCCTGTACGTGCTCATCTGTTTCTTCATGCACAGGACGACGACCCATTGATTTCCCTTTACAGAGGCATCCCTTAGTTGTAAATTGTTCATACCATCATTGAATTGAGTTGACGCTAGGTGGATATTTATTGAATTTCATTCTGAAGTGACACTGGACCATTGTGACAGATTGACTTGCATGGAATTTGAGTACCACTTATGCTTTTTCATTGTTCGTTGCCATTTTGCAACTGCAGCGCTCTCGGGGTTGGAGGCAGAAACATACGCCTGCCAGGCATTTCAAACAAACTTTGAGAGATGCTTGTCTTACATCAACAAACTCGATCAGCAGAGCTCTTTTGAATGTGACCATTACAAGGTCATGACACCACTCTAAATCATTTGTAGACGCACTACATTCAAATTGATTCATTTGCATTCATAACCTAAATGAACTGAAACTGTAAAGTTTAGCATTGATTCGATTATTCTATATGATATAGACTATTTTCTTGGCAGAATGAATAATTGCCAATACTGTAAAAGATGATGTATTAATATCAGAAATACTTGAATGTGGGTTAATAAATTTCTGAATCATTCATATTTTTTCGGATTGTAAGCTAGAACTGTTTCCATAAAAGCAGATGTGGTGGTAGGATTGTGGCAAAACTGTCAAGGATCACTAACTGAAAACATGAGTGTTTGGGTATTCTTAGATTTACCTCAAAAGAATATATGGTTCTTCATGAATTGACATCTAAAAGGTAAACTAAAGGTATATTTACTTAAGAACTGAATACAGTGTGTTAGTTATAATTTGGAACTAGTAATTCAGTTCCTTTTGATTACGAATACCAGCGATTGAATTGCTTTTAATTCCTTATATTACGACTTTCCAAAGATTTGGTGTTTGATTTTTATGAAGCAATTTCTAGATTGCCATATTCTGAACTAAATATAATTTTGAATGCATTGGAAATATTTAGAATTATTAAAAAAAAAAAAAAAAAAAAAAAAGCTTCCTTTTTGCTTTTGTCGAATATGAAAAAGCTTTGTTCAGTTCATTGAAATCTCACCACTTTGTAGATAGTTCTGATATTTTTTCAAAAGAATCTAATTGCCATTAATTATTTTAAAGTATTGGTTAAAAAAAAAAAAAAAAAAAAGCCTCCAATCTTGCCAATTTTGTTTTGTACCTTGCTGTATATAAACAGAACCTTACAGCTTATTTAAAGCCAGATCTGTTGCATACTTTAGTGAGATCTATTGGTACTTAAGTGTTAATAAGAGTTTGGAAGCTTCTACTATTTTAAATGAATCAATTATGGATGTATAATGAATTGCAGTGATGCTAATTAATGAACATTCCTTCCCATATTTCCTGGGGAATTATTTGATAGTTCAGCTTGGAACTTGTTGCCATTCCATAACACGACTTAACATTGGTTATTACACCCTAGGTCAGGGATGGCGAACTAGTGTGCCACTTGAGCTTTGAATTATTGCTTTCAATTGTCTATTGTGCCGCCTCTTATTGTGTTTTTTTAAGATTATCATTTTGCCATGAAACCTCTATGGTCTCTAAATTACATTTTATATTATACGTAATTATATCGAAAAATTGTTTGTTAAAAAAAATTATACTAGGTTGGAAATTTTTTTATTTAATGTTTTCATGCTGCCGTGCCAACCAGTGACACATGGATCATAGGTTTACCATCCCTATCCTAGATGATACATTTCAGTTAATTATAGAGATATTTTGCAAGTGCATTTATGTTCTTCGTTAGTGTTCTACCAGTAATCCTAGAACATATATTGTATAAGAAGATTGTGGCATATCGGTTATTAAACATCCAGCAATTTCACGGCCAAGACAAGACAGTCGCTGACAGTGCAAATTGATAGAACAATAAAATATATCAGACCTATAAATCATTACTATTTCTTGCAAGTAATTCTTGTAGCTACTCCCTAAACAAGTGTTTTGTTTCTGGAGAGTAAGGCTTTTTTCTTTTCTTTCTGTAAGCAAAAAGAAAACTCCAAGTTCTGTTCAAGCTGGAATTACCATTGTTGACCTTAACAATTATTATCATTAAAGTCCACCTAGTGATAATGTAATAAAGGCTTAGTGACTACTTTCAATTTTTTATTGGATGGTAGCAAAATGAAAATTTGATAGCAGTATAAGGGTGTTTTCAAACTTATGTTACAAAAGAATATGGTAAATAGAGGGTACAAAAACAGTTTTCATTAAGTAATATGTGCGCAGTCTTACTGCACTACAGTTCTTTTACTGTTGTGGCTTTGGACCTTGTGCAGGAGGGCATGTTTGTCTGCTGTTGTCATTTGCGTGAGTGCTCGATTGTCTGCTTTTTACTGTAAGTACAGTCATTCAAAGCACAGTAATCAGTATCAACATTCAAAAAGATAATGGAGCAGTACAGCGTGACAGGCATGCGTTTGATGTATGGTGTTGCAAATCAACATGGGCAAATAGCTGTAAGGATGTATGTGGAGCTGTTTCCCGATGCAGACATCCCGCTCACTCCATGTTCCAACGGCTTGACCATCTACTTCTTGAAATGGATCATTGCACCCAAACATGTTCTCCGAAACAGACCGATCTCGTTCTATGACACTTGAGGAAGACATTCTTGAGGCAGTGGCAGATGTTAGTAGTGTTCCATTAAGTCATAGCTTGGTGTGGTGGATTCTTCATGAACAACAGCTCTACCCCTTTCACCGGCAATGTGTTCAGGTCTTCACCTGGAGGATTATCCATAAAGATGCCAGTTTTGCAAGTGTTTTCTACAACAATGTGCAGTGATACCCCAATTTGCGAGATGTGTATTGTTCTCTGATGAAGCTATGTTCACATGAGATGATGTTTTTAACACCCACAACCAATTTGGGCAGAGGAAAATCCACATTTCATTACAGTCCTCTCTCATCAGATGCGATTTAGTGTCAATGTGTGGCATGGCATCATAAACGGTGTACTCGTTGATCCACATGTGCCAAATCGTTTAACAGGAAATCTGTATCAGGACTTCCTAACAAACACCCTTCCAGTTCTGTTGGAAGACCTACTGCTGGCTGTATGTGCCAGGATGTCGTTCCAGCATGATGGAGTACCTGCACACACCAGTCTCGTGGAACGACGATGCCTGATGGAAACATTTGGTGAAAGATGGATCTGTAATTGAGATCCCATTCCATGGCCTCCACAATCGCTGGATCTTAATCTAATTTGACTTCTTCTGTTGGGGTCATATAAAGAGCTTCATGTACGCTACACCTGTTGATACAGTTGATGAACTGTGTCAACGAATTGTCGAAACCTGCAGTACCATCCATACTACCATCTGGCATTTTTGAACAAGTGAGGCAGTTAGTGCTCCAGCGATGCCACTGTTCTGTAGCACCAGAGGGGCATCACTTTGAACATCTTGAATGCACAACACTCCAAATAGGCAGGTAGCAATGGCCCTTCTGTGAATGATTGTCTACCAGCCACAACGCTAAAATGACTTCAGTAACTTGATTGATGTAAGACCGGACACACATTACTTAGTGAAAACTGTTTTCATACCCTCTATCTACCATATTCATAATGAGTTTGGAAACACTCTGTATATCATACAAAAAACAAATTGCTGTTCCACAAACTGAACTTATGGGCTGAAATTACTGATAAATTTAAAAGTCCAACTTCTTATTTTAGAATGTAAAGGCAAATGATGCAGATCACTTCTTTGCATACATACGAAGGATTTGTGTGAATACTAAATGTTAATAAGTAAAGATTAGTTTATTGAATAAGTATTATATATTGAATTTTAATAATATTAAACTAAATGTTAAAAATAACTAACGCTGTCTCATAATCCATGCTTGTTATGTAACACTTTTGCTGTTATTATATCTGTACTTGGAATGAGGTTTTAGTGTCTAGTATTGTGTTAAGAAGATTGAAAAATAAATAATATAATAGGCAAACTAACCCTCTATTTCTGGCATAGTCCTTGCTCTTTATTCATTAATGTTTCTTAATTCCTGATTCATAAAGAGCCGCATGTATTTCTGTTATGATGTTCAAATACAGAATGGGAACTTTGTTGGTTACTTTGTTGAACTTTGTTTTGCAATTAAGGCTGCTTTTTTCCTCAGGATACAATAGAGATTAGCTTGATGTTTACCCGAGTGCTAAATATGAATTTTATTATGTCGCCTGTAGTATTTGAATAGTGCTTGTCTTGCATAATTTTTGCTTTTTAACTGTCGTTGTGCTGCTAAGGACTTCCCTTTGAAGATTTTTGAATTACAACATCTATATTACTTATGATTTGTATTTTTTCCATTTATCATTATGATCAACACTGAACTTTCTGATAATATTCCTGTTACATATGCCGATTTCCAAGATATGAAATTTCCCTTTGGCAAACCTTTTAAATTCTACATAAAGCTTTAATATAGGAAGTGCCTCTATGAAAGATTTTTGTTAGGTTCACTATTTAGCGAATGACCGTTTCCATAGTCTTTAGTTCTTAATAACATATCTGCTTAAATCAACACATTAGTAATGATTACTCTTTGCTTACTCTCGTTCTTCCTTTCATTTAGGTGTTTCAATCTTAATAATCCATTTTAACTGCAATTTTCAAATTATTGGTTGCCATTCACCATCATCTTATCCTTTATTGCTTTTCAATAATGCCTCAGCTGACGTCAGATTGAGAGGATCCTCCTCTTGTAGTCTTCTTCACTAGGCTTATTTTCATGAACAAAACTAGAATTGGCTTATTTAAATCCTTTCAGATCAGTATCTGTTCATAATTATAAATGACGAACTGGTATTTCAGGGATTCATTGAAACTGTGATAGCTTGCTAATCAGATAAACCTATTTCATCCAAAGTTACTTTCCTGAAGTTTTGTCATTGCATGTATGCAGATGATAGTAGGTTTTCTACCTAATCATGGGGTTTCTGTGAAATTTGGCAATAAGTTTTGCTTTTATCAAGGTATGTTTCGGCAATCATCTTCTGATGTAAAAAAAGGGAATTTTTGCAAATGTTTCAAGAAAGCTTTACAAAGTTCTTAGGATTTTACCTGTGGTTTCTTTGTTCCAATACTTCCATTTTTCAAATCTGGACATTTCATCTCAATTGCAATTATTCATCTCAATTGCAATTATTCATCTCAATTTGCACAATTTTAATGGAAAGTTGTTCATTTTGCTCTCACTGCCTCTGCTTTGGTCTTTTATTTCATTCTGAAATCATAACCATATTATAACATATTCAGCTTGTGGACGTAAGCCTATGCTAGTCTATTTTGCATGATGATCACTTTCACAACCTTTGAATCTATCAAACGCATTGAGCATTTGGAAAACTATGAAAAATCTCAAGTATCATTTCTATATTTCATGAGATAACTGGAGTCATCCAGATTGATAGCCATCATTTATTGGTAACCGATAATTCTAAGGAGAGCATTATTTCCAAGATTTTTTAAAGATACTTCTCCTGAGAAACTATGAATGACTTGCTGCTGCTTACTCCCACACCATGTGCTTATCCATTCCCATAGTTCCTTAACTAAAACTTTAATCTGAAGTGGGTACTTGCTATCAGACTTTATCACTATTCTGGTCTTCAAAACCAACTGGGTGATCACATTCTCCCATATGGTAAGATATTTTGTATCGCAGCCAACTTTTCTGTCTTGAGGATATTGATTTGCTTGCTTCAGTAATCTTCCTCACTGTGCCAGCTATTTCATAATCCTCCTATTGACCAAGAATTTT
>JAFIDM010012231.1:109786631-109816772 GCA_023159025.1 Thereuonema tuberculata
AGTGTAATTTAAAGTAATTTAATCAAAAAAGTGTAATTTAAAGTAATGTAGCCAATCTTTGCATTTTAAACCAGAGCTGGCTAATGAAATAAAAAAATGGTTCGTTACGTTTTTCGTTTCAGACAAAAAAAGTTATTTCATTTTTCGTTACATCAAAATTTAAATTTCACTGTCTAACATTATAACAAAATATTTAGGCATGAAATGAGAAATGGTGTTATTTATTTATTGTGGGTCCAGTAGCCAAGTGCTTCACTGAGGGCTGGAGAAGTCGGGATCAATCTCTGACAGAGGGAAGGGATTTTTGTCTATGTTGATTTCTCCTCCAGATGGGTCCCAGGGTCTCTGAATGAGTGCTAGGTTTCTTTCCCAGTGATGGGAGGGCGGGAGTCAGGCTGATCCCACAACCACCTGGAGACAGCAAAATTGTCAACTGAGTCCCATTGGTCAGGAAACTCTGGGAGCCTTATCTCTTACAAGCCTCAAGGGCTACATAGACTTTTGATCTTTTTCCATCAAAGCAACCCCACATCCAATTTTAAAACATAGGAGAAAAATCGACAGTGTTAAAGACAATAAAACAGATAAGAGAAAGGGGTTAAGCTACTTTTTATGAAAAGCCACCACTAAAATAAAAATAATGCATCATCTTTTAGCAAAAAAACAATTTATTTTTTTGGTTTTATTAGATTTTCTGTTACTACCTTATTTGAAAAATTTCATTAACATCTTTTATTATGTTAATGAAAAATCATTGTTATTTTGTTACGTTATGCTTAAAAGTTTTCCAGCACTGCTTGATGTAGATTGTTGGTTGAGAAGCTAAGGCAACGATATATTTATTAATGTACCTTTCACATGATTAATTTTTGTTTTTTAAATTAAATTTTTACATCAAAAATTAAAAAAAAATAATTTCTATATTGGTATGTATAGACCAACAACATAAAAATACATTTAAAACATTTAAAATACAATTTGTATTAAAATTCAAAACACTGAAAAGATTAATTACACAGGCCAAAATTACAGGAATGCTTTAAGATTATCTCCTGCAGACTGTACTAAAATATTAATTTTACTTAATAAAACTAGCAATTTCATTTCTATATGCCAACTAAATTGCACAATTGTCTCCAGTTCTCAAATTTTAATTCGCTATTTGCAATGTTCTCTCTGTCTATAGCTTCAAATGTGTGATTCTCAAAAGTGTATAGAAATAGTACAAACCTTGCAATCCTATAGATCTTAAAAAGAATCAAGTAAAAATGAAATCTCATGTGTACTTTTAATATTCCTGAATGAAATGTAACGCATTTCTTTGAAAATATGTCCATCTGCAAATGATATTGTTATAAAGCCATAAAAGAAAAATAACACAATTTTAAATGAGGAGATATTATAAATATGCTATTCCTGTGCTGTGAGAGGGTTGATGTCATATTTCCTGTTGGAAAAGTCTCCAACACAACAAAAAGTTCAAAATTTTAGAAGTCTCAATATTTTAATTTACCATGAACTTTATATGTTGTTCGAGTTCTATTATTCTTCAAATTACAAATTATTTATAGCTAGTTCCTAGCTTGCTTAAGTTTTTTTTTTTTTTTCCGCCTAATCTTTATTTCTTACAACATTTAAAGTTATTCTAATTAATATGGTCTTTCTTGTGCATATAAATGTGTTATTTTCAAGGATTTTTTTTTTTTAATATAGAATATTGGATTAAAAATCTCCTGTTCAAGAGATAATTAAAAAATATGAACTGGATGGGGAAAAAATTAAGTCAAAAGTACCTAGATATTTCAAATTGGTCATAAAAATTCAGCCCTATTAATAATAAATTAGTGCTTTAGTAAAATAATTTTGATAAGCAATTTTTATTATTTCCATACTCCATAATTTCATTTAATTACTTTATAAATTCTTATTAGTGCCTTATTTCTTAAAATGTCACTTTTAACAAAGTTTTGATATTTATTTCATGAATAAATTTGGCATTTCCATTTTCTTCTCTTCAACAAAAAGATATCCAACAAGTAATACAGTTATTATCACAACTCGCTTCAAAATCCAATTTAAAAACAATCATTAAAAGATTAAACTTGCCAATGAAGCAGGCAAATCACTCCTATTATCAACAACAATTCTGTGTCAACATCTGAGCTTTCTGACATTCATGGAAACAAAATTCTTGCCAGAACTAGAGTTAGTAAACTACTACTACATTTACTATGTCAGTATACTGATAATTCAAATATCTAAAAAGACCAATTACATATGTTATTAAATGCATTTTACTATGGGTTTTATATTGCATTTAAAAAAAAAAATCATTCTACTCTAGATAAATGTCAAAGTGGTCAAATATCGATTTCAGGATAGACAAGATTACCCAGAAACCAATTGTTTCTGTTGCCTGCCATTGCATGAAGGAATTAAGAATTGGTCAATGATTTCAAAATGTCAGTACTGAAATTTGCATCAATAATAATAGAAGAAACAGACAGTCTAATATATGTACGCTCATTGCCAAAAAAATTAGTGCACCCAGAAACAATGATCGCGGAATGATGAAACTCTACATTCAGCACTTGCGCCATTCATTGCAGAATTGGGCTGTGACTGCCCACAGAGAACTACCATTAGAGATGTTAGTATTGCAACAGCTATGGTCATATGAACGGCAGTCATATGACCACTGTGTACTTTATATAATCAGTGTGGTTGTAGAGTGCAGGCCTCGGTGACACATTCGACACAGTCTTGAACAACTGATAAGAGTTTGAGAAAGGTCGTATCATTGGACTGAGGGAAGGCTGCTTGTTGAATTGGCTGCTATCTGGACCATTCTGATTGTATTGTGCAACGATGTTGGGAGCAATGGAGACATAAGGGATCCCATGCGTGCAGGGAAGGTACAGAAAGGCAGACTACCAGAAGAGAGGATTGTGTCATCGTCTGGCAGGCGTGATCTGATCCAAGGGTGTCCCCATCCACCATCCAGAGACATGTAGTAGCAGCATCACTACAAACCCGTGTCTACACCCCCAGATTGCATGGCAACTTGCAGAACGAGACTTGCATTCCCGGAGCCCCTTACACTATCTAACATTAATATCCCACCATAGGCGGCTTTGTTTGCAGTCGTGTAGTGAGCAGGTGGCATGGATGGCTGTGGAATGGTAACAAATTGTATTTAGTGACGAATCCAGGACACTGATAACCACTGTACTGTAGTAGGAAAAGCACTAGGCAGTGCACAAGTTTGGATTTCAATGTTAAATGACACACCACCAGGACACTCATGTGTGAGCGATCTTTTATGATTCTCAATCTCCGTTGGTATTGATCAAGGGAACATTTGCGCAGTACATTCAGAAGATTCTGCGGTCACATGTGCTTCCTGTCATGAAGAGGCTACAGCGATCCATTTTTCTACAAGATAATGCCTGCCCACAAACAGCATGGGTTTGCCTAGACTGCCTCCGTGCTGTTGACACCTTTTCTTGGCCCACCATGTCTCCAGATTTGTCGCCCACTAAACATGTGTGGGATAGCAGCTACAGCAATCATCAGGTATCAGCAACCTGGAACAGCAGTTGCAACAGCTATGGGAAGATCTTCCAGACTAGCATTAGGTGATTCTGTGACACCAAATTCCCTCGTGTATCCACGCTAGGGACAATATGACTCGGTACTGAAGGGCTAATGACCCTTTAGCTTTTGCCCAAATAACTGGCAAATTTGTTCTGAAATTGTAATCAGTTAACTGCATCATTGCCTATCCAAGTGTCATTTCATTTCAACTGCTGCTTCTGGGAGAGCTTATTTTTTTGGCAACGAGCATATTTATTTTTAACTATATTAAGTATTCCATAACAGTGTAAAGCAATGCAGACATACTTCTACCACTTACAATTAAAATCTTTATAATCCACTTATTTATTCTAATTTGAAAATCATTAAAAATATTCATCTGCTTAACAGTCATGTTATTGTTTTCAATATCTTCTTGAGGAACAATGACATTTTAGCAAATGTTTAAATTTGAAAAAGAAACACTGTTAATTAACTCACCTCAAATATAACGGATTGATTATTTTTCTTTAAATAATAAGCAAATACATAAGTATACATTAAAGTCTGCCTGCACTGGCACAGGATATCTACAGCTTTCTTTAAAAACTGTACTTCAATCCAGGACATGTTATGTTGTTGCATTTCTTCCATTTTTTCTTTCACTGCAGCATATAACTGGAAACAAAATTAAATATGAATTATTATTTTTTTTAAATTAGGGATATATTTTCATTATTTATTTTATGCAACTGGAATGTTTTTTTTTTTTAAATTAACAAGAAAACTAATTATGTGGTTTAGTGAAAAAAAGCATCAGCATATTTCTAATAAAATAAGATTATTTTTTCATCTATTTCATAAAAAAAAGAGCAAAATCTATAATATTGAGTAAAAGTATATAATAAATAAATAAAATAATTATTTTGCAAATAATAATTTTTAAATAATTATTTTTTACAGATTTTTCTATTCTGTAAATATAGTACTTATTAATTTTTAAGTAATTGGAAATAACAGCCTGATTTCTTTATTGCTTAAATATTGATTCGTTAATTATTTAGTTATAAAATACTAACAATTTTATATAAATATATAAAAAAGAAAAAAAAAAAGATAAAAAATAGAAGAAAATAAAAAAAAAGAATATTTAAGATATATATAAAAAAGAGCAAAGTCTTTAAATATTGCATTTTAGTTTTTTTAAATTCTAAATTTTAATTTCTATTTTCGCCGCTTATGCCGCTGATGACGTGTTGATAGACTGGCTTTGTCTTCACAGAAATGGTGATTTGATCTTTACATTGGTATTTTCAAATTTCATGTCACTGTCCGGCTTTATATGTTTAGTAATGTAAATTAATTTTATTCTTATATTCTATACTTTTCTAAATTTCCTAAATTGAAAATGATTGATTGAAATCTTTGCTTTGCGAAGCTCAAAGGTTTGGCTTTGAGTTTTGCCCGTTCGATTATATATATAGTTTGCTCCTTTCAAAATAGCTCCCCTGCTTTTTTTAATAATAATATTTTAAATAAGATACCTACCTTATGTTCAAAACGTAAACTTTGCATATGATTCATATAGCGGTTGCAGTAGAATAAATATCGTTGAAGAGCAGCTCTTGATCTTTCCTGGGCATCACGTGCCGCTTTTGCTTCTTCTTCATCATATCTATTACAGTTATACCTGCAATGATAAAATAGTAAATCTCATTTCTGTAGGTTTGCTCTAGAATTTCCTTAATAAAATAAAGTGATCTTAATGATCTGCAGAAGTTAAAAAGGGAGAGAGGTGATCCCTAAGTAACTTCAACATTCTCTAGGAATAAATTTAAGTAGTCACTGTTAAAGCTAAGAGAAGCCATTTCAATTTCAAAACTACTTTAGTAGAGTGGAACAGATAACAATTTAGAGCTTTTGTGCTAAAGGCGGATTTCAGTGACAATACACTATAAATACAGCTAAGTTTAATAAATGTACTTATTTACTTTCTTAATTGTTATCTTAAGATGTCGTCTGGATAATTAAACTGATTTATTAAATATTCATTCCTGAAATTTCAGCTAATTTAAATGACTTTACACACTGTAGAAAATATACATTTTGCTTTTTAAAATACAAGTGGAATAAGATGTTAATTTTAAATATATGATTTTAAAAACAACTAAACAGATTAATAGATCATACTTTAATTACGAAAGCATTTAGGACCAAAAAAGGCCTTAATTAAAAATTAAAAATACAAAATCTAATAACTCACCAGGATGAACCATGGGGCTCCCAAGGTCCTAGACAAACCCAACAAAAGTCTGCCTTACAGTTTTGGTTTTTACATACCATATGATTGCAGCCACCATCTTTTTCTATCGTAACATTGCACTTCGGACATTCCTATTAAAAGCACAAATTAAAGTCTCTGAGAAAAGATCAATTTTACAGCAGGATATCAAGTCAAAACTGACTGAAAGTCCAACAGAAGTTTTAAATAAGTCAAGTACTGTAATTACCAGTAACAAATACCTTTGTATTAGCTGCTATCCAATTAGAAGTTTCACTATCGTCATCACATTTCTTCTGCCATTTCTTCAATAAATGACATTTAACTGGGTCATGCCAGTTTTCTCCACAAGCAAAACTACAACATAAATATTATGTTATTAGATGATATTACTTTTTGATAAAATTTTAAGGGCATTTAAAATATTATTAATGGGGGGGGGGAAAAAGCACACCACAGGAGAACTCAAATCTAATTACAGATTTCAAAAGATATTTCATAACACAGAAATTGAAAGAAATATCAGTGAATGGTGATGTTAAAGCAAATTAAAATTATCATCACCAATAAAATCAAATATCTCTGGTGAACATTTATTATTTTAATATGAATTTTTGCTAAAGCAAATCATTGTATTCTGAATGATGCCAGATTTTGTACAACCAAATTGTATATCTTATTTCAAAAACTCTTTCTAGAAACAGCAAATCCCCAATATGTATCCACAAAACACTGGCCAGAGAATGCACTCACTTTAGTATTTTTAATGAGAAAAACTTTTCTAAATATCATGGCAGATAAAAGCAGATTTTTGTTCTCTTTTAATAATCCTATGGAAATATGTGAAATGAATGGGATCAATGGAAATGACCCAATCTGATTGATCCATAGAACTTCCTTAGTACTGCTCGTCAAGTTAATTTCTGGCCAGAGAATACACTTACTTTCGTATTCAGTAATTGAAACAAATCACAAATAAATGAATCCATCTGTTGAACAATGGTTCTACTAAAAGTCTGTTTGCTAGAAGGAGAATTTTGTTAATATCACTGGCTTAGTATCAATTTTTGGCAGTTGATACTAATATTATCAGTTGAAATAATTCTTTGTAACTTTCTCTCCTTAATGCCTTTTAAAAACTGTTATACTTCTGTTCTGAAGCAATACTTCTTGTTAACTAAAAAAAACATCTGAAATTTCTGAATCTTTCATGATAAGCTTAGGAAATTCCTAATTGTTATACTGCAATACTGAAAGGAATTAAGGAGAAAAAAAGGGACTTAAGAAAAATGGAGGAGTATTTTTGTATGAGAGATTAGCTCCATCAGCTGATCAACGATCATGTTGTCCTATTGCCTTATATTTCTTCTGATTTTGTTTTCTTCTGATGTTACATTGTTCAATGTTCAAATACGATTGCAGGAAAAAAAAAGTCATTCACTCCAGTTGCTACTTCATTTTAATGTGCTTTTTTTTTTTCCAAAACATTTGGAATTTAAGCCTTTCCTCTCCTTATCTTTCTACATAATGAATTTATTATTAATTTTCTAATATAGTTCAGTTATTTAATAAAATTAAAATAAAGTATTTGTTAATTGGATGATGTTAATGTAGATGAGATGAATGAGCATCAGGAAATATTGGAAGCCATCACTAGGTTACTACGGAAGTCAATTGAAAATGATGATCAATAAGATTTAATAAAAAAAAAAAACCCTAAAAATGGAATAAACAAGATATGTTGATTATGTCCATGACAAGTGGCTTTGTTTTCTTTACTGTGACTACCCCATACCGCAAGGTAAAATAACTGGGCCCTTCCCTTAATTTCCACATAATTACACCTGTTCTCGATACATGCATACCATAAGGGATCGTCCATTAATCACGTGAGGCTCGAAAGGGGGGGGGGGTTTCGGAAAAAAATCACGAAGTATCACAAGCGGGGAGTGCAGCGAGATATCACGTGTATTTATTTTTGACACGTTTAGAGGTGTGTTTTTTTTTTTTTTTGTTGAATAGATAGGTTGGGAATTTTTTTTTTTTTTTTTGGTTGAAAAGATAGGTTTAGAGGTTTTTTTTTTTTTTTACCAAAAAAATACACATGATTTTGGATAGGGGGGGTCTAAAAGTCTAGGGTCATGAGTCTAAAACCTCACCACGTATCACCAGGGGGGAGGGGTTAAAAAGTTCCTAAAAAAACCTCACGTGATTAATGGACGACCCCTAACTTGCTTTTGATTTCCTTGCATTCTTTCCTGGGAAATCTCCTTCCTCTAATATGGGAATCTTCCTCTACTAAGATTTGTTTAGGAGTAAGATCAGTATTCTACAGTGAAATCATACTATGAAAACTTAGATATCAGTTATCAATTTTATGGAAGCCACATCAAGCTTTAACAGTAATTGAGATTTTGTGACCACAGTCGGGCAGGACATTGATCTCTGCCAAGCTGTTCTTAATGAAAACCTTTTTTCTTTTTGAAGAAATACAGTTAGGAGTAACAAATGCGAGGTGGTCTTTTAAATTCAGAAACAGTGTAAATGTCAAATGCTTCCAGTATGGCGAGATATCCAGAGGTGGTCAAATGTTATGTCTGCTGGACGAATCTATTACCACCACCATGTAAATCCTTGATATCATCCTACGAAGTTTATTCATTCATTTTTATATAGGAAAGTAAAAAAGAAAGGTTCATTTTTTTAATTATTATTTTTTTTTTTTGGAAATATAAACAAGTCACAAAATTTTTTTGGAATAATGGCACATTATTTAGTCAATTTACTATGCAGTTGTGAAGCCTGCCAAGATATTTATCATAATAGACAAAGAAAAAATTTTCATTGTTAACTTTCCCCTAAATGATAATGAAGTGAAATAATAACTTGAGGGTTTTTTCAAGGAATAACAGAGAAATTTAATTATAAGGAGGCCGTTTTATGGAAACTTTAACATTAATCAACTTACCAAAATGTATGACCACATGAACATTTGACTGAACGAGCATCGACGTACTGGACTTTAACAGCATTACTGCAATCGGGTGAAGGACACCAGCGTAGTAGCCTATTACACTAACAAACAATGAGGATGGTTTAATTTTTAATTGCTACAGAGCAACTTAATAATCAATTTTGAAAACATTTATGTAAAATAATTAAGTATCTTGATGCAAAACTGTTAGTTTTAGATAGAGATGGATTCATTCAATATATATATTATATATATATGCATTAGATTTTGATCACAGCACCTTGCCATACAATCCCGTAACATTATCACTTCAGTTATTACCAAAATGCCGATGTTGCATTTCTAATATTTGCATATATGTATAATATTTAAATCTAAATATATATTATACCCAAAACGAACTAATTTTCATTAATAATTAACTATACAGATAAATGTAGTCCTCTTTCTATTTGATTAAATTGTATATAAAACAATATCGGCACATAAGTTATTGTATTACTTCCCATAAAATCCTTTATGAAAACCTGCACTATGTAGACATCAGAATTCAGAATTTGCAAAGCACCTCTTTGCATAGAGGAAATGATCAGATATTTTTAAATAATGGCTTCAGCATACTTTCCATACTGCTGTTTTGCTTACTTCCCACAACAATACACACAAATTCTTTTAAGAGGAATGAAATTTTAAATTTTCAGGATGTTTAATACAGAGCAAATATTTTCTCATATAAACTGTTATAATGATTAGGAGGTATGTGCATGATTGCATCATCTCAATGCTGCAAAATTTATATAGTTTAAAATTAAAGGAGTTGAAGAAGCCTTGCACCAATTCAAGCAGATTCAAAAACAACGTTCTCAAAATTGCTGTTAAAACTAAGTTCCTTTTTATTGGGGTTCTCCACTAAATTCTCCACTAAACTAACCATTGTGATAGTCATTATCAATTCATTCAGTTTTACATCCCTACATTAGAATGTCAATTTACTCAGCTGAAAATCATCTAAGTTATTGAAAAAGTATTGGCATCATCGTCAATCATTCATTTCGTTCATTATTAGTTTAAAGTAATCCAAACCTTATTCACAAACAAAGTTATCTAAGAATTCTTCCATTTATTAAATACTGATTACCAAAAACAAAGAAAACATAAGCAAAACAAGTCATTTACAGGAGGTGGATACAACAACATGAACACCCATATGAAAACGGGCCATAATTCATTTCCTCAGCAGAGCCATGCCATCTAGAATAGATGTCTGCCACATAGTGGCCATGAAGGCAGAGGTATCAGATGATCAGCAGCAACCGTACAATTGCATGTGACAATTGTGCTAGCAGTGAAAAGCCATTTATGTCTGACCTCTCCAACTTCGAAAGAGGCACGATTACTGGAGCGTGCATTGCTGGAGCTTCGCCTTGAAAACAGCCAACCTAGTGGGTGTTGCAAGAAGCATTGTGTCAATTGTTAAGACAAGCCTAAACAAAACATGGCATAATGTCATCTGCGAAACAGAACAGTGTGTAAAAATCAAAGCTTACCACTAAGGATAAACAAGTGTTGAAGTGGATAGTGACCCAACAGCATAAGACATTGGTATCCCAGATAACCTTCGAGATGCACACCCATCTCCAGGACCCCATATCGACCAAAGCTATCTACCAAAAGGAACTGCATTCTGCGAACTTTCATGGCAGCGCAGCTATACAAAACCGGTGACACCAAGTAATGTATTGAAGAGACAGCAATGGTGCCGTGAGTGCAGACACTTGTCGCAACAGCAGTAGGGACACGAATCTGCATTGACCTTATTTCAGATCACTGGATATGTTTGTGTGGAAAATGCCAGCAAAAGCCTTTCATGTTGAGCGACTTCTTCCTACTGTTAACTCCACACTTTCTGAACTAGAGAACGCTCTGCACAAGAAATGGTTGTGTATTCCCTTGAACATTGTGCATGATCTGCATTTGTCCATACTAAATCTGATACAAGCAGTATTACAGGCAAAGGGTGAGTCAACACCCTACTAATAAATATTGACTCTCGTTTCACAGGTGTTCGTATTTTGTCCACCCCAAATATTTCCACGAAGCCAATACAGTCATTTAATGCTATATTTTGAAATTAAAATATTAATGAAATCTGAAATGGATTAAATTTTAGAAAGGCCTAAGGAATCGCCATATTCCATCAACAACTTTATTTTCAATTCCACATATAACCATATAGACAATGGTGCTTTTTCTGAAGCCAATGCCATTCTCTTAACATACATTTTAAGTAGGAATTTAAAATATCAAGTGGAATTTTAAGAAGCTTCTAATATGCAATTTTTCCTTATAACTTGACTAGTTTATAATATACTGAAAAGAAAGGGATAAAATAAATATAAATCCAAAGAATTGAAGATATCCCTATAAAATGCATGAATACCATAATTACTTTGGTAATTGCATTGTTTAAAAAACACGTATAAAATGCTGGAAAGTTTCAATCTGCCGGCAGGTTATTTTCAATGTAATATTGGAAGAGAATGGGAGGTTTAAATAGTTTTTGATATTATATAATTCACTATTAATTGTGGGAGAATTGGCCATGTGCCTAAACTCCCACAACATAAGCGAGAGAATAGAATTGACAGCGTGTCTATTACTTGAATTTGCTTAAGTAAGGGGTGTGGGAAGTTTTGTGCTGATATATTATGGATTTGGGTATTGATCTTTATTTTTGTTTGGTGCAGTTTCAATCTTTAATGCAAAGATTGTGTGGTAACCAATATATTTTTTATTGCAGCAGGAACATGGGATGGCATACTATTTTATTTTTGGTTTGAATATCCACTTTGTTGTTGGATTTGGGATAATTCATTTTATTGTTGGCATTATTGATGATTCGAATGTGTTTTTTTTTAAAAAAAAAAGTTGTTTGATATTGAGATTAATTCCTAGTAGGTAAGGTGTAACTGTGTAATTGTGGGTTTTTTGTGTATTTAAGCTATGGGGTTTAGATATAATTTTTAGCTTTTTTGTAATTTTAGTATCCATGCATTTTATAGGGATCTCTCCAATTCTTTGGATTTATAATATACTATTTTTAATGGCAATTGCATATTTTCATTTTGATATATTTAGTATCAAAGGGATATAAACCTACAAAATTACCTTTGACTGCAGAAATTTATGAATGACTGTGATAAAGTGTGGACAACTTGTTCATTTAATTGATAATTTCTCAAAAGTTTTAAAAACCTAAAATGATTATTATTTGTTTTTCTTTAGCTGTACAACACAATTCAAATACATCTTACATATGTGCAACTTAAATGCAGGGATGGCAAGTGTGAGAGTTAAAGTGTTGGAATAAGATGATCTTAAATACAGCACAGTTTAAATGATAATTAAGATTTAAAAATTATATTTTAAGTTTCTAAGTAAATAGAAATTCAAATTCAGATAACAATGAACGATTTAGACAAGGATATTAAATACCAGTGGAAATTAATAAGTAAATGTCTGCAATAGGGCACTCCTGTGTTATCATGCACCTGCATTCATTCAACTGTAAGACTTGGCTAGAACTAGGACACAATCAAAGTGGCATTCTTGATTTATAAAATTCACTTCAATGAGCAGTTCAAATAAAATTCTGAAGACATAATAGTTTTTGTTGTTGTTGTTTGGATTTAATGGTACAAAACAAGAGTTGCTTTTATTGAATCTCTGTAGACTGCCATTAGAGAAGACTCACTGAAATGTTGGTAAGTTGAAAAGTAAGAAGTAGCCTGGGTATTAGTAAACGAGACTCTTAGTGGCACTTTAATTACATTATTGAATTTCTTGATATCTAGGGGAAATATCTAGACATTCATCTGTTCCTTAAGAAGACCAACGTTTAAACTTAATTTGGATACTTGGAAATTAAGGTCATTTTCAAATTAATCAATCTGACAAATACATTATGGATGACAAGAGAGACTGAAATTAGGAGAAATATCTGTAACTTCACTAAAATATCACTAGACTAATTTGCTGGTGAAATCAGGAATTCCGCAAATGGGAAACCTTATAATGAACTTCAGTTTGCTATATTTATTCAACCATGCTTACAACTGTGTAATAACTTACACAATTAGTTCTGGATTTAAATTTATGGTGTCCATGTTCTCCCCTTATTAATGAAATATTAGTAATCTTCTTATATTTATTCCACCATGCTTATAACTAATTAAATTCAGAACTAATTGTGTAAGTTAATAAGGGAAGGACACTTCACACCATAAATTAATAAAATATTAGCAAATCAAAAACAAGAACATCATTCTCAAGGACAAAAGAAAAGAAAAAAAAAGGAAGCTTTTAAACTGGTAATGTAACAGGATTTGCTTGTTCTGTTAAAATGCAATAGGAATTCTACTGATGTATATGATAAAAAAGGAGTACACCAACCAGATTCTTACTTTATACTGAAACTCAATAACAGTGCAATATGTAATTGTTCAAGTGAATTTGCTGGCTATTATAGAAACACTTACCTCAACAAAACTATTAGTTATTAAATGCTGGTATTTTAACTTTACTTTAGGATCTGTGATAAGTCGCCTAAATAAAAACAATGAAAGTGTAAATAAGATGTTTTTTTTTTTTTTTTAATAAAAATTTCAGAAATTCATATTTTATTTATAGCTATTTTTTTAAGGAATATTTTTAGAACTGTATAAACTTGATAATAAAGGATTTTAAGATTTTTATTTACTATAATAAAAGACACTATAACAATATTAAACTACTATACTAATTGATCTTCAATTATAATTTTACATAAACTATAGAATTACCTACAATATTTATGAATAACTAAAAATTAACTAAAAGTTGTCTCGTCCACAAAGTTGAATCAATTTTAGAAATACAAAATCTTAAAGATTACAACAGACCCTCTTTGAAATGAACACATCACATTATGAAATATGACTAATAATATTCTTTCAAAAGGATTAATACCAAGAATTAAATCAAAAGCAAGAAATTGAATGGCAAGATTTCCAGAAGTTACTTCATATATAATATGTTCATAAATTTAATAAAGCAAATAGTAGCTCAAACATAAATGTCCATGGCATTCATAAAACTGCTAAAGATATGAGAATTGCTAGTGATATTTCCTACTGGAAGTTTTAAGCTCAAGAAAGCTCCAAGATCCATAAAACCATGATCTGGGTAATGGTATTTCAGTTCACATCTAATCAACAGAAAAAGAGGCTTTAGCTATGAATTTCACAACTTCTAGCACAGAACAAATTACAACAATCAGTGATTTGTGAGAGACTGTGCTAGCCATTCAAGGGGAAAAACTTGAAAAGTTAGCTACGTATAATAATGCAAACCACAAACTTCAGTGGCAATTTCTTAGTGAATCGCCAAAACCAATGCCAAACCAAAACCTAAATAGCAAAAAATAATAATAATAATAATAATGCTGTGCATTTGGTGCAAGATTCAAGGACCAGTATAACGACAAGTATTTGTTCAACATGAGGAACATAAAAAAGGCAGATCTAAAAAACCTGATTGGCTAAATATATTGAATGTTTTTTTTGTTTTTTTAAATAACTATGCAAAATTGTTAAAAAAAAAATCCTGCAACATGGCAATGTAAATACAGTAATGTTTACAGGAAAAAAAAAAAAGACTGAAGTTTGTTTTCAACTTATTTTCAATTATTTTGTGACAATGAAGCAAAAAAATCATCAATTTTTTTCACTCCTTAAACTAAAAAGCAACTTTCACAATGAGAGCATAAATAATAATAAAATAATATAAGAAAACATTACTGAAAATATTGAGGTCAACTGTACAGTTGATCAGCAAACGTAACTTTTGTAAAAACAAGCACTAAATATTGTAATCAATAAATACAAACAGAAATTCCTAAATAATCTAAGTTTAGAGAAATCTTTTCTTTTAAATTCATTCGTAAATTATTAATTCATTTTATATCTTTAAAATTGCTGATCTGAACAATAATAAAATATACTTACATGACTGTGGCATCATCTACTAAGATGTCGCAACCATGGGCTGCACAGGAAATGGTCTTAAAATAAATAAATAAATAAATGAATGAATAAATGAATGAATAAAAGAAAATGTAATGTAATCAACTGGTTAACTAAATTTTCTTAACGCTAATATTACTTCTTATAATAAATTTTCCATGTTAAATAAATAATTGTTATTGGTCTTAAGTAACATTATAATTTGCAGACATCTTTTTTTTCATAGACAGAAGGCTCCAGAAACATAAACGTAATGAACTCAGAAAATAGAAAGGCATACCTCCAGAACTTTAATATAGAAAAAAGTTGGAAGTAAATCCATTGACTGAAAAATTTCAGAGATGCATTTATAACCTTTTTTCTCATTTCTGTAGTGGACTAATGTTTTTAAGATAAATTTCAAGTTACTTGTAAAGAAAAAAAAAATCCTTAATTATTGGAGTAGGGGACAGAATGATATTTTTTCACAAGTAGAGAGCATGCAGAAAATAGTTTTAATCAAAGGATAATCTACTTGAATTTTTAGTAAAAGCAGCATGACTGTGAATGCAGCTTTCTCCTCCTGAAACTATAGAACAAATTTCAGTGATTTTATTTTGTGCTTCGGTACTCCTTAGAATTAGTTAAAATTAACTGAAATTGATCATATCCTTTTTTCACTATGTCAATTCCACAATTTTTTTTTTCTTAATTTACTTCTTATTTTTAATTATTTAATGCAAATCAATATTTTTTAACAGCTTAGATCATTGAAAAAAAATCAAAAATTGTATAATTGAAAACAGAATTCCGAAGTCCTCAAGTCAAATTCCCTGAAACACAACTGACAACATATAATGTTTTTCAATGAAATGCTTCTCCTCAAAAATTTATGAATCGAGCCATTGAATAGCTTCATAACAGTTAATGAGCATGATGGTGCAAGTCAGAGATTAGCAACCAGACGCTCTTTGAGAGGTAAATCATTTCAGTTGACTGATGTGAGAAAATGTTTTAGGGAAATATAAAAAAAATTCAAATCTGAAAAAGGAAATCAATAGTTCTTCAAGATCTAGAAAAGTTTAGGAATACAGCAGTCCTACTAAATTAAGGGTAGAATAATTTTCATCATCTATACTAGCCTTAATGTGGATCATCTATAAACACCTTAATGTAAACTTGATCAGTTTTACTTTTTCTCTAATGGGTTTATAATTTAAAACAAAAAAAAAATAAAATAATAAAAAGCATAATCTGTCTTTTATTTATCTTTCAACCTACAAACTAAAAGCAGTTTATACTAGGAAGCTAAAATATTTTAATTGACAAGAGTTTAAGCTATTAAATGTTTGGTCTTTTAGTTATTTCTGGGATCAAACTGAACTCATAGGTAAGGTAGACATAAACTGGTCATGAAACATGGATTTTAAATAATCACCATATCCATCTATCTATCGAGCTAGCTAGCTGTATGTGTGTGTACATATACAGTAAACAGCCTGCCTTTTTTCGAATAATTCTTTTAATAATGAACCTATTTTGATGAAAATGTTTAGACATTACATTAATATCATTGGTAACAATTTGGTCCAAATATTCCCATAGGTTCAAAAGTTACAACAAAAACTGAAAAATGGGAAGGAAAAATGATACGATCATTTTGGTTTTCATTCCACAACTGGAAACTACTGTAAGTATATCCCCCCATTTTTGATGACAACATGAAATATGCAGTCCTTTATACACACTATACTAGATTTAGTGGAGTTTCTCGTGATATGTCAGGCTTCATGAAGAGCTTGTTGGAGGCTTCCAACATATTTGAAAACAGTCCTAACGTTGATTCTCCCTAGATTTTCAACAGGGTTAAGATAAGGCCACTTCAAAACCCAGGGTGTTACTGAATCTAAATCACTCCTCAATCGACTTAAAGCACAGCATGAGACACTGTCCTGTTTTAATGTCCAATTTTACACTCCGATGATGGATTCAAACAGAAGAGGTAATTCCAAAGCATTTCTTGAAACTTGGAACTGTTCCTGTAGCCTGTCACGAAAATCAATTCAACTTTTCCACCGTCACTAAAGGAGCCAATCATAACTGAACTATCTCCTTTGAAACGAATCAAGAAGTAATTCAGTTCTTTACATAGATCATGTCAACAGTAATTCAATCATTGGGACTATCTAGGTTTAGGCTTCTTTTCATTGCTAAATACAACCGAGTTCCACTCCAAAGTCGAGGTCTGTTGTAATGGTCAATTCAAGACAGTCGAGTTGATGTTGTTTGGTGAGAGATGGCTCCTGCTTCCATTTTCTGGCGTTTGAGGTGGGGGGCACATGTTAAGGTAGTTGCTATTTATTCTCCGATCCAATGGATTGTTTGATGGGGTTGGCCAAGATCTGCTGATGCTTACCTAGCAAAGAACCAAACGATGGTCTTTATCACTAAGAGCTTTAGGTCTTCCTGTACTCTTACTGGTACCATTGGTTTCTAGGTTGTTTATATAAGATACAACAACCTGTTTAGACGTTCCAAAAAAGACATTTCAGCCTTTAATTTACCCTCTTCCTTGTAAGCCATAATTTGTCGCTTTTCGAAATCAGTAAGTTGTTTCCACATCCCATTTTCAGATTATTCAATAATAAGATTTATTTTATCTGAATTTGCTTTACCTGTATATAAATAACAGTCTGACTCACTGTTCTTCGGGGAAATCAAAAAGTCCCTATCATTTTTTCCACCCCACTTTCAGTTTTGTTTTTTTTTTGTAACTTATGAACATAAAGATATAATTATTTGGATCAACTGTTAACAATGATATTAATGTAATGTCTTATATGTGTATATGCGCATTTTCAACAAAATAGCTTAAAAGAATTATGCCCAAAAAGCATATCTTTTTTTTTTTTTTTTTTTTTACCACTATATACATATCTAAGCTTAGTGAATATGCAACATAAAAAATAAAAGCATTTCGAAACTGGCATGCAACTAATTATTGCCATAAATTCAAATTATATTACAGTTAAATTATTTAACTTGATATACAATATAATACATTCATACTTTTAAGGGATATAATTGACATTTTTTTTTTTCATATTATAAAGCATTCTGCTTACCTGGCCCATTCCTTCTTCCATAATTTTGGTTGTAAGATACTCTGTCCAGCACTGGGCACAAAACCTATGACCACATTCCAAGCCCGTCATCATCTAAAAATTAATAGAATGAAAAACATTTATTTTTTAATTTTCAAAAGTAATATTTTCAGAATTACATTTGAATATGTAATAGCTTATCAGAATGTGTTATTCAAAAGAATGGTAATGAAGTAAATATTTTCTCAATCCTTTAAGATTGCTTTTTAAACAAGTTTATTCACCCTTATATTACAAATGATTAGGACTACTGCTCCTCTTCCTTTCATCTAATCTCATCCTCTTCCTACTCCACAAATGCTTCCTTTTATATGTAAAAAAGCCAACAGTGAACAATATTACTGATGATCTGCCTTGAAATGCTAGCAGAGGGCTCCACTGTCACACTAAACCATGCTCCTTCTTGGTCTTAATTTAGGTATTCCAGGTTCAACTGTCAGATTCCAAGGCTTTCAGAATAGGCTTTTTAAACTTTTTAAAATTTACATATGGTATTTACAAACTGATTAACTTAATTCCGCCTCAAAAAGAAAAGAAAAAGAAAATTTCAACCTGAAAAGTAGAAAATAAACCAAATCAAGTTTGATTACTGACTGATAAATTGAAATTTGGGAATGTTGTAGTGAAACTAATAAATTGGTTTACAACAATTAGGCAACTTTGAATTCTAACCTCAAAAGTGAGAGAAAAAGATAATATGTTCAAAAATTCACGATGGTTATAAGGCTGACCAAAATTTAACAGATCTTCAACTCAACGTTGATGCAAATCATTTAGGAGTTTCAGTGTCAAAGATTACAATTTTTTAAATATACAACATGACCTGAAATGCTGTAAATTTTTATTTTAATTGAATTTTCTGAAAGATGTTTTTTGGATTATGGGAAGTTAATAAATCACAAGGCCAAACACGGGACATATATCTTCTCAAGCCCTTTTGCAGCCACAGGCAATTTGATGGGGAGTTTATGCTGCTCCAAATATTACAGATATAAAAATAAAGAAATAAGCATTAATTCAAAAGTAAGCTAGTTTCACAAATGACTAAACTGCATCAACTTTTAAAACAAATGATTCTCAAAATAAGAAGACTAGATTTACTAAAAAAAGTGAATTCACTTTTCTGGTTCTAAACCAATGGCTTACTCCACTTTGGGTGTACGGTACATTCACTTAAATCATCCAAGATTCTCAAATGCAACAAGAGAAGCTGTGGCGAAAAAGGTTACCATACACTTCCTTTAAATTCTGGAACTCCTTTGGATTGTACATATCAAAGCTAAATGAACACTATTTTTTTCAAGACATTGTCAATTTAGTTTACAAATATTAAGTTGTTTAATGAAAGAGAGACCCAAACATTATAAAAAATATAATCTAGAACCTTTCAGATCAACGATCACATTTGTCAAAGATATAAACAAAGGATAATGCTTCACATTATTCAGGCAAATGGAGCTTCATTTTTCTCTATTCACCTTATACCTTCATATTGGTTGAGGAGTCTTATTATTATTCACTTAACCTCCATTATACATGAAACTGAGTGGTACTTTTCCTATCACTAAAATAGCTTTTGGGGCTAATTATGTCTTACACTGAGACCAAATATCTTGAGGACCTACAGTTATTGCCAATCTATTCTATTACTGATCCCTTATATTAACTCAACCATAGTTCAATGAATATGAGGCAATTTTGCAGCAGATAATCCTACACTTACATGTAATTTTTCTCATTCCATTTCGTTGTAGCTTCTATCATTGTAGGCCTAGTAATTAATGTTTAGAGGTTTCTACTCTTAAAGACAAGATACTTTTGGTTTTTGCTACAGACTGTACTTATAGATGATAAGCAAGATGCTAAACATCAATATTTATGTTGGTTCCTTGATCAACCTTAATTCAACAACCTTACAAATTTCAAGCTTTACTGTCAGATGGATGTTACTCAAAGCTCCCTACTGATTTTACCTGCAGGTGAGGAAGGTCAAAAACAACCATCACTCTGAAGTTATTAACGAACCATTATTCTAAAAAATCCAATTAAGCTTAAAGTTTACGGTTGTGTTTCAGCAATCCCAATTACTCAAAATTTATCCTGGTACCAACCTCCATTCACAAACTCAAGGACAAGAAAAAATTTCTTTTTTTTTGAGTTTTTAGTAATGACTTGACGTGATAATGTTGATTTTTTTTTTGGTGAGATTAAAAAACAAAACAAAAAAAAATTAAGTGTACAATTACTTTTGTGTAATTGTAACTCGGTTGCTTTTTTAAAAGCTTTAAGCATCCTCCGTATGTATAAATTAGATAGGCTTATTTATTCTCTATAATTGAAGAAATACTGAACCTTCTATTACCGTTTGCAATACACACACTAAATTTCCTTTGTTTCTTTAAATACAAATTAGACAATGAAAAATTACACTTTCAGTTGTAAAATAACTCACCGAGAACGGAAGGGTCATCAAACATATTTCACATTCTTCCATTCCTGAATGGACTCTTGTTGTTGTTTTCTAATGTAATAGAAAAAAAGAACCAATAAACATTATGAAATTAGAAGCTAATTTTTTTTATGGTATTTAGTAATCATGAAAATGCTAAAAAAAATATACTTTCTAAAAATAAATTTACAAATCTTAAAATATTAATTATTTGTGTTCAGAGGTTAAAAAAGAACAAGTGCAAGTTCAGAAACCTACAATTTCCAGTAACTCCAAACTGATTTTATTCAAATAAAACATGTTTCAATTAAAAAAAAAAGTTAATAAGACAATGTTTTTCACAATAATGGTAACAGAAACAAAATTTCTTTATAGCTGTACAATCTCTTTCCCTCTACCAAAATTCGCAATAGAAAAATTGCTCATTCTTTCTTATAATAAGCTATTTAAATTTTATTAATACTGATTATGAGGCAATTATTAAAAAAAAAATGATTCTTACGATTAAAAAAAATATTTTTATCCTTAATAAATAAAATCTGTTGAACTCGTATTCTCTAAAATAAATTATTCTTTTTAAAATATGTGCAGGCATGTATGTAGAAAATTACATATTTTGTTATTTACAATATAACTTAGAAATGTATTCGTAGATGCACTTTAATAGCAGTGCCAGAACTAACAGTGAACAGTGCCAGAACTAACAGCTTAAGAAAACAGTTTGTTTGGAATGCTAAAATGAAAAAAATAAGCAGCATATCCATTAGTATGTAATAATTTATCACAGATTAAAGCAAAGGGAGGATTCTTATAACTAGGCTTTTCTGAATAGAGCGATACTGAAGTAAAGAAATCTCATGGATTTTTGCTTCAATTCTATCTCCCTAAACTTTCTAAAAGTACAACTCAAAATTATGACTTTCAGGAGTTCTAATGTCATTCAACTGCGAATAATGCTTCTAGCAAAGCTTTCGAAACTGTTGAAGTTTAAGGTACAAAATTAACTTTAATGTTTAGTGTTGCCAAGGATTTCATAAGGAAGCAATAGCATATTGTGACCTACACTGTTCCAGTGCAAATCAATCACTGATAGCTTCGTTTTAAATATGTACCTTTATTGAACATAGTAGTAGAGCTTAATTTGACAATACTTATCGGGCTACACACTGAGCTTAATTTATGATCAAAAGATAAAAATGTCACAAGCATTCTCTTCACCTAATAAATTAATGAGGGCATTTTCTATCAAAGAATGGTATATTTGAATCCAACATAACAAAAGTAATAGGTAGAGTAATTCAAGCAGCAATAGTAAGAATTTAATCCTATTCCCATTATAATTGTGTGTATGGGTCAATCAACTATTCTTTGTACTAAACGCGAGTGACGACAATGATTTTCTAACAAACAAAAATCGAAAATCTAACTTCCTATGGAACACATTTTAACGATTAGTGAATGAAGATTTAGTTAAGATAACGGGCAGAGCACTTTTTTTAATTTGAAGAGCAATATTTTGCTTTATTTAGTGAGATTAGGGCAGTAATTTGTCCCCTGCGTTACTGTCCCTGCGGGACAAAACAAACAGCCTACTTTTCTCTGTCATTGTCGCATATCCTTACTATCAGTTACTACTATTTAACATATATTTTGTATATTTAATAGCAATCTGTATTAAAACATTCGCTTTGGGAGTTTGCGAAGTCTCTGAAGTAACAGGAAAACCAAATAATCGCAGGGAAAAATTGTCTCCTAAATTACTGTAAAAATGATAAAATATTCATAATTAAACTAACATCGGTCACTAAAGCTTTTGATCAATGACCTAATAATACTTTGGGGTAAAAATAAAGTCCAATAATTATTTCCAAAAACAATATTTATTAAATTTGTATTCGGGACAAACTTAGGTACAAAGAATAATTGATTGACCCATATACCAGGTGATCCAAATTAAAGAGGCGATGTTTAGACATCTCTATAGGAAAAACTACTAGGCGAATCACAACCAAATTTCGTACTCATACAGTCCTGAATATGCGGTTTCGATTTCTGACGAAAAAAAATCCACAACTAACAAAGAGTCAAGCTCATCTTAACGGATCATGTGATACTTGTTAAAGTCTTCTATAAATGAAACAGCAATGCTTCTGCTGCACTTAAGATATTTTAGCAGTTAATGAGGTCCACTGACAATTATTAATCTTCAGAAAATGATTTTTCGTTTGAAGACTCAGGAACTTTGCTGTAAAACCTGGACGAGGTCACAAGCCAATTGGACTGCAGAGAACAGACGAAATTGCAACTTCAGTAGTGGAGCAGGGAATCGCAAATACAAATGGTAGCAGCAGTGCATGTGCAATATCACGGCAATTGGACTTGTCGTCTAATGTGGAGAGTTCTGCGAAATGTCTTGAGGTTTTACCCCTACATAATATCCCAATAAACAATTGGGTTTCTGGTGATTATGATATGCAGAAAGCATTTGCCTTGGCATTTGTTGCTTGGATGATGCATGGCCTTGGCAACTACTATAGAGTGGTAAGGCTCATTTCCATTCAAATGCTGCTGCTGTTTTTGGTCTGACAGTAATTCACGCATTCATCATCAAATTCCACTGCATTCACCAAGGTAATAGTTTGGCATGGCTTCACGGCATCCTTCATCTTGGTCATTTCTTCTTTAAAGAAAACACAGAACTGGGGCCAATTCTGTGACTGGCTCCAGGTATGTCGATATGCTCAGAAGCTTTCTCTTTCCATCACTTCAACAAAGGAATTGTGTTGACACCACAATCTTCATGCAAGATAATATACTTCCTCACATAACTTTACTTGTGAAAGCCTTACTACGGACATTTTAGGATGACAGAGTAATTAGCAGATCATTTCGCATGGCATAGCCACCCCAATCACCAATCTGAACTGTGATTTTTGGCTGTGGGGCTACTTAAAGAGCCTTATTTATCAAGGCAATGTTCCAAACTTAGCTGTGTTAAGACAGAATTTCGCAACATGTAACAACTCCATGCATGTCAGTTGTGTTCTGGTGTCGTGGGTGTTTTGTGCAGCAAATGCAATTTGTAGAGCAAGGCGATGGAGGGCAAATAGAGCAGTATCTGTGATGTTAGTGGGATTCCACATGTGATTGCAATAAAGTTATTGCACGTTAACTCTTTCTTTTTACGATATTTGTTAGAAAAGTTAGGCAATGTGCAAATTACAGCGACAGCAGCACCAAAATTCACACGTAGCGGCTGAAATTTGAAATATTTTTTTTTTCTTTTCTTTTCTTCAGAAATCGAGACAGCATACTTGGAATACTATGTGTATGAAATTTGGTTACAATTCACCCAATTTTTCCTGTAGGGAGGTCTAAACACCACCTCTTTAATTTGGATCACCCGATATATTAATAAAATACAAAACATTTGAAAATAGAAAAAAAGGAAAATACCTTTTGACTTGGTTTATTATAATTTTTTCTATAAGGATTAACCACATGAGCTTCTGAAAATAACTTTTCTTGATCTCCATCATAAAACCTACGTAATTATAATAAAAAAAGTTAATCAAATATAAAGCACAATAACTTATTACAAAAATCATACTTTTATAACTCTATATAAATTCCTTTCTAAAATTTATAATTACAGCATTTTTGTAACAAAAAAAAAAAAGAAAAAGGTTTCAAAAGAAATAACAATAAATAGCTATTTATGGTGCATAGTAAATATAAATGTTCTTCACTGTTATTCATATTCTAACATTTTGCATTATTTTCACAACTATGTGGACAAGTAATTTCATCACCCTGATATATTAAACAGTTTTAGGCAAATATTGCTGCAAATAATGAACTTTTTAAACGGGATTACAATTTATTTGATATTTTAGATGTAACGATCTTTCAATCAAAAATTGGCAATTAATGATATTAAAGTTAACAAATGCATGAAAAACAGACAAATCACAAAGTCTAAAGAAAATTTTTAATGTACCATCAGATTGCTTGCAAATAATTCAAAAAGAAAACCAATTTTACACCGATCAAAAGCTAATGCTTTATAGCTAAAATTTAACAACCATCAACAATTTTATGTACTGCTTTATATACTAGGTAATATTACGAAAAAGCTACTAAATCCTCTACAATAAGTAAGCTAATTTT
Source organism: Thereuonema tuberculata (assembly GCA_023159025.1). Taxonomy (NCBI): domain Eukaryota; kingdom Metazoa; phylum Arthropoda; class Chilopoda; order Scutigeromorpha; family Scutigeridae; genus Thereuonema; species Thereuonema tuberculata. Next base: position 109,811,287 of record JAFIDM010012231.1, read on the forward strand.
CTTATATATAGGAACATAGAATGTGAACATGCCTCTCAATATCAGTAATGGAATGAGATAATAAAAGTAATCATATAAACGAACACATTAAGGGAAGGCAATATTCTGTTGTTTATCACAGGGAAAACTTGTTAAATCACATGACAGATCACATTAAAGCAAATTCCACTGAGCCTGATGACAATCTAAAATACTAGTAACCTCTGCATATTAAGGGAACTAGTTAGTATGCTCCCAAGCCTTTTGTTAGTATTTAAGTAACTATTATAGTTGCATATAAAAAGCTTAAGTTATTATTTCTCTATTTGAAGATCGGTTCATTAATTGTTCATTTAGCTTATTCTTATACCAAAATAAACTATATCCACTTCAAAGAGATTTGTTATCAAGAAAATATATAAGCTCCAAATTAGCTATGTTGATATGACTTAAGATATGACTGATATATCTGCTTGAATAACTTCCAGCTTATTTGTAAGGATTTATATAAAGTTCGTTTATAATAAAGCGTGCATTAACATGTGTGATTACAGTATAAAATGCAATATGTTATAAAAGGTTATTAATTTTTTATTAGTATAAAGCCACATCAGTAAACTTTCTGGGCAAAGTGGCAGGTTTTGCATCAGGAAAGCATTTTTTAAAAACTTGATGCTTTGCCCAAAAAGTTTCCAGACAATAGAAATCCCTTAGGTTCACACTTTTGAGTCAAATATATTTAATTATTGTTGATAAATATATTCATTTTACATGCCAACGCATTTACAACAGTTATTCTTTGGTGAATTATAATAAGTAAAAAAAAAAAATCCAGATTAAAATTAAAAAGTTACAAATCTTTTAATTTTTTTTTAGCTTTGTTTTTAGCTTTTATTTGAACAAAACAATGGTTGGTCTTCCGATTTTAAATCTTTTAAGATTTAAAAAAAAAAAGAAATTCTAAATGATAGAATTGAGAGAGAGAGAGAGAGAGAGAGAAAATAATCAGTTCTGAATTGAAGCTGTTGTCAAATAATCTGACTGACACTGATGTGTCCTCTGATAGTACATTCAACATTTATATGTATATCTTTATGAATATTGATCTAAAGCAGCATGCAAATCTCAAAAATGCACATGAAAGTAGATAGACATGCACTTTCATAAACTTTAAAACTTAAAAATAAAGGTGGTTTATGTGCATAAATGTAAACCTTCTTTATTATTAAGTTTTCGACTTTTCGTTGGGCCCTATGCCTCTATTAAATGCCTTTCGAGCCGAGCTCAATGCTGGCCGAGGTAATTTTGCTGTAATGGTTACAGCGTTTTTTCTTTAGTCGTTTGGTTTCAACTGGGTCCCACTTTCCTGACGGGGAGGCGGGATCATAGGTACCGATGCATTCCGAGTTCCATTATCAAAGCTAAATCTGGCTGATGAGTCCTAATAAGGACGAAAGAGCTGTCCCAGATTGCTTTTGATAATGACTCAATGCGTTAAAAGCAAACAATTCTTACGAATTTGTGCATTTTCAGATTTTTCTTACCCTTTTCATTTAAAACTTAAAGTTCGGGCTTTTTTTTTTTTTTTTAAGAATAATGTGCCTTCCTTTGCAATTTTGGTTGTGGCCTGTTTGTGGCATCCATCGCAGTAAAAGTATTTCCCAGAGATAAACCACCTTGATATTTGTGAATAATGATTGATAATACCATGCAAGTCCTTAAGGGTATTTAGTACCCATAACAGTTTTTTAGCTGAAAAGCTCAAATTTATGGCAGTTATCCACATCACAACTTTGAGGTCATGTTCGACTTCTAAGCACTGCCCCCTAAAAACTCCCGAATAGATGCCTACTTTTTTGTTATGTGAGGATAAGACTTTGAAAGATAGCAAAAAGGTTAAAAAGTGGAATTCTATTGGCCATCATTTTGAAATGGGCGATCCAATTTTGATTGAAGTACAATACAGCCAAGTTCTTTGAAGGGTATCTAGCACCCATAAAAGATTTAGCTCAAAAGCTCAAAATTTACGGCAGTTATCCACGTCATAATTTTGAGGTCATGAACCACTTCTATGGTCCTCATCCTAAAACCTGTGAACAGATTTCGACTTTTTTGTTACTTATTTGCATTATACCAATACCCTAAAAGTTCTAAAAAGTTTGGGACAAAAGCTCTAAAAACAACACGAGTATAAGGTTTTGAAGATAGGAAAAATCGTCAGAAAGTTGAAATATATACAGTATATATATCATGGGAAGAAGAATTTGAATTGCATATATATTCATGATGTAGGATCCCTGATTGGTGCTTATCACAAGGCCCGGGGCTCATCTGTTCAGTTAGGGAAAAACACCAATAGCGTCTTTTTTCTTTGGAAAATACACTAATATGGATGGTGTATGAACATAAGCGAAAATTTTTAAGGACAAAAAAAGTTTAAAGATTATTTCAAGAAACATTTTATTATATTATAAAATCATTAAAAAGCTATTTTTCTTCTCTCTCTAAATCAACCAATTATTCCATCCCGAACATTAAAATCAATTACTAAATAATGGGAACTAAATAATGATCTACAGATGTAGTTCATGCCAAATGGATAGATTCATCAGAACAGGATCAGCATATTATATTTACAGAAGTGGCCAGCTATAGACAGTTTATAAAATTTTCATTTTCTTTTACGAAGAACCTCCTATTAGGTATAATTAACAAATACATATATAAATAAAGTATTCCTAATAACATAAATAGCCTCCAAATACTCTATAGACAAAAGTTGCAGAAAATCATGATTTGAAATATACATAACTCTGGATCTGCTTTCTTCAACTAATGTTATAAGTTTTTTTGCTTGTTACACATTGACATTGTTTTTAGTTAACCTTTAAGTTAGAAACATTATCATGTTGAAATTTACTGGTAGAGTAGTGGAGAATTTTCTAAGACGTATCAATTTGTCAATTCTTTTTCAGAATTACAGTAGAACCTCGATTAACCGAAGTGGTAGGGACCGGACCTCCGTCAGTAAATCGAAAATTTCAGATAAAAGAGAGCACTTAAAAATGGCCATTAGGAGACCGCAAAAATTTTAACACTGGATTTTAAACATGTACACAGGTACAAAATAACTAATTTAATTTTTAATTATATTACTATAATTATGAACAATAAATTTGTTCAATAGATGTCACACAAATCAGAAAATGCAATCTAAATGTTTATATGACATACGATACATAATTTATATTGGCTTAAACGGAAGTTTGCTCTAAACGACTCTGTCCCGAAGTTGTTTCAGTAGCATAAGTTCTGTAGAATCGGAGTCAGTCTGTTGCTCCAACCACATCAGTCCTTTAGCAAAACATTCAAAAGCATCGGAGTTGCTTATTTTAGAAGTTTCGATCACCTCATCTTCATCACTTTCGCTGTTATCGTCATCACTATTGCGTTTCGTTTAGTCGACTCCATGGCATAAATGAATGTTCTTCATTTCGGTAAAGCCAACGCTTCTGAGTCAGACAGAAATTAGCCAATAGAAAGGCAGAAGGCAGATGGTCTTGGAGACGAATGGGATTTCCGGTAAAGGGGGACAATAGAATGGAATTTCCAACAGGAGTTGGATGGGGGGAAGAAAGAGATAAGATATTGGCATGTCGGCAATGCCTGCAGTAAGAATAGCTGCAGCCGAAGGTAACCTTTGAAGTGATATTGTTTATTTACCAAAAAAAAAAACTTAAGGTAACCGACATCGGTTAAACGAGGTTCCAGTTAGAAGTGTTTCGGATAATCGAGGTTCTACTGTAAGATTAATTCTCCCATTTCCAAAAAAGAGTATACCGGGTTCTCTGCAATGCACAGTTCCATATTAATACTGCAACAATATCAAATTAATAATGCAATTAATACTGCAACAATGGAGCTCAAAGAAGACACTAATACAAGTTCATAAATATTTTTCAAAATTTAACTTTACATATATCCTTTTTTAACAAAATTATGTTAATAATTTACTTTAAACATCTCTGCAATGCGGAAAGAATTTTCCATTTTTGTCAAGAATTGTAATGATGGCATATCAAGTTAATATTATTTTCTTAGGCTAAGGAAATACGGCCATTAGACAAAGGTGACACTTTATAGTGAGACAGGCATTTTTTAGATATTTCAAAGAAAAAATGATAGTGAGTAACAACTCTCTAGATTAAGCCTTTCATTAGTTGCAATATGCCAAGGAATATTCATCAAACAAAAGAAACAAAAAGATGAACGAGTTATTAAAAGCTTCAAAACACATGCCTGGACAACAACAATACTTTTAACCTGATACTCCTACTAATTCTGGACCAGTTAGCCAAATGGTAACGTGCATGACTGCAGCTTAAAGAGGAGCCAGGTTCAATTCCCGACCCATGCAGAGGTCAGGTATTCTTCCTTGCATTATTCTCCTCCAGACCTATCTTAGGTCCACCCAGCCTTCTGAAGAATGCATACCAGGTTTCTTTCCGGAGGGTTAAAGGTAGGAGGGCATCGGGCTGAGCACCTGACCTCAACTTAAGTCCTGCTGGTCACGAAACACTGGGAGCTTTACTTCCCACGATCTGAAGGGCCTGCAGTGGGACACTAACTTTTAACTCCTAAAAATTAAATTGCAACTTCTAATTCTCATCTGTTCCAAGATTCCACAGTAAACACAAACGCATCCAATTTCTTTGCTGCTTTATTTCCCTAATACTGCTCAGAAAAAGGATAATGAATTTCTAATCCCTTATTTTGAAGATGAAGAGTCGTACTGAACTTGCGAAGTTGTTTGAAGAACAATGCTTTCTTAATTTTCTACAGAATGCTCTAAGATGAATTAAAAATTATAAGCATAAAAAAAAAAAAATGATGGGGTCATTAAAATAAGTAAGTGTCTAAAATAAAGTAAAGCAAATGTTATATTTTACTCAAAATCAACGAAATCAAATATGCATCATACTTACGTAATTTATTTTAAAATTGTATTATAGTTTGTCAGATTTCAGGAATTTAATTCAATACATTCATTATAATATAAACTGGAAAATGGAAAGTTTTTTTTTTTTTTAACAAGTGCATATTAAAAAACATTAATCTATTAAAAATTTTACATTTATTTTAAAATTGCCTGTTAATAAATTCCAATGCAGTAACAAAATGAAGTCTAACAAACAATGAAATATGAAAATTATAAAACTTTTGGAAGAGAAATTGTAGCAAACTGCTTGAAGTCAGAGACTAAAAAAATATATAGTTACCTTTCCATTAACTTCTCTTTGTCCCATTTAAAATGATTTAGAAGGATTCTAGTTGTTGTAGCAGGTATCTAATAAAACAATATTCATTCATTAGAGCAATTTGTATAAATTCACATCATTCAGTTTTTATAACTGAATATAAAATCAATTCTATATTTTGTTTGTATAAAGTGTAAAAATAAAGATATTTTATAGATCTCAACTTTAAAAAAAGTGGATGGAATAATA
>JAFIDM010012231.1:109824110-109843632 GCA_023159025.1 Thereuonema tuberculata
GCACTCAGCAGGTGTATATAAGAAGCGATTCTCAATCTGATGGTCAAAATTTCTGTTGCATTGAGAGTTGGGATACCTTTCAACGACTGAAAAAATGCCTCGCCATAGGATTCGAGCTCATTACGCGGAATTGTCATAGTTTGAAAGAGGTCGTATCATTGGATTGAAAGAGGCAGGTTGGGCAAATCGGAGAATCGATCGTCATATGGGTCGAAGTGATGGGGCGATTAGAAGATGCTGGCAGGAATGGGTGGACAATAGCAGATTTCAGCGTCATGAAGGTAGCGGTCGCCCTAGGGCCACAGAAGAGCGGGAGCATAGAGTGATTGTCAGATCAGCTGTCGCAGCGCCTGAATCATCGTTATCAACCATCAGACGTGCGACCCGCACAAGTGTGTCCACCATGACCATTCACAGACAACTGAGAGAGCGACATCTATGCTTGTACCGACCGCTACGCCACCTGCCACTCACGTCTGCACACCGTCGGGCCAGATTACAGTGGTGCTTGGCTCGATCCGGTTGGAATAATGCTGACTGTGGATGTATAGTGTTTAGCGAAGAATCCCGCTTCCAACTGTGTCCTGACGATCGTCGCAGACGTGTCTGGAGATGCCCAGGGCAGCGTGCCGATCCTGCTTTAACTATTGCACGCCACACAGGCCCTCAACCAGGAGTTATGGTCTTGGGTGCCATTTCCCTTGATAGCCGGGCCCCTTTGGTCGTCATTAGCGGCACACTTACAGCACAGCGGTACGTCGACGACATTCTGAGACCTGTTTTGCTACCCTTCCTTTTGCAGTACCGTGGCCTTATTTTTCAGCAAGATAATGCCAGACCACATATGGCACGTGTTGCTATGATCTGTCTTGCAGCTTGTGAACACTTCCTTGGCCAGCCAGATCCCCACATCTCTCTCCAATCGAGCATGTCTGGGATATGATGGGAAGGCGACTGCATCCACCAGGGAATGTGGATGACCTAGCCCGACAATTGGAGCAAATTTGGCAAGAAATACCGCAAGAGACCATCAGGGAGCTTTATCACTCTATGCCAAGTCGTGTGGCAGCTTGCATTCAGGGTAGAGGTGGGTCAACACCTTATTGAGCTCGTTACTTTGTAACTCTGTAACTCTGAAATAAATCATTTAATTTGTCTGAAATTTTAATCATTTTCTATTCTGTACATAATCTTCCTCTCCACCAATTTTTGTCTCCATCGGACAACTCCTTCTAGGTGCGTCGTTTTTTTTGTTAATGAGTGTAATATTTTTCCATCAAGATTAGCAAAAAGCTCCAATGATCAAAGGAAAGAAATCATCTTTGTCTATTGGATTTAAAGCAATCAATCAAACATTTGATAAATTAAATGGACAGATTTGTGAAATCTTTTAGAAGAGAACTGTATAGGCTCATAGTAAACGATATAGAGATTTTAGTCCAATTGAAGAAAGAGTAGGGCCAATAAACTGATATCTTTAATCTATATATAATTATATATATAAAAAATATAATGTAAAGATGTGTAAAATGTATAATTTAATACTGATAAATGGCTTCCTTTACTTAAAATTTTTAATATTCATCAAAAATACAGGGGCAGAGTCAGTGGAATTTACTTGTTCAATTTTCAAATAGAAAAATAACTTATTTAATTGTGTATATTAAGAAAAGCTATCCCAGCAGCTGTTTTTCTTGGATCAATTTGGTCCCTGCTACTTTCCGAGTACAGAACTGATGAAAGATGAAAACTGAAACTGGAAGATTGTTTCTATGACAATGAAATGGTTATAACTCTTAAACGTGAACAGAATGCTGAATAAAGTAGATTAATTTGAGATGATGTATGATATTGCTATGGTTCTCATTTTCGTAGCTTAAAATGTAATAATGAAATAAACAAACAGTTTAGTAACATCTTAAAAAGCACTTCCTTAAATGCTTCAAAATATTAAGATTACTAGTCAGTTAGTGGAATATCAGAATAACAAACCAGCAGAAACTAAAAATGAAGAATAAACTTTAAAAAGTAATGGATTAAAATAAGGTCTACATTCAACAATGTTGCTTAAGTTTTAAAATCAACAAGTGTGTCCAACACTGCTAAGAAAAAATAAATAAGGAGAGATGACTTCTTTCTACACAACACATTGTTTCTTCACAGAAATGTAATAAAATCAAAACAAACAAATAAAAAATGATTTGCTCCAGCTCTAAATATTCTACTTACAGCTTTAACAAAAGAATTAGGGAAGAATTAGAAAATCAAAAACATTAAGGAAAGAACAAAAATAATAGTGATATGATAATACTTACCTTAGATCTGTGGTACTGACATTATAAAAACAAAAATTTGACAATTTTCAAAAAAAAAAATTGCAAGCTTACATCATCAAAAGCAGTACAGTATTACTTTATAATAAAGTTTATTATAAATTAGCTATAGAAAAGTTTTTACAATACTTTATTAAAAAAGAGGGAGTAGAAGAGGAAGAAGAAAATGAAAAGGAAAAAAAAAAAAATAATGTTTCACTAACAAAAAAGCAATCACAAAAATAGAACTGGTGCAGCAACTGCTCAAAGGTTTAAAGACATCAATTAAATTGAGGTCAAATGTATTTATGTTTTTATAAATTAAAGCAACATCAGAAATTTACAATAAAATTAACCGAATTCTTCAGATATTGAACCTATATTTTAAAAAATAAAAAGATACTCAGAATTTAAGAAGATCTAAAAAGATATAAAATCTTATGGTTTCAGATAATCCCATTTGCATTGATAATCTCATTTACATTGTGTCTGATGCTACTATAATATTGCTAAAATTTGATCTTGCCGAAATCTGAGAAAAGAATTTAAAATAATACGACAGATCATGATGGCGTGTGTTATCTGCTGCAGTGTCCTAAAAAGCCGAAGTGTGACTAATTCTGTAACACTTGAAATTATAGTAATATACACAGTGTGTATATGTTTTGTGTTTGTACATACCGAGTTATACCAAAAGTGAAAGATTAAAAGAAATGCCAATCAATCCAAATATACTCTCATAAAATGGATGTAACAACCAATGCACAAAATTAAATAACACTATAAAGCCAAAAAACGAATTTTTATCCTTACGACTTCATTTAACGTAAACAGATCCTTGGCCTGAATATTTAGGAGCATGGTAAAAAATTTCCCTATCCTATCTTTATTGCATATTTTTCTAATTGCTTAGGACCTATTTTTTAAAATTACGGATTGCAATAGAAGGAAATCATCTAATTTGTGAAGAAATATAACGATATTAAGAAGATAATGGAATTACAGCAAATAATGTGAAGTACTTTAAGAAGGACCTCTGGAATAAAAGAAAAAAACAATAAAATAAAAAAAAATAAAAAAATAAGAGTTTATCTTAAAGAGTACAAGACATGATTGCACTGTATCAACATTAATATTTAACTTTATCTGGCAGCTCTGTTCAATGAAGCACTTCAAAATGACCCATGAGGAATAGAAGTTAATAGTACCTAGTTTCAAATAAGCATATGATATTGTATTTCTGGCAGATAACATTGACATTCTTAAAAAGGAGAGGGGCTTAGCGTGATGAGGAAGGGGGAGGTGGTCAGATTTTGTGACATCACATTACATTTCACTTAAGTGCATTTCTTGAAATCAAAAATACCTACTAAGAAATTCCTTAAAACACCTGTGATTATATCTAAACTTTAAAAGTTCAAATGAAAATATGCTTGAACTTGAGGAATATGCATCAATATGCAAAGTTAAAGGATAAGGTTCTCTTTCCCTATCAATTTTATGACTATTAGGAGACTTAGTCATTGAACTGACTAATAGGTGTTCAGGACTGATCTTATAAATACTTATACGAGATCGTCGTAGTTAAAAATACTTAACTTTTTTAAGGTAAATTAGAGGGGGGGGGGGGTGATATTATGATGTGATATTAGGAAGGAAAGTTGACAAGATTGGGTCAAATGTGATTTGGGTGGGGGGGATTGAAAAATCATCAAAAATAGCGTGCCATAGTTTATGCACAGCCTCAAAGTGGAACACAGGTTAGTGGATGTATTACTACATGCTTAGAATTCCATGAACAAACTGGATCTTCAATGACGAAAGTTTGGGATGTGTAACTTACAACAAAAAAGGGGGGGGGGGGGGCTAGATTTATTTTTATACCTCTACAACAATATCAACTTTTACAACCTATTACAGAACATAGAATAATTGGTAAGATAGATGTTAGGCTCAGTAGTCAAATCGTAAGGTAATTGACTTTCAGCTGGAGGAGACAGTGAAAAGTCTCCTCCAGCTTTGTCTTCGTAAATTCAATCCCCAGCAAAGGTCAGAGATTATTTAAACACTGAATTCTCCTCCAGACAGGTGCTAGGGTCCATGGCTTCTTTCTCAGGGGTTAAAGGTGGATGGGCATTAGACTGATCACCCGACCTCACATTAGTCCAGTTGGTAGGGAAATACAGAGCGCCTTTCTTCTTGAGACCCCATAGCGAAATACTTCAAATGCTTAAGACTGAAGTTTTATGAATAGTTAGTGATTAATTGTGCTTAAAGACTTTTCATACTGGTTTTATCCAAAATATAAAGTCACGATAATCACAAATCTTAATCAAGATGACATTTGAAAGTAGAATTCTAATTCCCAATCTTTATCCCCAAAGAGCTAAGGAGAAAAAGTTGTTAGTCCTGATGAAGACTAAATTCCTATATATAAAGCTAAAAAAAAAGGATTTTACAATACGATAAATATATTTCAAAAATCAATAAGGTATTTTCATGAGCCAAACTGCACTAATACTAAGGAATGGAACGAATAAAACTTCCCAACAAGATCATTAAGTATGGAGGAACAATGCCATCAAATCTGATCTCACCTCTGTAAGGAAGAACGAAAGTACATCTTAAAAAAGATGTGGTTTTAATGTTGAATCACAATATTCTCGAAAGATAATCAAATGAAATTACACATAGTGGAAACTCTTGCAAACCACAACAAATGTTGAATGGTAACATCATTGCGTACTGGAAGTAGAGACCGATTGTACACACAGTTTTCTTATTAATAAAACTGAATTTACATAAAACTCCCCACCTACATGCTAAAAACTGGAATTATTTTTATTTATTGGAAAATTCAGGAATTACTTTATATTTTCATGAAAAGAACAGAAAGAAGCATTTTGTAAGAATATTCAAATATAACTTTCTATAAAGGCAGCAATGGACCAAAACCGGGATAATCAGAATTAACTGTGAAATTCATTGATAATGACTGAAAATGGAAGATGGAAGTAACTTATGTGCAGTGATATATTTTTTTTTTTAATACTATCAGAAGAATACAATAAGAATTTTAAAAATTAGTTGTAAAAACAACTTATTCAAAAATTTCAAAAAAAATCCAGAGGCTAAATTACTTGGCGTCACTAAAATGGGAATGGAAAGTCTAGTTATGGTTCAATGAATTAAGTCAACTCAATATATATACGTACAAGCAGAGTAGAAAACAGTATAATTAAGAATTAAGATGCTTAACTTGACAATTATTTACATCAACATCAATAAAATGTCGGAACTAATATTACAGTAACAACGTACCAGGTGTCCAAGAAATAAGGTGAAGTGTTTGAAGCGCCGTAAGTTGATAAATATTAGGCGCATCGATCTCAAACTTTGGCTTATGGGGAGTGCAATCATTAGAAAAAGGTTTCTAGTTCACACAGTCACCACCAGGGGCCATGTGACGCCGCTGTCAGCTATGCAGTATCTTCTGGTTTTCTTTGCTTGTTCGAATTTGGAATGGTGGAACAAAGCAGTTGGTCACAGATGTTCAATGTGTCCTCCATCCTCAGGCATTCGATACATACCAAGCTCTATAACACGTCAGAGCAATTCATAATGCAACTTTCCACATTCACGTCTTATGGCCTTTTTAAGTCCTATAGAGTGAAGCACCCTGCCTCGATAGACCCTATCCTTGAAATAACCCCAGAGCCAAAAGTATAAACGATTGATGTCTGGGGATCGTGCGGGCCATACATGAGGATAATGCTTGCTTATTACACGATCATTAGGATGCACTCTGCAATGGCATTCCTAGCAACACATGATGTGTGCAGTGTAGCTCCATCTTGCATGAAGACTACTGTGTTTAGGGTACCAAGCTGCTGCAGGAATGAAAACGCTTGGTTTCGCAAAAAAGATGCATAGCGAACCCAGGTGACTGCGCAGGTTTGTAGACCGAGTGCACATCCCGGTTCGAAGAAATTTGGACCAAGAAAGAGTAACAGTGAAACCATACCACACTACCTTTTGGTGAATGGTTTTTCACGGTATTCCACTGGCAGCTGTGATCCTCAGATGCGGCAGTTATGTGTATTAATATCATCATTAAGGATGAAATGTGCTTCATCGGACCACAGAATGTTCCAAGGCCACTGATCGTCGAGGTGACAACATGCAAGAAATTCCAGTGTAAACGGTTACCGTAATCTGCAGATCTTGTAGGGATATAGATGAAGGACCTTACAAATAACTGATGTATTGTCGAAACTGGTAACTATAACTGATATGAGACGGCTGTACCACTGCTGCAACCAAACTGGTAAGTAGCGGCTTGATCCGTTAAGGCTACCAGAACTCAATAACAGTTTCTTCTGATATTCATCTTCAGCCTCTGCCTGATGCTACTCTCAACTTTCCCACTGTCTCAAATTTGTGAACCATACATCGTAAATTTATCGATAGTGGTCCTTGATCTCTTCTGATGCCTCTATTCCACGTAAAGCCCTAGTGGCATTCAAATGCAACTGATGAAGCTTCACGAGTAAAGTGCAGTCAACAAGTATTAACGTCAATGCTGTGCTCTTGTTTAAGACTAGTGAAGGAGGCATCCCGTGCCAGCCTTTAAAGGAAAGCTCCATTTGGAGATCCGACAGCAGCGCCACATGGTGACTATAAATCTTTTTATCATGATTGCACTCCCCTTGACCCATATGCTTACAATCCACAGTTTGAGATCGATGCATCTAATATTTATGAACTTATGGCACTTCACACTATTTTTTGGGCACCTGGTATTTATTACAAAATAATCACTGAATAATTGAAATATCACATCATCGTTAACTCTTGAACTTTATTTATGAAGGATGAGTTTCCAATCTAGCTAGAAAATATGAACAAACAAAATTATGAAGCATTTTTATTGTTTAATTAGCTAATTACTACATGGATTTTACATATACTTCTAATCAAGACATTTATTGTGCTGGAAACTTAAATGCTGCTAATATTCAGTAAAGGATATAATGCTCCGTATCTATGATTTGAAGCTATGCAGAGCAGCAGGTATGAAAGTTCAATGCAGTAACTCACTCGGAAAAGTAATCTTTCTTGAAGTGTGAGGATTACACATTTTTTTAAAAGAAAAAACAATCATTACTGACAAAAAGGCATGATCCATATGGCATTTCACTCCTAAAAATAAGTTATCAACCTTAGAATGGAAATACAGGAGGATTTAAAGTTTAAAATGATACTTTCCTGCTTGAAAATCATGGCCTCTTCTGTTCTCAGAATCTAAAAGATATGTTAGCACTTGACTTCTACAGCATTAACACCAAATGGCATTTTAAAATATCAGGCACATTCCTTCTATGTATCTAGGAAGTGCAGATCGATAAACACTGCAGAAAGTGCTTCAATCACAAAAAGCAAAAGTGAAAAGTAATGTAAAAGTTACATTTTCATTGTGCATTATCAGTTTCTTTTAATAAATTATTGCTTCCAATTTATGAGTCTGTAAAAGTTTTTTTGTTTTTCCCTTGACTAGACAAATTTAACTAAACAAATTACCATCGACATCATCATTATCAGCTGAGGCCAATTCAAGCCTCAGCTTTCAATAAGACTATCTTTGGCAACCTTCCAACATTTTAATTCCCAGCTTTCTAAAATATTTTATCATTCAATTCATCCATCAAAGTTCTTGCCATCTGACTCTCCTATCTCAGGTTTACAATCCATAATTATCAAAGGATGAGTTGGTGGAGATATATACAGCATAGATACAACATATATTATATCTATCATAAATTTGCAATTTTGATTGTCCCAAAAATATTAGGCAAATTGACAAGTTTTTGATTCTTGCTAACTGGACGTACTGCTCTACAATGTAGTGGGCCAGAGATTTTCTGTAATATTTTTCTTTCAAAGGTACTCAATTTGAGACAAGTCAGATTGTTCGAATGTCCATGTTTCACAGCCATATAATACCACTAAGCTTTACGGGGGTTTCTACTTTCTACATTCAAGTTTCACAAGTAAGAGTCTTGATTTGAAGTATTTTTGGAGAATATAGTAACATTTATTAGAATTTTATACACATTTGCTGATGTCTCCCTTTTTAGCATTTGTATCATATACAAGGTAGCCTAAATATACAAAGTAATGTATCTTTTCAAACTTATATCTATTAATATTAATGCAGATTTCAGCGATACTACTTTTCTTTTTAATTACTACCACATACTTAGTTTATTCCTCAGTAACTTTTAATCCTATAGCATCCATTCTGTTAATACCATTCACCATTCTACCAATTATATTTATAGCAGCAGCATACAATAATAATCTATACTGACTTAAAATGCAGTTCTAGTTTGCATACTAGTATCTCTTGCTATTAAAAGTAAGAAAGAAATGAGTTGAGGCCATTCATAATTTTTACAGAATCTGACAGCTCAGATGTACTAGGACTACAAATTGGCTATTTTCCTTTTGTGTCTATCAATTATCTTATTTCAATTGGAATTTAAGCTCCCTAACTGAACCATGTTAATCGTATCCAATGTGTTTACTAAAATCCATGAAAACATTTTAGTGCAATTTCTCTATTCAATTCTATAATCTTTTTAATTATCTAAATCTGAATATTTGATCAAGAGTAGATTTCCCATACTGGAAACTACATTAATAGTTACCAATTATTTTTTTCTATAATAGTAAAAGTAAAATTTCTGAAAAAATCATCTACTGTGCTCACTAGTGTAAATGCTCTATACTTTCTACAAAGCAGCAGATCGTCTTTATACCCTGAGCATATTATGCCAATTCTCCATTCATCTCGTATATTCTTTTTTCCATATTAACTCAATTAATATCTGTAATAGGAGTATCACAGTACTTGTTCTGTCAGTGTTTTAGTAACTTCTTCAATTTCCTTCTTTTTTTTTTTGCGATCTTAAGATTATCAATATTCTTCTCTTCAATTATATCAAAGTACTCAACTGATCAATTCAGAATCAATGCTTATCGAAACCAATATTTCCATTATTACTGTTTCTACACATTGTAGTTTGGTTTTGCCTTCATTATTTACAATTTTTTTTTTCCTGCTTTCATTTATATTTCTATATTCCTTTAGATCTTTTAAGGGTTGGTTTTCATAATTCATTTTTTCTTCTTATAGACTTATCTCTTCTTATATTCTTCTAGGAATTTCTAGGGTTCCATTATTAGAGCATTTGATTTTGTGCCTTATTTTTCTCCTGTGTTATAGTTTCATAGTCACTAAACCAGTCATTTAATCTTTTTTTAACCATTATCTGGATTCTTGCTCAATATAACAAGAACAGTCCATTTGTAAATTCATTAGATAATGAAATTTCCAGGTCACCATCTTTTCTTCTGTTTATTCATTTCCTTTAGGTTTCATGACTTTTTTTTACATGGTTAGAACATTATCCTAATATCCAACCTCAATTTATAATCCCAAGGGACAGAGTGGTCCAGTTGCAACCTTAAGACACCAAATGGATTAGTTGCAACCTGAAGGATGGGCAATAGTGGTGATACTCTCTACATCTCAAGACATATAATCCTTACACTATTACATGTAGTAATGATTCAGCAAAGTCAAGGTATATTTATTATACACAGTAGCCTTTATTTTCAAAATTTTCTATTTATTTCCTATACAATTTTTGTAGATGCATATATCACCATCAGATAATCACTAAGTTTCAATCAAAAGCGACTGATTTAGATTTTGATACAGTAAAACCCCTCTAATCCGTCACCTTTGGGACTGGGGGTATGGTCGGAATGCAAAAAAAGGTCGGATTATCAGAAATTTTACAGATTTACAGTAAAATATACGGATTTAGTGCGTTGTCAAGCAGTTCAAGTTTAGGCTTTTTCAATGTTTTGCGATTCTTGAAGAGCGTTTTCACCATCTACCGTCACTGTATATGCAAGTAAACAACACAATGGCACGACGGGTGGCGAGTCACCAACGAGTCGGGGACAAGTTCGCCGGCTCGAGCACAGTCAGATCAATTGGAGTGGCGGACGAGAGGGGTTCTACTGTACATAGCTATTTAAGTTTTTGTTTTCAGTAACAGTTATTTTTAAAATTACCCTTGCCTCCACTACTTCAAATTTTGTTGGTTTTGCTTTGCCATTCTAAAAAGCTCTCTCTTATTTAAATCCTTCTTTTATGAATTATTGTCCCAAATTTTATTTTTTTGCATTTTTTGAAAAACTTAATTACTATGAACTATTAATCACCTGCTGCAGAGACCAATACTTCAATCCAACTGGTAAAGCTTCATTACATTATAGCTTCACAGTCAACCCTGGTTTGGTCATCTATATCTCAAAGAACACAACAAACAATCAAAATGGAGAAAATTTATGGAAGAGCTATTAATATTGAAAAAAAAAAAAAAAAATCCTTTCAACAAATATTATGAACTATTAAAAAAAGCAAACAAACACCAAAAAGAAAAAAAAAATGGCAGAATCTTCGTTAACAAACCACAGTAGTTGCTATTATTTCATATTTATTCAAAATGGAACCATCTGAACATTCATGTTTGATTATTAAATCAAGCATACATTAGTACAATCAGGTAACAGTAAGTTTTCATACTGATGCCACTTTTTCTTTCCTAAACATTAAGAAGCGTCTATAAAGCCTTAATTTACGTAGCCCGTAGTAAAGTTTATTAAAATCAATGAATGGCAAAACTAAATGCACTAATGTTTTGGTCATATCAGCAAAGGAAATATGACAAAAATTATAATTCTCGGATCTAATCAAATCACCTAACCCTGAATTCATTTAAAAAAAATTAAATTACTTTATTAAAAGTAAGTCTATATAAGAAGTTTGGTTAATCATTTTTTTAATTTATTCTAATAATTTACATTTATGAAAATTTTGCACCAACAGATATAATAAATTGGCTTTTCAAAGATATAAAAAAAAAAAAAAAAAAAAAAAGAGGGGTATTGAACAGACAAAGAAAAAAACTTGAAAAGATTTGTGATAAAGCAAATGTTTTTAAACAGCGATTATATATTAGTAAATTTCTAAATTGTGTTCTGAAAAGTTCAGGAAATATTTTATTTTTATCAACATTTCAAAACAACCCAAATATAATACAGTTCACAATATATTTAAAAAGTGATGCTGATTTATCTTTAAGTCCAACCAGTTTTAATGTCAAGGAAGTATTTTTTTGCACAATGTCATCAATTTGATGTGCATGTAATGCAAAGGCATTATATGGGCATTGTTTTATAAATTACTAAATACTTAAACAACAATCCTCTTAGTGGGGGAAAAAAATCCACTTAGTCTGGATTGCTTCTATCTTCCACTGTTAAAGAGGTTTATTTGAAAACATTTGCAGTTTTCTTTTATCTGTTGAAATATGGTGCAAAACAAGATTCACTTATTGGATCAGTCCACAAACAAAGAACGAAAAACTGTCAAAGCCTTGTCTAAGCTTTTTGAAACGGCAGCATCAGATTAGCAATCTAAACCTCATGCTAATATACACTTCCAATATTTTAAATTTCAAGTCTATTTCAATTTTAGAAATTGAAAACTTTAATATGGATTTATATTCAGTATAATTTCATAATCTAATGTAATTTTATGAAATCTTCAAAATAAACTTATTTAAAATTACCATTGTTTGATGCTTAGCATGACATAGTCCTAAAGATTTCCTGAAATGTTAAAAACCAACAAGTCAACTTGTAAAAATTGATAAAATTTTTGTATTGGTTGTTTGTAATTATAATACAAATTTAATTTATATCCAAATCCAAAATATTTAATATGAACAATGCTTGAAATTTGCTGAATCAGAGTAAAAAGGGAAAAAAAATTATCCATTTAATTTGTTCAAAAACAAATATATGTTAGCTCTTAAAAATTGTGTTTTTGTTTCATCTTTTTTCTTCTTCCAAATTAACAATACATTTCTAAAATGATTTTATTTAGAAACTAAACACATTCATGTGATGGCTACATAGTTGTTTCTGTTTTGTATTTCATAATATTCAATTCTCCAATTGGTTCTTAAAACTGAAATGTGCAACTTCAGTGTGAAGTATATAAACATTCCATTGTGCAAAATTCTCAATATAAACAATTTATTTATACTGAGATTCATAATTTGAGCTCAGGAGACCAGAAATCTTTTACTGCAATAAACGTAGTTTCAAAACATCATCAATATTCACATTTTGATATCAAATAATCCTACGATCCAACGTAAATGACATCCAGTCTTCAAGTAAATAAAAAATTCAATTGATATTTTAAAATCACATTGAAATGACATTTTGTACTATTATCATTATTATTTTAAAGGTTTTTGGTACAAAATACCAAAAATCAGTCAACTTAACATTCAGCTAAGTATCAACTGAGTAACCTTTTAGTTCAACCATTAGTTTTAAGCTCATTCAATATTCTACAACTGATTACCTCAGTTAAACTGCTTGCCACTGTCACTGAAGAAATCCATCTTACAGAAATTAATGAGAGATATATTGATTTTATCAATTTAAATATTACCTTATGTTCAAAATATATTTTTAAGTTCAATTGTGCACAGTAATGACTATAACTCATTATTTTGTTCTACGATTATAGACAAAATAAATCATTTTGCTATGAATGGGCGAATTTTAATATCAATCTATTCATATTACTAATTATTTCAAATCAAATATGATTAGGATTCCTTTTAAGCCTTACAATACCTTAAGGATGCTTATCTCATTCTTAAAGGATTTACTGTTCAATAATGACAATTAATCTAAATTAATAAGAGATTAAAATTACCCCCAAAATTCCGATTTCTTTTTGTATTACAAATCCTAGTAAATAATAGTTCTCTCCAATTCAAAATACTTGAAGGTTAAGGTCACTGGAAAGAATTGTTTTTATTTTTTAAAAAAACACGCATCGATATTGAAGTTTCTGATTTATGTGAAGCACACTGTCCAATAAATATTTTTAAAAAATAAATAAAATAAGTAAACACTATATTTAGATATCACAATAAATCGGAAAACCACAAGAAAATTTTATTGATTTTCAGTGAATTTTATACGAAAATATCGGTTGATTTCTGTCGTTTGAATATTATCCGAAATGCTTCAAAAACAGAGGATTACTTAAAAAATAAATATCGATCTCAGTTTTATTTTAAAAATCAAGTTAAAATAAAATAAAAATTGATTTGTCTTTATAAATGAATTAAATTTATTAACTAAATTGCGCTTTTCAACCTCTTCCGAAGGTGGTTATTATTTAAAGAGTATGCAAATTTTTTATGCAAACATCGATACTGACTTTCTAATAGATCTAAAAAAAAAACACTAAATCATATATTAGCTTATATAGTAAAAGAAATATATTGTAATACTCGAATAATTAGAAAATATCGATTTAATAAATTTAAACTAAACTACATGAGTATCTGATGTCTCATATCTCTTCTTTGTTTTATCACTTTTGATTGATTATAATAAAGGGGAGATTGTGACAAGCGATTTCTCCATTTCGAGTCGAAAAAATATTCAGCCAAGCTGAATACCTATATCAGAGAACATACATCGACCGTCCAGACAAGATAACCATTATTTATAGATAAATTACCGCTGAATTTAGACTAATTACACCGAGTGTAATAGAGTACATTAAAAGTTGAAGTATAGGCCTAACGTTAGGCTTACATTCGTCAACGACTTACCCTTATTTATTTTCTAAAAAATCCTTTATACTTTCTTAAATACTCACCTCCACAACACAATTGACTTCTCTAATACAATCGATCATGTGTTGAACAATTTGTTCTGTGGTTAAAACTTCATACGGGAAATCGTCAATGTCCATTTTTTCCCGAGCTGTACTGGGCTCGGGTTCCATAGGGAATCCATCGTCCTCGTCGTTACTTGATTCATTTCCCGAATCAACTTCATATAAACAGTCTTCCTCCGACTCCATGATGTCCCAAAATGACAAAAAAAAAAGTGGACAATAGCCTTTAAAAGGCTGCGAACGAGCTAATTCATAAGTGTACCCAAGTTCCACTTGCCCTGACCAGCGAGTTCGATTTCGTGTTTATCAGAATGACGTCATCAACGATTCATGCGCGGGAGTCAACTGGAATCCTTGGACGAGACTTTCACTTTATACTGACATATCCAACTTAAATGCACCTTTAACCTTAAATAAGGAATTTAATTTAAAAACAAATTTCAGAATTTAGTTTAAGCTGATTACGCTTCATAGATAAAGACGTCGTTCCGTACAGTAACGAAAAAGAAAGCGAATAAAAGATGAGATTAAACTCGTGACGCGCCGTCTAGCGAGCGTTTTGTCAATAACTGGTTCTTAGGTAAAATACAATATGGTGTCCATTCATTAGTCCTGATTGTAGTTTATTGATTTGCATTAACAGAAAATGTCTTCAGACAACGAATTAATGGCTCCCGCGCTGTATGTGGAAATCTCAGAAGACGAAGAGTTCGATATGAACCTTCCTCCAGTCACCGGAAATGAGTACATCCGCCGGGTACGATTAGAGGCTCAGCATTGCCCGGACATTGTGGTGGCTAAAATGGATGCAAATCAGTTTTCCAACAAACAGACTTGGAAAGTGGATTCCAGAGGATGTCAGCCGGCCCCCAAAGGATATGCCCCCTGTCTGGATTGGCAGCGCCAGCAGGTGGCCGATTTTTCCGATCTTCGTAACTGGCTTGCTCGATACAGAGCCGGCAATAAATACACAAATAATAAGCATCACATTCAATTCCCAGAAATAGAAGACGATGTCGGATGGTGTCGACTTTGTTTTGGTAACAAACTACAAAGACAGTTGGCCCGACAAAATGAATCCTTCGCACAGCATTCTGAAAGTAAATTGCAGCCACGACAAGAGGACTCGGATGGCATTCAACCGTTAGTCAGCATCGTAACTTTAATGTCTCAACCCTTAGTGGAACAAGTATTGGATTACCATATAGGATGGTTCGAAGCAACAGGGTTCACAACAGATCAGGGTTGTTGGTTTTATGCTCTGTTGGCATGTTTAGAAAAGCCACTGACTCCCGAAGCCTGCTCATCGCTAAGAACTCTGGCTCGTCAGTGTGCCAATCTTCGAGCTTGCTTGGACAACAATGATGTTCTTCTTCATCACTTAAATGTGCTCATATGTCTTGTCGCCCGATATTTCGGACAGTCAGATTTAGCTGACAATGAAAATTGATATTGAAGAAAAATCTAAAAGTCTTTTGTCTTTTTTTTTTTTTTTTTTTGATAAACTTTTATTTAAAATAATGATTCTGCCTTAAAAGTTAAAGTTAATTCTTTGCAGTTATATTAATGTCAGAATAGCAATGCATTAAGATTTTATTTTCATCCAAATTCTTATTGTTCAGTCCTCTTCTTTGTTATTCTGAATATGTTTTCTATTATAATAAGTTCGCCCTGTGATTAATAATTTATATGAACTTGATAATAGAAATGTGAATTAATATCAATTTCCGTGTGTAAAAATATATTATTCAATATAAGAAAAAATCGACAATCTTCAGGCAAAATGGACCACTTGGTTATGAAATTTATCGTAACTGTCCAAGTGCTTTTCATTCTGTACACTTTCACATTCTTATTCAGTTATTGTAGTTTTTTGTAATAAAAATATCCCTTTGAAACCTAGAATGCAAAATTATTTTTAATTCACAAAGATAGGCTTAATTTACATGCAGGAAACATAATGCAATATAATGTGTATATAGTTTTATTACCATGAGACATTTTACTGGGCTCTTTTAAGACATTATTTCATTTATTCGCTACAAGATCATCTAGTGGTAAAAATTTTAAAGAGTGAAGTGTCCATTTATCAGGTTGAGCCTCATGGTTAATTTTCCTTTTTTAGTAACTTTCAGTCTTTGTACTATTAATGGAAATGTTAGGCTGAATAGCTGTCACATTTCCACTAAATATTATCCAAAATTGTCAGCTAGATTCTTCCTAGTGTTAGTGCAATATATATACAATAGAACCCCCCCTCGGCTGGTCCGCCACTCCGGTTGATCCGGCCGAACTTGTCCCCGACTCATCGTTGACTCACCACCCGTCGCACCATTGTGTTGTTTACTTGCATATACAGTGACAGTAGATAGTGAAAACGCTCTTAAGAATCGCAAAACATTGAAAAAGCCTAAATTTGAACTGCTTGACAACGCAGAAAATCCGTATATTTTTCTGTAAATCCGTATTTTTCTGTATTTTCTGATAATCCGACCTTTTTTTGCGTTCCGACCATACCCCCAGTCCCAAAGGTGACGGATTACAGGGGTTCTACTGTATATATATATATACAGTAAAACCTTGTTAGGTCGTCACCACTCCGTTTAAGTCGTAGTTTTCCTTTGGTCCCGACAAGGTCTCATACACAATAATATAAAATAACCCTCTTTTACCCGTTACCAAATTTAATTCTACTCCGGATAACTCATCGCCTTCAAAAATGGCCAAAAGCATCTTTCTTCTCCATTTTGCATGCCATCGTGTTGTCTTTTCAGCCCCGCCCCTTCACTTTAATAAAGCCAAGCCTTAACGGGGAATTTTTGACCACACCTGTCACTTCATTCCTTTCCTACCCCTTCGGGTTTTTGGAATCTCGCTGCTAATCATTCAAAGCAACTTCTCACTGTGACTCTGTCGAGTGTGGACGTTTTTCTTCACTGCTCCTGAGTGTGACTTCAATTCATAGCGAGTAAGCCCCACTCTAAGGGCTACTTTTCTCTTGCAGTTTCGTGGTTCAATTACGTTTTTAACATGCCAGGGAAACGAAAACTTACCTCGTTATCTTTTAAAGAAAAAAAAGACTTAATTGCACTTTTTGAAAAATGAAATGTTTCGAAAACAGCTTTTGCCAAAGAACAGCATATTCCCAGGACTACATTAAATGATATTCTTTCATCGAAACAAGTAATTGAAGAAGCTAACTGCAAAGACAACAGAAAGAGAATGAAGGAAATCGAAGTTTGAGGAGTTCGATGGCTAAAACCTTCCCGATCGCAAAATGTGTTGATTTCCGCCATGATTCTCAAAGAAAAAGCCATGAAAATTGCTAAGGAGTTGAACCTTGAAGATTTCGGCGCCAGCAGTGGTTGGCTGGAACGTTTCAAAGATAGACACTGCCTTTATTTTAAAACGATTAAAATGTGGTAACTATAAAAAGTGTTTTTTTTTTTTTATTTTCCACTCATTCATTTACATGAATTGATTTCTGACAATCTTGTTTTTCTCACCAAATCCTACAGCAATTCATGTTTTTTTTGTGTTTTTTTTTCAAAAATGCCCACTCCGCTTAAGTCATCACTCCGCTTAAGGGGAGGCGGAAGTCAACTTGGACGATTTGTAGGTCTAAGTTCAAATCCTTTTGTAAGTGTTAAAAATACAACTAAAAATTTGAAAATTTAAAATTTGATAGTGTAAATATGAATGAATCATACTCTCCTATTCTTGACTTTTAAATGATAACTGAATTAATTACATTTCAGCTCAAAATAGGCTAATTTTTCGAATGAATTTGCTTTCTATTAAATCATTTTAGCTTAAAGAAGCTCCCATTTCTCATTCCATGAATAAATAAATAAATAATCAATTCCCTGAATTCAACATTTCCTTTACTTTCCCAATGTTGAATTTCAAAAAAATAAAAACTATAAATTGAAACTATCAACTTTATGGTTTTTATTTTTTTTAAATTCAACAATTGGGTACAATTCAAATTGCAATATTAGCTACAATCACTCACGGTCCTCATGTAAGTTCTTGGGGCAGCAGCTGCTGGTTCTGGAATATCTCAGTGAAGTATTCTAAGAATATTAAAGTAACATAAATTTCATCGTATTATTTGTCATTACATCAAGATCTTTGTGGGAATGATTTCCACAATTGAGTGGTGTTTTGTCAACGGACACGAGAATAAATACAAATTATTAACATTTTTTTTTCTTTCGGTACTATTTTCTGATGAATCGATGTTAACTAATCGTGGGCAAGTTAACAACATAATATGCATTATTGGTCCATTGAAAATCCTCGAGGGTTAAGGCAAGTTGAGTATCAACGTCCTTGGTCTGTTAATGTTTAGGCTGGTATTATGAGAGTGAAGTTAATTGGTCCATTTTTCTTTGATGATACATTAAATGGTGAGAAATACCACAACTTTCTGAGTGATGAATTATCATTATTGCTGGAAGAACTGACTTTACAAGAAAGACATACCATGTGGTTTCAGAATGATAGTTATCCTGGACATTATTCGCATACTGCTCATTACAATCGTCGGAAAGGTATAGTGGTCCAGTGTCTTGGCCTTCTAGATCGCCCGATTTAACATATCCCAACTTTTTTTTTTTTTTTTTTTATGGGGTTCCTTAAAAGAAAAGTCTATCAAGCTGTACCAACTACCCCACAAAAAATATGCAGGAGCAAATACGAAATGCTTGTGCAAATATTGATCAAGAAACGCTTTTAGCTACTCATCAATATTTTCTTCAACATCTTGAAAAATTTATTGAGGTTGATGGTCATCATTTTGAACTTTTATTGGACTAAGTTACCATTAAAATTGTTTGTTTTGTATTGTTAATAAAATTATTGCTTTCTATTTTTAAACTCAAAACGCTCTTAACCTACTTTTGAAATTGAAATGGCATCATCAAAAGATGGTACAGATAAAAATGTTTGAGACAAAAGTTAGTCGGTTTTTTGCATAGATTCAGATGCCGCTAAAAGAAATATAGATTTCCATTTAAAATAACTAAATTGAATACGAAATGACCATGAAAACATTCATAAAGGCTCATAAAGATGGAAAATATACACTTTTACTACAATGTATTTTTTTCTTAATTGTAATTCATTTTTTTCATTGAGCAATTACATTGTCTTAATACTTCAGAGCATTCATCATTTAATTCTTTAGTACATCTTTTGAATTTTTTTTTCGAATAATTCCTCTTTCTTTTTTATAAAAAGAAGATGATCTCAATTTTTATTAATATTAGTAAAACTTTGCATATATATTTCGCTGCTTAAGTTTGATGTGCATCACTCAAAGTCCCTCAGTGTGTGCATCTTTTGTCAC